>CM035792.1:21260302-21860302 GCA_020466265.1 Siphamia tubifer | reverse complement strand
GCTTTCATTTAGTTTATTCCCTCAGTAGCAGATAAAACATGTTACACAAACTCCTGAAGGAACAACCAAACACTTTGTGCACTAACTAGCCTAGCCATATTAGCCACATTAGTGATGCAATGAATATTTGTGGAGAAATAAGGTTTGGAAAGCATGGATCGGTTATTATTACAGTTCCTCTGAAAAACAGATCATATGCCACACCTAAACACTATAGCCTTAGCTTGTGAATGTGATAACTTGAAAGATATTCAGTTTATAAATTATATGTTTTCCATATTGATGAATAGTACAAGACAGGAAGAACTGATTGGATTATGGATGATTTACCATTTCTAGATTGCCTACAAGGGAGCGTTCAAAAGTTTAGTCACTAAGCACTCTTGTTCATATCTCTGTAACTATTTCTCTGATTGACTTCAAATCAACTGCTAATGACTTGGACACGTCTAATGTCATGACATCATAGCTGTTTAGTTAAGGATTGGGGCTACTTGGGGATATAACCCTTACCAATGATTCAAACACTGTAAGCCTAGTTTTAATAAAAGTGTTTGTGACATGTTATGTATGCCTTTGGAAATACAACTTAACATTTAGTCCACAACATCTACTGACATACAAAATATGTACTGCGTACTGCCAAAAAATACAGCTTTACAATGAATGAACTTACAATATCGGCCTCTGTAATTACATACTTGCAAAAGACTATAGTGTAAAGGTTTGAGGGTATAGTGTAAAACATAAAAGATAGTGCCAATGTCTCATCCGGACCTCACAGCTGTGATGTCTTGTTATCAACAAAAGGGAGGCATTCAATACATCATAAAATCAGAATTGAAATCCGTTAAGAATTGAGGGAGAAGTGATTTTAGTGCCAGACTGGAAAAATATACAAAGTTGTAAACAAATTGTTTACAATTTTACATTTCAATAAACAAAGTGCCTAATGCTTAGATCTATCTAATGAATCAATCAGAATTTAAATCCGTTGAGAATTGAGGGAGGAGAAGCGATGTTAGTGAATTGTGGATGACGGATGAAGCGCGATGGCAATAGCTCATCGCGACTTCCCCTGGATGAGCTAAAAATTAAATATTTTGGACTTTTAAATCTAATATTAATTCAGCATTATAATTGTTCATTCTATTAATGTTACCAAATAGCTTGCGAAATTGTGCCGTTTCAATGGATACATGTTTTTATTTAATTCAACACAGTACAGTGATCAGTACAGTACATGCATCTCTGTCCCTTTTTCACATTGTTTACAGCATCACTGTAAAAAAAATACTGTATTTTTTCTCTAAGGGCCCCATAATATATCATCACTTATCTAAGTGTGCCTTCTGCAATCTGTGAACCACAAGGGGATATAAGAATAAATGCAATCAGGTGTTGAGTCTGTGGAATAAAACTGGAAATCCCATTCACTTGCTTGGAGGGTTTCCTTTTCTACTTTGACTGTCACCTTTGTTGTCTGTCATGCCAATTGTTAGCATTTCATTGTCAGAGCAGAACTAGTAAACCATTTACAATTTTTCTAGTAAACTACTGAAGAAACTACTTTTCTCCTGCTGTCAGTGGATAGTATTGTTTGTGTGTATTAAGTTGACAGAATGTGTGACACTTATTGAATGATTGTTTGGGTTTTTTTGCCTCATAAATGATGCCTTTGTTAAATTGAAATGTATTAAAGATGAGTATAATGATCAGATGTGATTTAATCAGTTACAGACAGCAGCTGCAGACCAGAGAGCGAGAGAGAGACTCCAGTTATATCAAGTAAGGAGTCCGATGCTACAGAAACGTCCTTCCCAAGACTAAGGAGAGGACGGCGGCGAGCTGATGAGGCCCGGCTCGACCTTTGGGGTTTTGCGACACCTTCCCCTCCACCGCCGCCAGTGCCTCCTCCGCCGCCCTCCCCGCCTGTGACTCCCACCCAACCGGCCCGCCGTCCAAGAGGGAGGCCTCGCTCGACACCCCTGCCAGAGCGAGGGGTTCAAGGAAAGAGCAAGACAGCTAGCGGAGAGGGGGACACCCCTGTGCATAAGAAGCGTCGGCGCTGCAGAAATAAAAAGTATCAAACTGGGGATTACATCACTGAAAAAGACAAGCTGGAAGATGGAGAGCACCTTCAACAGTCCGACTCCCTGCAACAGGACCGTGAAATCACAGCAGGTAACCAGCCGCTCTCCTCACGCAGCAAAGTTTTACATTAACCTTTTCAAGTCTAGATGGTAATTTATACAAATGGGAATAAAGCAATGAGGTGAGACAATTATAGTCAGGGATGCTGAAGATGATAATTTCTGGGATCAGACTGAGGTTCAGATTCAAGATTGTAAAAGAAAAATTTAATAACTATATAAATTTTAAAAATCAGGCTTGGGATTCAATAGTTCACACTTTGGCACACCAGTGACACCAAAATCTACATGGCAGGTAGCTGACAGCACCTTCCAGCTGACGTTACGTGTCCATATGAGGCCATACATGGTCCAAGTTTAGCAACTTTTACATAATATTAACCATGGGATGAAAGGAAATGACAACCAAATAAGGGCAGTCTTCATTTTGCAATGTTGGATTTTGTCATGTTTGAAACCTGTGGGACCCGACAAGTACCACAGTACTGTTGGCTAGTTTCCGCCATGCATCTCTCAGAAGTCAAGATACTCCAAAATATTTTGTTTTTTCATAGCTAGCTATACGAATGCATGTTTTGTGTACATGTGTATTCTGACTGATGATAGTAGTGACATAATGACATAGAACATGATGAGTAATAAATGTTTTGTTCAGAGAAGAATCCATGAAAACTTAAATAAGAGGTTCAGTGAGGGAATAAATAATTATATTAATGTAATACGGTGTCAATATTATTATATAATTATTAGGTTGAGAAGGATGGGTATTTGCAGAAAGTATTTGCAAATTGCAAAAGAAAATTATGACAACTTGCAATATTGCAGAAAACTGAAAAAAGTATTTCAACCAGTGTATGTGGAAACATTTTGTGTTTAACAGTCTCTGTCATGTAAGCAGAGTAACTTGTATGCATGTATTATACATATTTAAGCCGGTATTTGTAAGCACTTAAACATTCGAACAAATTTTTTTTTAGGTGAAAACTGTCAAATTACTGCTCATGCATACATGGACTTGAAACGGACATAATTTTTTCGAAGCTTTTTTTTAAGCTAAAGAATTCCCAAACTTCATCATTCAGAAGTTTAATTTGTCGAAGTAATAGACATGCTCAGGCATGCGTGTTTGTTAACTTCTATGCAGCTTCGCAGAAGGTTTGGGACTTTTCCTGTACTGTGTAAGCGGTATTTAAAAATGATAAGGCTTCCATAAAACAGAGATCATTACCTAAAAAAATTAGCTCACTGGGTAAATGATGTGTTCAAATGTACTTTTTCATGTAGATATTCATGTTCGCTTGATCGGATCCTACTACTACTTCTACCACAATTACTACTGTTTGTGCCAAAGAAACAAATGGTCTTAATTATAAAAAGATAATAAGTTGTACTAAGAAACCATTTTAAGGAGAGTAATTTGCTGGTTTGTTTGACCTATATTTGATGTTGTTTTGTGGTGTGTGTTCATTACACAATACAACAAAATTATTTCTGAAGGTATTTTAACCTGGTTATGGTGTTATCGTACAATGTTTCAATAATTACATCATTTCACTCATGAAGGTCTGTATTGGCCGTTACTGGCTGTTGGGACGATGCGTCTGTGCATCCATTACAATGAAATCACTAGAGTAGGGTTTAAGGTGGATTATAAGCTGTATGTCACCTGTTGACAAAAAGCATGGTGTTATTAACTGTTCCCCTGCTACACATTGTCTTGATAGTTAAATTTTTCTGCTTTTATAAAAAGAGAGACCAACACCTCTAAATGACTGTACAGTTCCTGGGACAAATGAAAAATTCTCATTTCAGTTTTTTATAGTCCACCATTTCATCAATACTAGAAATGCCACTGTAGCTAAAAAAAAAAATACCATTATTATCCTCACTGTACGCACACTGTAAATTATAGTCAATGACAAAATGCCTTAAAAGTCCTTATTTAAGATGGAAGTAAGGAGGTGGTGATATGGCACCTGTACGCTGTCCTGTGGTGATGCATCGGTGTAAACTGGCAAGGTTTCAGAGAGATCTACACTGGTGTTTTACAAGTCTCAGCTTGTCTTGTGACTGTGGACTGAAGTGGAGGACGTCTAGTGTTTTGTGCCTTGTCCACACCAATATGGATGTTTTTCTGAACTGACATTTCCCTGTTCACAAGGCTTTCATTTTCTAAAATACATCTGTACACTTTGGAATGGAAAGTGGTTACATACCTCTAAATCCTTGTTTGTATTGGTCTTTAAACTGTGGACTCTGTAGACCATCAGATATTATTGGGTGCAGCAGAAACAGAGGGTTTAGTTTCTCATGAAACTGAACAGCAATGAAAAGTTGCATTACAAACTTAAGTTGGTGTTCACATATATGGACTTTACATTTTCTGTTGTCTAGACCACAATGCCACATTTTGTTCTACAAGGGCCTGGTGTCCACTTATGAGGACAATACTAGCTATATTTATTTATATATATATATATATATATATATATATATATATATATATATATAATTTTTTATTTTATTTTATTTTTTTCTGATCGGCACTCCTGATAATTCTTTGCTTTTAAACTCACCAGGTCCCACGCACCCCAAATAGCCAAGAGAAATTAAAAATGCATGCCATGTAAGAGTTCGGGTCTTAGAAGATTAAAAGTGTATCTTTTATATTATATAGGTAACACTAGGGCTGGGTGATGAGGGGAAAAATCATATCAGAAGAATATATTTTCACATTGGATGATATTGATGATATTATGTACCAGGATATAAATCAAATCAAAATTTTTTATTTTTTTTTTGTCGAGCTTAATTTTCTGTTCCCCAAGACATCAGAATGTTATTTTTTAATTAAATATTATTTATTTTCTGTCAGAGGTTGAACATGACGGGTGTGCTGAAGAACATTATACAATATTTCAGAACAATAAAACGGGCATATGTATTTAAAACTAAACTAAATTTTAGACCAGCAGGCAAATGCTTTAAATTTTAAAAGAGAACACAAATAGAACAGACTATGTTCGTGAAACAATCCTGGGTATATTGTGAGGGTGTGGTCCTTAACCCCCTTAACTGGTGTGAAACCGAAAGTGAAATTTAAGGAAAAGTGAGTGTTTGCATTCTTCACATTGGCCACATGTATTCATTTGGTTGACCTGAAACCGTTCACACCCCTCTTTTCAGTAACTCACCCGCCCGGGTTCTCAGTCACATTGTCTCCAGAGGGAATCAGCGCTGTAGCCCAAACATTAGCATGTGTCCTGTTGGCTCTGAAGCCTTTGCTGTGAGGCTCAACCCAACTTGACATGGCTCTAGTGTGATTGGTTCGGTGCAGCTCTACTTCATTATGATTGGATGTTCTTATGACTGTCAAACTTGGACAAATGAATTATTTCGAAATTGTATTGAGCATGTCACGTATTTCTCTCAAGGAAAAGTTCTGTGGCGGTACATTTCATTATCCTTCTATTACCCATTCCAAGGTAATGCTGTACGAATGTTTGATTCCCAAATGTGTTCGTACTGACCATAATGTGCTGTAGGTAATGTGCTAGTTTGTAGACTTATTATTAACCAGAACCACAACAGACTTAGGTTAATTTGGATGCAAGAGCATTTTCTTATTTTATTTTCCACACAGATGAACTTGAACTCGATCTTCTCTCTAGAAGGCAATCTTTGTTTTAGAGACATAAAATACTGTTTACATGTGGACAAGAGGCCCAAAATGCAGAGATAAATGTTTGTTTTCCAAAATGTTTGTATTAGTGTGTGGCCGTGGAATTAAAGCTGCAGTGCGAGACAGTTTTTAGTGTCATTGGGTAAAGAATCTGTTATAATCTTTCAGTGTCTTGTAATTGAAGTGATCCAAGAGGACGTGAGACTTCTGCAACTACTGTGGTGTCCCCTGTGATGCAGGTTTCTGGCAAATTACAGGTGATTTAGGCCAGTAGTGACGTTGACTCCATGACTGACAACTGTAATTGCTGATCCCAGTTCAGATTCCATCAGATGTGACCTTGATGTGATTGCTGTGCTCTGCATGTTGATAACCTGGAGAAGCTTTGTAAAATGGGTTGTCATTTTCATAATGCATGACACGCAGTCCTTTTATCTGTATATTTGTTCTTTTAATTTGAACCGAGAGGAGAGAGTTGCAGAAGGTGTTTTTTGTTGTGATCTTGGCTCCGGCAGCTTTAATCAGTTTGGCCAATATACTGGCACTAATACAGCACTCAACAATAAGCCTTGGCAAGTAAAATAGCATGTTGGGATAGTAAATCCAGAGTCTCACAAACCCAATCGACCAACTGTTTAAAACGAATTAAACAGATATATATTTTTCTTCTTGGTGAGGATGGAAATAGCAGAGTACTGAGGTGTCCCGGTTCCTTCTTGTCTCTGTTGAGAGTTGCACATTCAGATTAAACATAACAATTAGTCATAACATTAATACATTAAATAATCTGTATAGGAACAGGTGAGCATTAATTTAAGATGAAATGATTTAGTTATCATTTAACTATGGAAAAAATACATATTGCTTCCATTCAGATACTTTTCATGTTAACTTCCAGATTTTAGAGTTAAAAAATAAAAGAGAGAAGTTTATAATTAATGACATTGTCAAATATGATGCTGATAGCACTTGTCATATTATTAACAGTTGGTAGAGCGAGTTGTCCAATAACTGAAAAGTTGGGGGTTCGAATCCTGGCTCCAGCTGTCCTCATGTCAAAGTGTCCTTGGGCAAGACACTGAAACCTAACTTGCTCCCAGTAGATCTGGCAGCACCCTGCATGTTGACAGCTGCCTACTGGTGTTTGAGTGTGTGCGTGAATGGGAGATTGTAAAGTTCTTTGGGCATCATGAAGGTATATAAAATGCATTATGTCTATTTCCCATTTATTTTTTATCTCATGCTATCATTATTACAGACTGTTGCCTATAAAGTTGGAATAAAATCCTTTTGAAATTATTATTTTGAAATTATTATAACATTGTGACTTATTCTTGATAAAGTACAACTGAGACTCGGTATATAATAATTGTTCCTGGTCGAGGGTGATTACTGATGTGTATAAAGAGGAATGTGTCTGAAAATAAAATGATTCCAACTTCATGGCGACAGTGTATCTGCCTCTAAAAGTCTGTATCATTTGACCTCTAGTCTCGACTCACCCTAGCAGCTGTGTGAGAATTAACTGAGCCACAGTAGTGCTCAGCACTAAATAAGCTATATACAAATAAGTAATGTCAGCATGCTAACATGCTCCCATAATGACAATCTCCAAACAACAAGTATAGGTGGGATTATATAGTGTGGACCTGATGAAGTCTGGGAATCACCAAAATGTTTAAAATTCATCTTGTGGAATTCAACCAATCAATTAGTCCAATATTTGTTAAGACATTTCACACAAAACTGCTGATATTAACCTAATGGCAGAGTTAAATGACCAGATGTATTAGAAGGACAGCAGTGTTGATGATTTAAGCCTTTTAAATTTAATCAAGAACAGAAATGCTAAATTAAGATGATGGTTTTGATTGACGATCACCAAGTAATTGTTTTAATTCAACCAAATCAAGGAATAGCTGGTATCTGCTTCACAAGGGAGTCTTTGTTGTGTTTATTAATTTTGTTGTAAATTAGTTTTTTGGCAGCTGACCAGAATATGTGACAAACACTTGGCTTTGCTGGCTTTCAGTGAACTTTTTTTTTTTTTTATTTATTCCTGATTATTCGGTACTCTTGAAAAGTAGCAGATAAATGAATCTGAACTGTCAGCACTTGTATTCTGTGGAATAATTGGACAATGAAAGCGATTGGACAGTGATTGCTTCTCTTTTTTTTTAAGTGTTTGTCAGGTGATAAGAACAAAATGATCAGGCTTTTAGTGAGTGAGTGTTGATGTCTCATGTAAATTACGGTCCAAGTAAAGGGAGTGTCCCAGCTTTGACCACGTATCATGTGTCAAGTTTCTGATTAACCCTTAAAGAGACGGAGAGACTGTTGGTAAAACATTAAGGTGTATGTGGACACTGATGGAACTCCGTCTGATTGAACAAACTGATAATGCATGACTTTTTTTTGTAAATTTTTATATGATTACACAATAGAGCAGCAAAATTAGTTGTAATGTTGGGTTGTGTAATTATATAATCACTGTAAAAGGCTACAATTTAAAGGTCTAGTGTGTGTATGATGATATTTTGGATTTTAGTCCCACTGGAGATAGAGGAACTGTAAAATGTGCAAAATCCAAGTAATTTTTTTGTGTTGCGTTTTATATTGGATCAAGATTTTATGTTTAAGATGAAAAATGCACACTTTAAAAAGACCAGTATTTGTTGTATTTTCTTTGATAACCAAGTAAGTACATTCAATATTGTCAATAGTAATCACAATTAGACATTTGCATCTAATGGTTCTGACTGAGTACATACTTGTCTTGTAAAATCTCACTTAGAGCAAGGTTGTTGTTGGGGTGGGGGGGGCACATACTGTTTGATTTTAGAATGTCTATTGCTCTCGTCAGACTGCAGGTTAAGTGGCTAAAATCACTGATTATTTTTAGCACCATTTATAAGGAATCTAATTGCATTATTTCACACTCCAATTATATATTTTTTTCAAGAGTGCCATTTAACTCTGTGCATTCAGGCTGATGAAATGGTAGAAATACGAAAAAATTAATCATAACTTCTGATTTGTTTCAGTGATATTTTGAATTTAGTGACACTACGCTGAGTGAGATGCTGGTAAATTTAAATTTTTTAGTGTGAATTTCTTAAACTTAAAAAAAAAATCTACTAATCAGGCATTGATCATTAAGCAAATTTAGCTCGAAATTGCAGAATTGCTCAATATAATCTCAATGTGACCTGTTTTTTAATGTAATCTCACTATGGAAAGTTCCTGTGACTTTTACATCATTACATTTGTGACATTTGTGCATCAATGTGAGTGTTTCTGTTACAATGATGATGATCAGTAATCTTGTGTAAATAATGGGTTTGGCACTTTTCACTGTTATTCTACAATAGGACTAACACTTATTGCTCTTTAGCTACTCCTTGGGCAGTGTAGAATACAGCAACAGTGTAGAAATAAAAATTATGTTGAATCATGAGCACATGAGGAAGCATGCAATGATATGAAAATTACTTAATCCATACAGAAGAAAACAATGTGTGCCTGTTAAAACTTGTGATTTTCAGGGTGCAGTTGCAGCTTTCAGATTGTTGTTCTTTCAAATTGTGAGGGGGACTCTGAGAGCACAGAGATAACGGAAGGAAGGAAAATGATAATCCTTCCACTCTGCAGTAAAAATGTCCCAACAGAATACATCCAGATAGCCAGGCTACTAGGTGACCATTGGAGGGACAAGGATGTGTTGCATCAAATAAGCCCTTAGAGTAATTCTTGTTCACAAGCAAAACATGAGGGAATGTATTGGAATGTACAACATCCTTGTTATTGTTCTTTTTACAGTTGGCTTTCTTTAAGATGGAGACCAGTTCACAACACCAATGAAATATGAAATATGATAATGCCCCCCCCCCCCCCCCCCCCCCCCACACACACATTTTAAAGTAAAAAGAACAGCCATACAAAAGAGACAGGATTAATCCAAAATGTATACCACAGCTTATAATGAGCATAGTGACTATTTTAGCCTTTCAACATCCACCATTCATGGCAAGTTTGTTTTGGGAAAAGCTGAGACCTAACACAACAAATATAGGGTCACAACGCATCCGTTAGACTTTATTTAAAAGGGGGTGTCTTCTAGTTTCTGTGTTAAATGGGACTGAATCATACACTGGACTAGATTGGTTAAAATATGGCTCAAATGTAAACTTTAAACCCTGGGGGATGATATTTAAATGTTATAGATTTAGTGTTTTGTCTATTATAGTCAAGAATTATTACTCCTATAATGAAGATGGACTACTGATAAAAGTAAATAACTTGGCAAATAGGTCTATGGGCAGCACGGCGGTGCAGTGGTCAGCACTGTCACCTCACAGCCAGAAGGTCCTGAGTGTGATTCCAACACCAGGAACATTTCTGTGTGGAGTTTGCATGTCCTTCCTGTGTCTCCTCCTACCATCCAAAGACATGCACTAGTACAGAGGTCTTCAACCCTGGTCTTCAGGGCCCACTGTCCTGCATGTTTTAGACGTCACCCTGCTCCAACACACCTGATTCAAATCAGTGGGTCGTTACTAGGCTTCAGCAGAGCTTGATGATGAGTTGATCATTTGAATGAGGTGTGTTGGAGCAGGGGGACAGTAAAAACATGCGGCACAGTGGACCCCAAGGATCAGGGTTGCACTAAGAGTTTTTTTTTCCCCCTTTATTTTATGTCACATAAACAAACATCTAGAAAATCCATAAAATTAATGCTTAAAATAAATAAATAAAAATAATTCAATTATTACTTCCTGGGGTCAGATTAAAAGACAAAGCAGATAACGTACTATAAAGGCGTACAGCATTCTTAGATTTAACTTCTTCCAAAGAGTTCAAAAAGATAACAAGTTTCTTCAACAAAACTTGTACATGAGGTGTGACAGACATGAATTTACATTTATGAATAAAGTATTTTGCAAGTATAATGATATTGTTTACTAGAAATTCAGCTTTTTTATCCTCCAAGACAACACCAAATTGAATATTAACATAACTTAGGGGTGACAAAGACAAATTATTTTCCAAGAGCCATTGATGAAGAGTTTTCCAGAATATATCAGCGATGTTGCATGAGAAAAAAATGTGTTCCTGAGTTTCAATGTAATTTTTAGAAAATGTACATTCATTAACATCAACATTAAATCTAAGGTGCAATGGTTCTTTACACAGATAAATATAATTCATTGTCTTAAAGATGCACTAAGAGGTTAATTGGTGAATCTAAATTGCCCATAGATGTGAATGTGTGAGTCACTGGTTATTTGCCTCTATCTGCTCTGGTCATCTTTTAAAACAAGAATCAGATAATAAATACAGGTTTTTAAAAAAATGTGAAAATATAGTTAGTAACCCCAGAGCATGTTCACAAAACAATGGTAAAGATGTGAAACAATGACAGCCTGTGTGGATTATGGATATGGATTGATGGACTGATGAGCTGGGGTTCAGAAGTGACTCTCAGAGGTAGTAGGGTAATGGGTAAAAACTAGAATGTTGAGATAAATGTAACATGTAAAAAAAAAAAAAAGGAGTATGGTAAAGAAGGGAATATTTATTTCCAAACTGCAGCTTATCTTCCTGAGGTGCTGACTGTCCTGAAAGCATGTATATGTAGAGAATTTACTGAACAAACCAGAGCATAGAGCAAAAGCAGAGCAGAGGAGTTCATTCACAGCAGTTTCAGCACATAAGCCGAGGGCCATTTGTGCAGGAGGAGCCTCGCTGTCTGATGTCGACACAAAATACCACCAAAAATACCCTTTCCTCACATTTAGGGGTCTACAGAAGTTGGATCTGTATATTACAGACAAAAAAACAGCAGATGTAGACATAAAACATGAAGTTTGTTATATGAATTTTCAGTTGTTTTTTTTCTCTCTCATATTTTCGGAGACTGATCACCGTATCAAAATTATTATTGCAGACATTCAGACAAAACAGTGTCCCAGTCCCCCTGCCTCCAGCCCTGAGCCTTTGCCACGCAGACCCTCGTTCACCCGCTCAGGGTCTGTTCGATACCAAGAGAGTGAGGTGTCACCAGAGTGCAACGATAAGCCTTCAGGGAAGAGGAAGTTCAAAAGCAAACACCTATGTGACACTGATGAGCAGAAGGTAAGGGCTCACTGGTGTTTCATTTTAGACTACTTGTAGATTTCATACAGTGCGTCAACAACAGAGACGAGTCCTGTCCCATGAATACATTAGCTTACAGTGCCCCCCTGTGGCTGCACAATTGCAGTGATGTTCTCATTTATTGCGGCAGCCACTCTCATACCTCATAGGTCCCTTCTAATTGAAAAGTATTCCCCTGACTTGACAGTACATTTAATTAATTTTCATTCTTCAGTGCTATTTATAATTTCTAAATCTTTATTCTAGATTAAGACTAAACGCAGCAGCTTGGGCAAGCGGGGCGCCTCACAAGCCCTGGGTGATGATGGCACCGAAGTGAAAAAGGCAGACATCCCTACAACCCTGCCATCTCCTCCATCCAATAAGAAAGGCTTGTCAGGAAGAAGCAGTGGCTCAGAGTCGCCACCGAAAAGGCACATTCCTCCAGAGGTCCGTAGGCTGATCGTCAATAAGAACGCTGGGGAGACTTTGCTTCAACGTGCTGCTCGTTTGGGTTATCAGGTAAACCATTTCACTGTTTAGTTTGCTAAGAAGGGGTCAGATATTTATACAGCAGTTTTATTATATATATATATATATATATATATATATATATATATATATTATTATAAAAAAGCATTCACAAGGCAAGAAGTATTTCTATTTAATAACAACATTTGAGTTTCAGACTTAAATCAGCAGAAAATACCTATATATATATATATATTTTTTGCTAATTAAGAAATGCCTTTCCCACCCGTTAACTTCATTCAGAAATATGTAGATATATTTATGAAGAATATGTGTAGATATTTATTCACAATTTTTTGGAGTAATGTTAATTGCAATTGATTACCCTTCCTTTTCTCATATGTGTCTGTAATTATTTATATTATGCTATGGAGCTATGCATATTAATGAACATGTAAGTTGAGGCTAATTTCCATCTTCAGTCCCGTGGCAGGTGACTATTAACAAATAAGTACCTCATCTACAGCTCAGCTCAACCATCAAAACACACTCACTTAAAGCAGAGTTTGACGGTCATTACCAATATTTCATCAAATCTATTAAACTCCAGGATCGCAAATCCATTAGTCCTTCTGTGATTATACACCTAAATCACTTCCCTCACGGTGAACAACTTGGACGTGTACTCCATCATTAGCAATCTATTTGTTTATATACGAAAATCAATATGTCACTGGTCTTTTTTTGGGGGGGAAATTTTGTTGCAAAGAATTCCACAAAGTTGGAGTATACCTGCAGCAGCAACAAACATGGAAATGGCGTCACTGCTTCTTACTGCTGCTCCTGTGTGGAATTCCAAAAAGGCCCGAGTGACATTTTGGTTTTGGTTTGGTATGTACACAAACAGAGGGCTTGTGATGAAGTACATTTCGAAGTTGTCCACCGGGAGGGAAGTGATTCAGGTGCGTAATCACACAAAGACTAATGCAGTGTTTCCCAACCAGTGTGCCGTGAGAAATCATCAGGTGTGCCATGGAAAATGATCTAATTTCACCTTATTGGTACTCTAAGCGAGCAGCGTGATTATAGATACATACGACAGCACACACAACTGATCCACTCAGAGCTGTTTAGGATGATTTGTGTGTGTCTTTCTTCAATTCCTACAAGAATATCAGCTTTGTTTTTAACTAAACAGGCTCTGGTTTTACACTGAACAGGAAAATCAACATTAGATTTGCATTATATTTCAATAAATATACATTTTGAGATGTGATTCTTTTGTAGTGTGTCTTGTGATGCTTCTAATATAAAATATGAGCCATGGCTCAAAAAGGTTGGGGAACACTGGACTGAAAGATTTGTAATACTTAGGTTATTGCTTGGGTTTTACAGATGTGATGAAAAATTGGTTACAAATGTCATAGACTGTCTTAAAGATGAATAGACACGTGCATTCAATGTTCTTCAACTTGTCTTTGTATTCTTTTCTAAAGTGAAATCAGTCTTTTGAACTTTGTTGCCCGTTCATTTTTCTGAGCATTGTGATGAGATCTAATCTGAACAGACAGGTCCTGGTAAGTCAATACATCTGACCTTTACAGTTCTGTATTCACATTTAGGAGCTGAGCACAAGGACCTAAGAAGTCAGTTTTTTACTGCCCCTAGTAGTTCATTGACCGTTGTGTTGTGAATCAGAATTTTGGTTACCATTCATGTGTCATCATCAATTTAATTTGATTCGATGCGATTTTCACCGACATTAACTCCTTATCCTTCTTCTTGTCTTCAGGAGGTGGTTCAGTACTGTCTTGAAAAGGACATTAGGGAGGTCAACCGTCGCGACAATGCAGGTTACACAGCTCTGCATGAGGCATCCTCTCGAGGCTGGACTCAGATTGTCCAAGTGCTGCTCAAACATGGCGCTGATGTCAACTGCAGCGCTCAAGATGGAACGAGGTAAGACTTTCCTGTGTGCATGGTTTATACATGTGACACTTGTATGTTGTTGTTTGTATCATACATTTTCAGCTAAAAACTATTGGCCGCAGGTGATGGCACCAATTATGAGAATTGTAGAAATCTTCATTCCGCATCATTTGGTACCAATCGGCTTTGTACTTTAACAAACTGAATTGCCAGAATAAACTCATCATAATTGTGTCATTGAGATTATTGTAATCACCTTGTGTTTGGGGCGACACAGTGGTGCAGTGTTTAGCACTTGTGCCTCACAGCAAGAAGGACCCTGGTTCGATTCCCACATCAGACCTTTCTGTGAGGAGTTTGCATGTTCTCCCTGTGCCTGTGTACTCCAGTTTCCTCCCACCATCCAAACACATGCACTGATAGGTTAATTGGTTAATTTAAATTGCACATGGGTGAGAATGTAAGAGTGATTGTTTGTCTATATATGTTCAGCCCTGAGATGAACTGGAGATTCATACAGGGTGTACCCCGCCTTCACCCATTGTAGCTGGATTAGGCCCCCAGTGACCCCCGCAACCCTAGTGAGGATGAAGTGGGTTCAGATGATGAGACATGTCTCTGTGGACACACCCACACACACAAACAAAGTCTTATCATGCTATAACTCAATGAATACTATATATATATATATATATATATATATATATATATATATATATATATATATATATATATATATATATATATATATATATATATATAAAACCATGAAATTGCATGGGCATATACCAATAGCTAATGTGGGTCAGGTGCAATGATCCATTTGAGTAAAGGTCAAAGGTCAAGGTCACAATTAACTACAAGGTCAAAATCACATTATCAATTATAACTAAAGACCGGAAGGACACAGAACTTTCAGATTGGTACTAAATGATGCGGAATGAAGATTTCTACAATTCTCATGATTGGTGTTATCACCTGCAACCAATAATTTTTGAGATCTCTGGAGGTCAAAAGTGACATGTTGCAATATTAACTTCTGTAACACTGTGTGCTTGTCAAACAGAGATATCACACTGTAACTTAAACAATACTGGATATATTCGCATAATATTACACACACTGATGTATATATACATATAACAAAATTATCAGTATTACAAAAGGTCAAAGGTCAAGGTCGCATTTAGCAGAAGGGTCAAAATCATATTATTGGCTATAATTCAAGAACGGTTGTCATAGAGACTTCAGATTGGTGCAAAATAGGGGCGAGATTAGGCATTCTCTAGATACTTCTTAAATGTAACCACTTTCATTGACATTAACATACTAAATGAGACTATACAATGTCATAGCTTATTTAATAAACCCTTTCTGTTCTTTTTTTAAACAATATTTAAATGTCCATTCTTCATATTTTCTAAATTATAGCCTTAATGACCTTTCATCCACATGCAAGAGTTGCTTTTTGTGACACACTGTCCAATTTATCAGTCAAGCTACTGTTCACCACCACTTTTGATGTTTACTCTTGTTTAATCGGTGCTGATTGAACTTTTATAAACCTTCTTCAAAAACTGACAGTGAAAGTGGTCAGTACTTAATACCAAGCTTTACAAAATGATAAAAGAATCACTGTGGTTTTTCAGCTCCAGATGTACTCATTTGACTTTGCTGTTAAATGATTCAGATTTAATTATTAATTTATCAATTTTGGTTGATTTCTGAAAATGTGAATATGTACATGTATACAATACGCCATTCTTCTGCTTATTTTGACAGGACTTTATTTGTGGTTTTACAATTTGAAGTGGATCTTCCCATGGACATTTTTCAGAAATGTGTTTTTTCTGGATGGAAGTTTTGGGTTTTTTTTTACAGAATAAAGTAGGAGAAACTTTAAAAAGCCTTAAATAGCCATGTGCACTACATCTAACTTTAATTATTTTTTATGTGGCCTGTCCACCTGTTACTCCAGATTGTTGTTTTTTTCATATAGTCTACAACTATACAATGCAATAAAGGTATGTGGTTGTTGTGTTTTCTCCACAGGCCCCTTCATGATGCAGTAGCCAGTGATAATCTGCCAATAGTCTGGTTGCTTTTGAACCATGGAGCAGACCCTACTTTGGCTACGTACTCTGGACACACACCGGTCAAACTGGCACACAGCCCGAGCATGAAGACCTTCCTCACAGGTACTGCATCCCGTTTAATGAATCTGATTCTTTTCTTTGAACCCTTTATCATATCAAGCTACCCATAAGATGACCAAACAACAAGCTAAAGCGAGCAAAGTGAACTGAAAGACATGAAAGTAAATGACGTCAGTTTGGTGATTTGTAGCTGTTGAAAAGAAAAAATAAATGAATGCACAATAGACTAGTACTTGTGTATCACTAATATGTCAGATTCATCCATGTGTGCGTCAAAGAAAAGGGACTCATGACTAGTGTGTGTGTTTGGAATAATTAGATCACATGTGAATTTCTATAGGAATTCAATCAAACTAGTCACATGACCTTTTGATGAACTGTTTTCTGAATATTAATTGTCTGTAGGCTGTGTTTCAGTACGAGATGTTCTTGACTTAGATGTTAGTTGTTATTGGGAAAATTGGGTTTTTGTTAACGTTAATACAAATACACTTTATTTCTTATTACATCGTGGGTGTCTTGACAGACTCACATGGACACACTCTTGAAAAAACAACCACCTGATTTTTTTCGCTGCTTTGTCTATGTGAACTAATGATTATTTCCATTGATTTGTGGAGAGAGACACGTTCAGTTAGATTTAGATTTGAGGTTTAATTCATTGGTTTGTATTCACTTCGATTAATGTCTACGGCTTTCTATTTTTATCAGCATCACATGATTTCCCAAATCAAGGGTAATCATTTAACACATCCTCTAAATTATTTCTCACAATTGTGTCCACAGATCGGTGTTATTAATCACTTAATTTTCTTTCCTAAATCCAGATCATTTCAGATTTTTTTGTGCAAGTCAGGGAATTTTGTTGAGTTCATCCATTTGTAAAGTTGTCCTTATTGTCAGAGAAACTGATTTGCTGTTGTCGTGGTTGTGCATAACCTTGGAGTGCGAAAATGTCGACCAGATGGGAGTTGTTCAGATTCTGGAAAGACCATATCAGATAGGTCCAGCGTCATTTTCTTTGCCAATTTCAGAGCAGTTTTGTTGACCACCCACCACCTTCACTGCTGAGCGCACCAGACGGTTCAGCTGGGACTTGAGGGTGACAGTCAGAATACCAAACCAAGCAGATACACCTTACAGGAAGGTTTTATTCAGTGGAAACATGGCAAAATATCTCACCCTAGTCCTCTATTTTGGATTATTATCCTTCCTGTACCTGCTTTTTTTTATCTTTTTGTTGGATATACACAGATTGCCAAGAGATAATTATCAAGAAATAGGAAAGTTCTCTACTGTGCACATTATCACAGTCTGTTTTTTTAACATCATTTATAAGCAATAGTCTTACACATTGAAGCCCTATGTAGTCTCAGCAATGATTAATTAATTTCAAGTGTCTAGACCACATTTCAAACTATAGACTTGTTAAAATTGTCTAGTCAATGTTCACCCCTCATGGATGAACCCTGCATTTAATTTATGGTTTAACAAGGGGTTTAAAACAATCCATAACTTGTATATAGAAGATGCATTTGCCCCTTTTTCTCAACCGTCCCAAGCCTATGATTTACCCAAAACACATTTTGTTCGTTACCTCCAGATTAGAAGTTTTGTCCAGAATACATTTACCTCATTTCCAGAGAAAGCACTAAAAGCACAGTATGATTCCATCCTTGAGTTGAGCTCAAACCAGAAAGGACTAATATCAAAAGTTTTAGTCTATTAGTACCATTAATCCACACACTGGATTGAACATCTAAAAAGGGCGTGGGACAATGATCTGGGAGTGGTCCTGACAGAGGACGAATGGGAATCAATCTTAGACCTGGTAGATACATCGTCTATATCCGCCCTACATAGATTAATGCAGTTGAAAGTAGCACATAGGGTTCATCTAACTAATGCTAGACTGTCAAGAATTTATCCAAACACTAAACCACTCTGCCCTAGATGTGGAGATCAGCCAGCAGATTTAATACATATGTTTTGGCTCTGCCCAAACCTCTCCTTCTGGGTAGATATCTTAAGAGCTTTTCGTGAGATGTTTGGTATACACTTTGATCCTCGTCCTGTCTGTGCTCTCTTTGGACTAATACCAGTGAAATATAGACATGTTTTACCAAATAAAGCCAAAGTAGTCATAGCTTTTGCAACACTTCTTGCAAGACGTTTGATTCTTTTAAAATGGAAGCAACAGACTCCTCCATCTTCCACAAAGTGGATGAAAGATGTGTTGTGCTTTTTGAAGTTGGAGCAAATGAAGTACACACTAAAAGGGTCTTCACAAACTTTTGATAAAACCTAGAGACCCTTTTTGGGACTATTATGACTCCTTACAAGAACCTCTTGATGTAGAATAATATGAATAATTCAACATTGAACCTCTTGAGTTCTCTTAAACAGAGAATGTAACAGAGAGCACCCCCCTTCCTTTTTTTTTTTTTTTTTTTTTTTTTTTAAAATTGGATTTACTTTGTTGTTATACTGTATTGTTATAATTATTTTCTATAATATTATTATTATTGTTGTTCTTATTTAGTCTTGTTTTGTGGAGATATCCTACAATCCATAGTTTTACACTGTAATGGGGTGGGTGGGTGGGGAGGAGGGATGGGGAAACTTGTGATTTGTAAAACATATTTGAGAAATGTTATGATTATGAATATGTTGATTGAAAACCAAGAAACAAAATTTAAATAAAAAAAATATAACTACCACAATAATTTAAATATATTTATTGAAACTGTAAATTTTTATTCATTGTGCAGCAGGAATATACAGAATCTATATCAAAGAGAGAGGGGAAAAAAATAAGTGGAGTCACTTAAAAATGTATTACATTTGACACCAAAATGTAAGAGTCAGGGTAAAAGCATCACTACTTTTTCTTTTTTCAAATAAATTTATCGACGTTATAATTATTGACACTAGAGATGCTGCTGAGAGTTTCCAACCATAAGTCTTTCTGCTGATTTTTTTTTAGGGGTATAAGGACTGGTTAGTGCTAAATGTCAGACAGACAAGTTTCTGTAGGTCTTTTCAAAAGTTCAGTGAATGTGATGAACTGAAAAACACAGTGAAAAAACAGGGACTGATGTGATGGACGATTACAATTATCATCCATCAGGAACTACAGTTAACAAACGGCTACAGGCAGAAGAGACCCACACTGATTGGCTCCCCAGTCCATGTGACTACAGTACATGCTTCCACACAGTTTATAAATAGAATAGAATACTTTCTCTGTCCCAAATGGTGGCAGACATTCACCTTTGACAACATTTACACATTTGTAAAAATATGAAAAAGTGAATAAATATATTTAAAATTAAATGAAAACATGTGACCAGTGTATATTAAAGAGTGCAATGTTCTATTTCAGGGTGTTCAGGATTGTTATGGCAGATGGAATGACATATATTTTTGAAGGTCTTTTTCCAGCCCAGTGAGACTTATATACATGTATAGGCTACAGTTGAATACAGTTAGTATACATGGACATAGTGCAGTTGAGTCAGACAGTAAAAGTAAATAAAATTGTCCCCAATAACTCTTTTGATTAAAACAAATGTTACAATTAAATAGCTTTTTGTTTATTAGTTTGGTTTCTTAATTCGATCAACTCAGACCTGATGCATGTATGGTAGGTTATATGGACATGAATATTAAAACGGACATCTATGGTCACACATCCATGCTACATGCTATTACTGGATATCTACTATTGTACATGCATGCACATCTATCCACTTACAATGTTGAAATGCATCCTTTACACTTGCTTGACTGTTTTGGATTCCCTTATACATCTACTGCACAAACCAACAGTCTCAAACATTTAACATCAGTGATAGTCTAGATTTTCACAAGTCGGACTGAGGGTTTTCAACTGCAAGGACATTAATGTTGATTTATTCTATTTTTAAATGTGACCATTGCATGACTTTTTTTGCATTAAATGCAGTGTTTCCTCTTGTTGGACTCTATAGTTTACGTACATATTGTTAATAAATGTCGTACAATAACACAATAGTCAGAATTTCATATTAACCTGGTGGTTAATATTAACATATTAATATATTAACCACCAGGCTTGCCAATATTCCTGGGGGGAACCCTGAGGGTGATGGAATGCACCATTCCCTTCCCTTATGCAGATCACTGATCTTGGACCACTTACCAATTTCATTGGATACATACATTAGCAAGTCAAGCAAATGACTAATTCATGTATGATCTAAGTTGGTAGTGGCTCAGTAACTGAGACCCAGACACACAGATGCAGTTTTCTGATGACTCTACTGTGGGTGAAATCTGTAAAGTAAATCTATGAACACTTCATTTATGAGCTGCACATTTGTAACAGAGGAACATCTTTATAGAATTTTAAGAGTAGCAGCACTTAAGTGGATAAAAAATACTGACTGAAACCTGTGAAGTAAATGAAAAGAAACAAAAACACAAACCATAAACATAACATAAACCACAACGATCAGAATTTATTAAAATTGTTTGAGGTGAAATGGAAGAAACGAGTATTACAAAAGACTGTAGGATAGATTATCCAAGAAGATTAAGACATTCCCAGAGTGAGACCTAAATGGGATGCATTCGTTTATGTTTTGTGTTTTATCAAGTTTTTGTTTTTCCTTTTCAGGACTAAAGTGTAGGAGAAATGTACAATTTAGTAAATCCCTATACTATTTGGGTTGAAAGGTGTTTGTTTATTAAGATCCCCATTAGCCTCTGCATAGCATCCACTATTCTTCCTGGGCTCCTGTGATTGCAAGCCATTTGCTCCTAATGAACGTCCAGCAATTTTATTTATTTATTTTTTAGAACTTACCAAATTCACTCCAGTAATGATTCATATTTACTGTGTGAATTCAGTGTGAATTTCTCTGTCACTTTTGGGTGTGGTGCTAGAGTTGAGACAAGAATACATCCACGTAGCTCTGATCTGCAGGTTACTTTTCACCTTGATACAAAAAAACTGGAAATAACTCCTTCACTAAAAGTAAAGAGCTAATTTTATTTTTAAAGGTTTTTAATTTCCTTCTTGTTTCCCTTCAGAGAACAGTATTTAAAAGCCTTAACCCTCCTGTTGCCTTCAGGGTTTCAGAAAAGTCTACACATCTCATTTCAGAACAACTTCTATATAATTTATAAACAATAAAATAATTTGATTGTATTTTTTCCAGAGTATTTTACAGATCTGGAAGGCCGCAATGAGCAGGATCCCAGTTTGCCGTGGGAGTTCTACAGTAGCTCCCTGTTTGGTAAGTGATCTTTTAATGGCGCTACATCTGTCTGTCTGTCCAACAGTGCGTAAAATATTCCTTTTTAATGTGTAAACACTGCAGTGGACATTCCTTTGCTGGCCGTGAGAAAGACCAGTCAAGGCTTGTCGTGGGGAAATGTCTGAGCTGCTTCAGGGAAATTATGCTAGTTTGTAGACGCTGCGTGGACTTGGCCACTGGGACATGGAGGGGTGTTAGCCTTGTATAGTAACATCAGTGTGGTGTTGTAAACAGCCACAGGGAGCCAGTTATCCAGTGGAGGGAGAGCAGGATTAGGGCTGCATGAGAGAACTGAGGCAGACTAAAGCAAAACTGGACCGTTGCTTCCTGGATTAACGGCAGAGGCATGAGAAAATGTGTCGGTAGTTTATAAGCAGTACAAGCCTGAAGTGAAGAAGTGACTGTAGAAAATGCAGACATTTGTTTTCGGCTGTATTTGAGTAATTGAGTCATTTATCTGTCATCACAGGACACAGCGGTGGTCTTTCTTGTACAATTTAAGATCCTGAATAAACATACTTTCACTTACAGTATGAAATTAAATCCATCACTATTAATGTAAATGCACAAGTAAATCAATAACTAACACCATAATGTTTATCTTCATTTGTCCTTTCTGGATCTGTAACCTCCTGTAAACAGTCTGTCCACCAGGGGGAGTCAGAGCCCTATTGACCCAAGCAGTTCAGTTGCAGCACAAACAAGAAAGGCACTCTTCAGTGCCAACCTCCGCTAAGGCAGACCTCCCCCCTTCACACGAAGAGAGGTCTGCCAAGGAGGTATTGAATCTGAGTTTGTTTTTCTGTCAGCAGGATTACGTAAAAAGTTCTGAACAAAATTTGATACAATTTTTCAGGATGTGTTGGAAGTGTCACACGGAACAAAATTATTACATTTTGGTCGTGATCCAGAAGAGATCCTAGATTCTGGATCACTTTGAAATTTTACATTGTGGTAAATGGGAGAATAAATTTCAAAGTTATCCAGAATCCAGGATCAGCACCAAAATGTTTTTGTTCCTTGTGACACTCTCAAAAACATCCTGAAAATGTTATGAACAGAACTTTATGCGTAATCTTGCTGACACACACACACACACACACACACACACACACACACAAACAAACAGACTCAAATTTAATAGCTCCTTGGCGAAGGTAATAAACAAAACTGAACCCTGATTGTCAGCTCAGCTTCTAACCTCAGTGAACTTTTCTTCACAGAGACCGATCAGGAGCCATGCTGGGACTTCTTACTGTCTGAGAAGAATCAGGAGCTGGAGGAGAATTCATCGGGGACAACTGAGGGGGACCTGGACAAAGACTGCCTTCTGTTTGAGTTCTCTTCCGAGCCTCTGCTGTCCTGCTATCATGTTCAGGTGTCATTAACGCAGGGGTGAGTCCACAGTGATGTCACAATAGTGGGTAGATAGATAAATCTGTGCTTCAAAAGGCATAGCTCAACAAACACTGCTTTCTAATTTTTCCTTTCTATACAAAGTTTGTCTCTGATCACAGGGAACACAGTAAAAGTTAATTTCTTGAGAATAAGTAAACCTGGTCCTGGCCTTTACCCACCTCTGCTTGGTGGTCATTATCAGGCTTCTGTCGAGCCTGATGGTAGGCTGATCATTTTAATCAGGTGTGATGGAAGATGGATGCATCTAAAACATGCAGCACAGTAGCTCTCTAGGACCAGGGTTACTGACCCCTGATTTAGACTATCATCAATATTGGAGGATCCTTATTATCATTAATGTCGCCCAACAATGGTTGGGTAAGGTAATTGTAATCACCTTGTGTGTGTGTGTGTGTGTGTGTGTGTGTGTGTGTGTGTGTGTGTGTGTGTGTGTGTGTGTGTGTGTGTGTGTGTGTGTGTGTCCGCAGAGACATATAATGCTACAACTCAATGAATACTTGCGATATCACCATGAAATTACATGGGCATATACTACATATAACTAATGCACATCAGATGCAATGATCCATTTGAGTAAAGGTCAAAAATCACTTTATTGGTTATAACTAAAGAACGGAGGGTCACAGAACTTTCAGATTGGTACCAAACAATGTGGAATGAAGATTTCATAAATTCTTATAGTTGGTGTTACCACCTATGACCAATAGTTTTTGAGATCTCTAGATGTCAAAGGTGACCTGTTGCAAAATTAACTTCTGTAACACTGTGTGTGTGTCAAGCATAGACACATCATGCTATAACTTAATCAATACGGAATATATTATCATAATATTACACACACTGATGCATATATAAATATAGCAAAATGATCAATATTACAAAAGGTCAAAGGTCAAGGTTGCAATTAGCAGAAAGGTCAAAAACACTATCTGCGCTAGCCTCCTAGCAGCAGCACATGTAATGTGCTACAGTAGTCTAGTTATGCTCGATTCAACTTTTGGCTAGGTTTCTAGAAAAATACTAAACTAGACTCTGCGAATCTTAGGTAATCATCTAGGATCATATTTAGAACAAATGAGACCACTCTTTACAAGCATTACTGGTTTTGACCTGGCATGGACCGTTACTGTCTAAATCATGTAACTGTCACTGTAGGTCAGGAAATCACACATCACCACATAGCTGAGTAAGATCTGAACTGATGTTGATGAAAAATAGTAATTCAGCCAATGGCAATGGACAGATAGATATTAACTGCATTGTCCTGGTAAGGGAAATTAACTTCATTCATCAACAAAGATAAGAAAGAAAAGAGAGAGAAAACTAAGCAAAAACAAGCAATTGTCAGACAATGACTCATTAGACTGAGGTGAATATTCATCATGTTATGTTGGGTTTTTTTGTTGTTGTTGTTGTTTATTTCTCCTTTTGATTATAAAAAAGTAAGAACTATTTAAGTGTTTTAAACTATTTTGATATGAGCACAAAGTCAGTGTTAGCACAGAAAATCACTGGCCACCATCATGGATGAAATGTCGTCTTATCTACAGATGTGTCAATCATCAAGCGATGATGCTGTTGATGTTCATCCATATCTGTGCATCACCTACCAGAGGCTGCATCAGAGGTTAAATATTGATCTCAAATGTCAGGATTTTAAATGAAAGGTTGTCAGGTTTTCATTTTTAATCATTAGACACAGTGTCAGCTTACCTCTCCAGTGGCTAGTATATTTCTCCACAATGTCAAACCCTCTTCACTGTGTTTTTTTTTTGGTGCTTGCACTGGCCTGACACTAAGATTTTTTTATTTTTTTTTTTGTGTGTGTGGCAGCTTTTGCAACTGGTTCCTCCTGACCGACGTCCTGAAGCGTTTGAAGATGTCAGCGAGGATCTTCAGGGCACGTTACCCACACTTGGAGGTGGTGAGTTTATCCCGGGCTGAGCTGGGGAGGCAAGTGTCGGTCAGCCAGGTGAGCTCCGCTTTGACCACGGTCTACAGAGGGAAAAATAAAGACAAGGAGGAAGGCAAGGAGGAGGATGAGGATGGACTTGTGGAGCTGGTGCGTTGTGTGCCAGAGCTCCAGAGACTACTGGGCTCCTCGATCCACATCCTACAAGAGGATGAGGAAGACGAGGAGGGAGAGGAGGAGATGACATTGACGAACACAGCGAAGCTACGCGGCCGATAGCCTCTCCTTGACCGCCGAGCAGATGAACTGTCACTTTTAAGTCCTGCCTGCGAGCGGTGGCTCAGAGGAAGCCTGTCCGTCCATTGTAATGAGGATCATGGGTTTTAACTCCAGCTATGACTCAACACTCCACCCATAACCTTTGACCTCAGCAACAAGGTGATTAAGTGATCACAGCACCTAAAGGACCTGCACATAGGAGTGTTCAGTACTGGAAAGCAGCTTTCAGGTTCCTATCTATAGGTATATTTGAATACATAAGAACTATTGAACAAACCTTTTTTAATGATTATGTATGTACATGGTAGTGTATATGTATATCTTGCTATCAGGGTTAACACATTTGGTTATATAAATGTATTCTTGTGGCAAGGGATGGATTATGCTTAGGACTTTTTGTTTGTCACCGAGGGAGAGCGATATTTTTTGATGGGAGATAATCCAAGGCTTTTATCTTGGTGAACTCTTGCGTAAAGCTAAGACGCTTAAGACCAGCTAACGGCGTCAGGGAGGCTGTTGACCCAGATGGTTTTTCTGTCGACCTGGAGACACGAAGACCTGCAGAGAAAAGACAGCGGCTACATCATATCCACACCGAACCATCGCAACAGCTCAGTACGGCGGCGTATCAGAGATGATTGAAGTTTAAAAAAAGAATATGAGCCAGAGTGAAGGGGGGTATGAAGGGAGACTCCCAAGATTAGACGTTAGGAGTCTCAAGAAAAACTTAGATAAGTTTAATGAAAACTTCACAAATTTACAAGAAAAATGCCGTAGTATTCTGACACTGAAAAGTACATGTAAGAAAAACCTGCAAATTTATCAGGAAAAAGAGGAGCAATGAGACAAACTGTGTTATCGGATATTACTTTGAATATGGATAGTCTTTGAAATTCATGTATAAAAGATATTATCTGAAATGTATCAGGAAAAAAAACCTGAGGCTCAGTGTTAAGATGTGGATGTGTGTGGAGTGTGGGTGATGAGTGGGTCAGATGCAGAGACTGGATTTAGTTAATTGTTTTCTTGCAGTCGTCAGTTTTTAGTTACAGCACAGACACATGGTTTGGATTAAAACTGAGCTGAGGACATTAAGGTATTCTTCACCTCATGACACCACAGCTCCACAAGAAAAGCAACACGGACATTTTCATCAAAGAAAAAAACAATTCAGTGTGATTTAGACAAAACAAAGGAACATCCAGATGAGGTGGCATCTGATGAACCCGTACCTTTGCAGGAAAAACTACTTTAAATCAGATCGTTAATAGGGTCACTTATTTGACTCAGATGGGGGGGGGGGGGTCTCGTGATAGTGTGAACACAAATCAGATGATGATCCAGGCGACTTCCATATGTGGTCTTAAAACGGATCCATACCTGATCTTTTTCATTTTGACTTTTCTATCACTTTAGTAGAGATTAACCACAACTCTCCACTGGTGGTAAATCAGTAGTACTTCTACTGAGGGGAATGTTCTGAACACATCTAATTGTAATTTTATGCATGTGGTTAAATTTAAGACTGTGACCTGATCACAAAAGATTGAGAGAAAAAAAAGTCATTATAAAAAAAAGAAAGTTAACAACCAAAACATGAGCAGTAAATCATAGTTTTCCTCATAGGTAATCAGTGTGAATGTTCTCTTGGCAAGTGTTTATCAGTAAATTAAATATGAATGTAGAATAATATGTTTAACTTTAGGTAAAATGATCACTTTTCCTAAACCAAACTAAGCATTAACTGCAACTGTAAACTAAAAAAAGAATAGATCTAAATTCCTGCAGTCATCCACATAAACCTTTCTTCACTCAACCACCACCATTTCCACTCAGACTTCAACACTTTTTCAGTCCATACAAGTCTGAATTTCTTTTTTCATAATGTTGCGACTTTAAAATCAGACATTTTTGTTGGGGTAAATTTCCTCTTGCTTCACGCATTACATCCTTTATTTTCAACATTATTTCATGTGGTTAGTTTTCATTCAACAAGTAGTCAGAAAAACACAGTCCTTTTATTGAAACAGTGCATCCAGGATTCCAACATCAACGCTCTGTCACATATATAACTGCATTTGTTTGTCAACACTAGTGTCTGTATGACACAAGCATAAAAAATACACCATGGGAATAAAACATAATCCGTTATGATATTCAAATTACAGTGGATCTTTGGAGAAAAGTGCACATTACTTGTAAATGTACAGCTTCACACTGTTTTTCTTTGAGTTGCTCCTTTTTCTTGGCTGGCAAATATTGTCCCTGATCCGCCGTCGTCTGAGCCTCATTCCCTGGTCTAAGTTTTACTCTTTTACATCAGCGATCGTGTCAGGATGGACCTAAGATTATGATGATTTGTTCCTTATTTTTCTTCCATAGTTCACATAAGTCTGAGCAGCACTGAACTATCTTGATATAAAAAGGCGACGTGTTTGGACCTTGTTGCGTTTACAGAGTTGGACAGATGGCAACGTCCTCAACTCCCATGATGCTCTCCTTCAGAACTCATACAGAGTCCTGTGGATCTCTCAGAGGAAAAGTCCAGAGCAGCGCCCTCTAACTGCAGCCACGACGACTGACTCCACCTCCTTATATAGTGTTTCAGATCCCAGAGTGCTTTGTGTTGCAGTGTTTTATTTACACTGTTTGTTGTGCTTAATTTAATAGTCATTAATATATTTGACCTCTTGTGTATCTGACAAGCGTATCTATGAGAAATTGCTTTGTATGGTTGGTGCTTCATTTTGAAATGTACTTATTAGGATCCCTTTATTCTGAAATTTTGCTCCCTCATTCAGAAACAGTATTTCAAAAAGCAAAAGTACAGTTTTATTGTACTGGTGCTAAGATAGATTTTGTGTTGACAATCAATAAAGTTTTGGTTTGAATCACAAACTAATAAAAGATATTTAAGACGAAAAGACTTAAGGTGTAAAGAAAGTATAGTTTAGTTAAAGAAAACGGGACGGTGACTGAGCAGTGTTTGCGATCATGAGAGAGCCTTTTATTTGATTCTTTTATAAGAAATCAACAAGAATAAAGCATGATTGTGGATCATAGTTTTTATCCCTTTGGTTTGTCAGATTATCACAGTTGATTATGTTTTATTCTATGAATTATTATGACAGTGTCACATTGGCCTCATATTTTATAGCTCTGAATAAGCAGTCTAATAATTAAACTGCACATTGTCAAGGCCCAAAGACACATGCAATGAGCAAGAAAAGTCCAGTTGGAAACTCTTTTACATAATGAGCAGAAAATAAAATTATCTGTCTGATAAGGCACTTTTTATAAATTCTTAGAAGCATAGCAGGGTGAGAGTTAGAAATGTATTAACATTTACTTTAATATCTACAGACGTAATGTTGTAAAAGAATGAACCCATTGTTCTCATCATTTTTCTGACGTACAAGTTATCTAACATGTTAAAATGTGAAACAGAGACCCTTAATGAAATTAGTCACAATTCTGCAAATATTTTATATATTGACAAATAATTGCAATCTGTTGAGTGAAATGTGTAATACACCAAGTTTAAGTCAAAGCATGTTCATAAATGGGTTAGAATTTATACATAAATGAAATAGTGAGTTAATGATTTAACTTTAAATAAATGCATAATAGTGACCTATGAACCCCCTAATAAACAGAACCTTATAAAGTGATAATACTTTATTTACAGCCATCATCCAGCACATTGTCTTACATTAATAATCATCTCGTTTTCTTCGGGGGGGGCGGGGGGGGGGGGTTCTCACCAGAACTGAATTGCAGTAGCTCTATAGTGTAAAATAATACTAGAATATGTGACTTGTTTGACTAGAAATGTTGACAAAATAATCTAGACTCCACTTGTTAAACTGAGGTGGAGCATTTTATCCAACATTCATGGAGCTGCTGAAGATAAAATAATAACTATTCATAAACAAAAAGCTGAAATGTCTTAAGAAAAGTAAGTGCAGTTTTAATATTATTACTTAGTTTATCATTTACATGTGCATTACAACATAGAGGTCACAGTGGATCTACAAATTAATAAAGCATTTAGGAAATAATAGTTTTAAAATTGCCCTGAAGATATTCTATATTATTCATATTTGGTTATGTTATTAAAAATTTATTGTGAAAGGATTTTTTTTTCTCAAATATTTCCAAAAACATAGATTTTGTTTCAGTTCAAACTCTGCATATATATATATATAGAGACATATGTTATGTTGACATCAACACACAGACATGATGACATCAGCAGGATCCATATCAGAATAAGATACAATACATGTGAAGAGCAGGGTTTGTTGTACCTGGAACCACTTGTTTGCAATGTAAACAGTTCATGCAATTTCAGTCACACACAAAAAAATTATAAAAATTGGGAATTTTATTTCTAGATTATTATGATAGTATTGTACTTGTCCCACCCACTTGCTATCAATTTAGGCTGCATGTGGCCCCTGAACTAAAATGACTTACATACTTAGTTGTTAATATCTCCAGTGTAAATGTTGTTATATATAACTTCATCCTGTTGCCTGGATGGGATGCTTTTCTAGAATGAGTGTTTGATTGTCCTGGTGGAAAGTAGGATATAAATGAAGGTATGTTGGAAAATACAATATACCAGAGAAGAAATATTCATATAATAAAATGGAGGGTTATAGGGGGTGTGGGGGGGTGATACCACGCAGGTGCAAAAGTGGGTATGGTGATCTGAAGTGGCCAAAATAGTGCAAATGAATATTAAAACAGTGCAGAAACACTGGACTCATGTTGAACTCGTGTACTGATAAGCCCTCCATATCTGTGTGTGTGTGTGTGTAAAGTACCTTACCTTACCTTACCTTACCTTACCTTACCTTACCCTACCTTACCTTACCTTACCTTACCTTACCTTACCTTACCTTACCCTACCTTACCTTACCTTACCTTACCTTACCTTACCTTACCTTACCTTACCTTACCTTACCTTACCTTACCTTACCCTACCTACCTTACCCTACCTTACCTTACCTTACCTTACCTTACCTTACCTTACTTTACCTTACCTTACCTTACCCTACCTTACCCTACCTTACCTTACCTTACCTTACCTTACCTTACCTTACCCTACCTTACCTTACCTTACCCTACCTTACCTTACCTTACCCTACCTTACCCTACCTTACCTTACCTTACCTTACCTTACCTTACCTTACCCTACCTTACCCTACCTTACCTTACCTTACCTTACCCTACCTTACCTTACCTTACCTTACCTTACCTTACCTTACCCTACCTTACCTTACCTTACCTTACCTTACCTTACCTTACCTTACCTTACCTTACCTTACCTTACCCTACCTTACCCTACCTTACCTTACCTTACCTTACCTTACCTTACCTTACCTTACCTTACCTTACCCTACCTTACCTTACCTTACCTTACCTTACTTTACCTTACCTTACCTTACCTTACCTTACCTTACCTTACCTTACCTTACCTTACCCTACCTTACCTTACCTTACCTTACCTTACCTTACCTTACCTTACCCTACCTTACCCTACCTTACCTTACCTTACCCTACCTTACCTTACCTTACCTTACCTTACCTTACCTTAAATCTGTGTGAAGTACACAGATTTATGCAAATTACATGGCTCTATAAATGCATACATTTCCTTTTTTCCAGAAGCAAAACATGTATTTTTTAAAGGTTTGAAAATGTTTTTCCTGTTTTACTTTATTTCTCTTCTTTTTGTATTTTATTTTTATTTTATTCATATTTTTCATTATTTATTTAAAAAAGAAATAGATGTGTTCACTACCCATGGGTCCTCATGAGACATGGAAACTAGTGTGTGTGTGTGTGTGTGTGTGTGTGTGTGTGTGTGTGTGTCAAAGCAATGAAGCCAGGGTTATTATAAAATGAACATTTCACTTCAGTAACAGCAGTTTTAAAAAAACAAACAGGGTAAAACTAATGCATCTGCTTCATTTCCCTCAGTGTTAACAGTTCATGTTGTAGTAGAGTCAAGTGTCTGCATAGTGTGGGACCTTTGATCAGTGGTGTAGACAATCATATTATATATCAAACATTATTTCATCCCATCATTCATTTAAGCCTTAAAAGAACTAAAGCTTTTCATCAAAATTCCAATAAAAATCCTGTATTTATGCACACATTTAAAAAAAAAAAAAACCCCACACAGTCACTGAAAGAGAAATAAATAAAATAAGCTGCTGAACATTTCAAAGCTTTAATGACTGATTCAGTTTCCAAGGTCAACAGTGAATGAAAGCTCAAACTTAAGCCTCTGAGTCTTAACGTCACATCTCACACAATAACTGAGGAAACAATCCGCTGCTTTACATGATGAAATCTGACCGTTACATCCAACACTATAGAGGAACTGGAGTTGGGTTTTGTCAACTGCTGCTGTTCTGGCTGAGCCTGTTTCAACTACCTCACACTGTCGTTCTCCAGTACAGATGATAGATGTGGTTTATCCACTAGAGGGAAGCAATGACGGTGACTCAGAGCAGGTTCAAACTCAGACAGTCATGTCCTGTCTGCTGTAAAACTGGAGTCACCTCAGGTTACACTGGAATATACTGTCACCGCATGAAGAAATAAGGCTGCAACTGTAAGTCTGTATGAGACAGACTGTCAGTTCTTTTCACACACAAACTGAGACTTTTTTTTTTTTTTTTGAAGGTGTCTTTACTTCGAGCTGCTTTCCAGTGTTCGTGCTAAGGCATTTGGAGCATCATTGAGTTAAATGCTAGTCTGAGCCAAATACCAGAAGGTGGCATCATGTGAGGCGTGTTATGTTGAGCCTTCAGGGCAGCTGTTCACATTGGGAAAGTTGTCTCTGAACAACCAAGACGTTCAAATGTCCGCTTAGTTCCAGCAAATCAATGCTATTACTCAGAATACAGAAAATACGTCAGATTCATGGGAAAACATTGAAAAGTGAGAAACAGTCATCTTAGTAAAAAGAAGATAAACTCAGATATTCTGTGAAATGTATCAGGAAGAAAAAACAAACTTGAGAGCAAAAACAAAGTAAGGATTGCAAAGATTTAAAGTTGTACATTTGGAGATGTGAGTGATTAAATAAAGAAAAAGATGACTAAGATACAATCTGTCAAAAGCCACAGATTTGCTAAAGTGACAAATTTACAGGGACACATGAATGCAGATGATCTGAGATTAAGGCGGTCAATTTATGAGGATAAAAATCACCTTGAAGAAAAATATCCCCACATTTGTGAGGAAACTCAGTTTCTGAAATTAAACTTGTCCAATTTCAAGAAAAATGACTAACGAAAAACACTAAATGTAATAAAAAATGTACAGAATCAACATGTAATTAATAATTTTTAATCAGAATTTCACTAAGATAATTAAATTAAACAAGTCATAAATGTTCTATTTATGCACTATTACTCTTTATTGCAGAACATATTTCAGGTATTTTCCGTGTTGTTTTGACATAAACATGTCACCTGTTTATGCAATATTCTGTAAAGGGATGTGAATTCGTGTTCTTGTCTTTTACTTCCTTTACCACTCGCTTGTTCTTCTTTTTAGATTGTTTTAATGCATTTGCAGTGTTTTATCTATGAAACAGTGTATAGCTGCAATATTTGAGGCTTTACAATGTAGGCAAATGTAAAAATAGGGAAAGCATTAGCAGCATTAGCAGCATTAGCTTTAATAATAGTGTCAGTGTCGATAGCCGCAGATACAGTTTAATTGGTGACTTATAAAAGTTATCAGTTTAGTTGAAGATAAATGCAGGGGTTTATGGGTGCCTGTAAGTATCAGTGTGACTGTGTCATGTCATTGTGCAGACATGCCACTGCAGCCCCTCTGTGGGCCCCCTGGTACTGATGGCCCTCCCCACTCCTTTGAAACACCCGAGGTTACTCACGTTCAGTCACTCTGGGCTGAGTTCACAGAGCTAGACAAGCCCATTCCATGAAGATTTATAGCTGGAGAATGCTTTTCATGACATATTTATGAGTCTAAATGAAGGATGGCACACACACACAAAAAAAAAAATTACAACATTTTGAATTTTTGGGATTTGCTTTGACTGGTCTCAGATGGTAATGAGTCAGTTTAAGTCAAATATACATAGCCTTCTATTACATCACACAGGCCTGAAAGTTTTACATTCAGCTCCACCCCCTTCAACCAAGCCCCTGTCAGGCTCCACCTGGTGAAGTGGGCCTCCATGCTCTGATTGGACCAAAATGAGGGCAAGTCTGCACAAGACCTACTGACTGAGTGACATGGAAAGAGGAAGGGAGGCCCAGCTGTAGAAGTTGCACATTGTTCTTATATGGAATCACAAAGGAAAAAACAGGGACAAGAACAGTTTGTTCCACACGCTGTGGTTGAAGAAATATTCAGGCCCTTCACATAAAGAGATCTACTATTACCATGAAGTGAAAATCCACAAGAAAATGGACTTAAAACATGAAATGTGTCATGTTTGAATGATATGGTTTTACTGTTGCATTAAACTCCTGAGACCCAGGAAAGTGAAAGTTTAGGCTTTTTCACCTTAAATAATTGTTTTGATTGGAAACTCCAAAATGCAACAGTTTTTTTCAGATACAGTTGTTTTGTTTTTTTCAGATATATTTTTGAATTAATAGAGTGTCTTTTGCAATGGGCTGCATTTTTTCGAATTAAAACTTTTGATTGATTTTAAAGTGCTTTTATTGGATTTTAAGTCTTAATGGTTATGGTCCTGTTTATTTATCAGATCTGCTTTTAACATATGAGCCCTCTCAGACCCTCAGGTCCTGGGTAGTAAGCTTTTGATTGCCCCTTCAGTTTTTATTTCCCCAAACTATGGAACAGTCGACCTGAGGATCTGAGGTCCGCTGCCAGTGTTCATATTTTTAAGGGTAAACTGAAAACCTACCTTTTTAACTTAGCTTTTTGTTACATTTTTACTCTTAACATTATTTTACTCTGCTATTTTATGTATTTACTTTTATTTTATTACCATTATTATTTATTCATTTATTTATTTGTTCTATTCTTTTTAATTCTGTAAATCTTATAACTTGGGATAATGGGGGGGGGGGTCTGATGTAAAGCGCTTTGTGCTACATGCACCATGTATGAAAAGTGCTATATAGATAAAGTTTGATTGATTGATTGATTGATTGAAAACTGTCAGATTTTGTTCCTGACATAAATGCATTTCTGGGTCTCAGGAGGTTAATGCGTTACATTTTTCAGCTATAGATGTTTTAGCTCTTAGCTCACACAAGCTTTACTCAAGTATAAATACCTAAAAACAGTATCTAACTGATCTTATTTACTCATGTATAAATATAGTAATTATGAATGTGATCCAAGTGTCATTGTTTAAAGCAGGGCTGTCAAATTCATTTTAGTTCATTGGCCATATTCAGCTTAATATGGTATAAAATGGGCCTGATTAATATTTTCTGTGTAATTTTTCCATTTCACAAATTCATCCCAGGGTCTAGATTGGACCGTATGGCGGGCAAGATTTGACACTTGTGGTCTAAAGCAATATTTGCATCTTTTTACTCTTTTTTTTTTTTTAAATCCAATTCTGTCTTTCTATCATTTTTGTCAGAATAATGACTTAGATTTGTGAGCAAAACTGAATTCAAAAATATGTATAATCTTGAAATATTGTCATGATTATCCACTGGTTTCAACTAATTATCTTTGTTTTATTTTAAAACTGTGGTTCTCAAATCTGGTCCTCGTGGCCCAGTGTACTCCATGTTTTAGATATCGCCCTCTTCTCTTCTTCAAAAAAATTGTTTGTTTTTCTGAGGAATCATACACACTGCTCAGTATCACTTCACTAACCTCCACTAACTTATTTTCATGGCTCATTCACAGCTCAGAAAATATCTGACATCATAATGAACCTAAACAATGAACATGGCCACTGTTTCAACTTCTATTTATCAGTATATTAGATAAGAAGTTAGACTTATCACTTCTTATTTTGATAGGCTACATGTTGTAAATAATGTGTGCACAGTACTAAGCACAGCTGATTGCAGTAAGACTAGCAGCCCAGCTCACAATTCATAGCTATCTGGCTAATGTTACATTTACTTGCTTGGCTGTGTCCTGTAAGTGACCCAGGAAGAGTCGTAACAAATTGAATTTTCATTTGCTATGTCTTATGATGTATGCAAATGACAAATTGATTCTGTTCTAGTGATTTATGTTAGTAACATGAACATAAGCTCTGTGTGCTCTGCCATGCTGCTGTGTTTACCCAAACTTTTTCTTTGTTGTTAAAAAAAGGGTTCTGTAAACATTGAGTAATTTCAGGAAATACCCACATCCCCATGAAATGCAGCATTAGCCTGGGGCGGGGGGTTGCTACACCATTACTAACATAACAGTTTATCAAATTAGTTTTGTCCTTTTAACTGGCTGGAAATGTGTTAAAATGGCAACACAATGCTGCAAACTAATGAATACTGTAAAAATATAAATATGTTTATTTCTTTATTTGACAGGGACAATGGAGTCAAACATAGCTACAGACTTGCAGTTGATGTGATACATATAGAGTTTATGGCTTGTGCTAAAGCTCAATTTCTGACCCTGGTTGAGCTTTTCTACAGCACTACAGTATATTACAATACAATTTATACCATGAAAGGAAGGGAGGAAAGAAAGAAAGAAAAAAGACAATGACAAAAAACATTATTCAATATAAAAACAGCTAAATGGTCTTCAATTGTTGCAGTGCATTTACATAGTATAAAACCCTCACTCACCTAGACTTTTTTTTTTTTTTTACACATAATACACACCATTTACAGATGGGTACAGTTTTATTTGTTCTTCAGCCAAGATTTAGTTGTGGTGGTGAACATTTCAAAATCAGTAATGGATTTATTTCCATTGGCAGTGAGAGGAAGACTTCAGAGCTCTTACAGGAGAAAGCTTCTGGTTGCTCTATCGCTGTTATGAGCAGAGTAGCTCAAGGGCTAGGTTGTTTACACATTTAAAATTGATTTGAGAAGGCATTAATCACTAAAGTTTTCAAAGCTTAGTAAATTGTATTTTTAAAGACATGTCATCTTACCTAACAAGTATAAACAAGGCCTCCAAGGTATCACACTTTGCAGCTTTTTCTGTACCTTCTTCTCAAACACAGTTTTTCATTTTTGACCCATTGTTGGCACCTTTTCTACCATAATGTTCCTAATTTAAAAGTGTCTACCATATTTTAATTTACTGGTTAAAATGATTGGATGGTGTTTTTTCAGCCCTATGTATTCCAAACGTGACTATTTGTGTGTGTGTGTGTGTGTGTGTGTGTGTGTGAGTGATTAACCCTTTATAAGTCCCTTATAAAAATAATCGGAAAATAGATAAGCACTCAGAACGCAGACCTCCGCCAAGGCAGACCCACCACCACCACGTGATCACTGCACGTAGCAGCTGCAAACACTGCCAGACAACTGATGAAAGTAATTTGCTAAGCAGACATCCCAAGTTCCAAAGAGATGCTTATCGACCCCTCCAACCCCCCCCCCCCCCCCCATCCCCACCCCTTTTCCTAATTATTGAACAAAAACGTGTAATTCATGAGTAAAAAAATGCTACAAAATCAACGAAGTGATATAAATTAAATATACAAGGTGTGCTCTGTGTGCCCAGACCAGGGTTATAAATTAAAGGCCTATTGGAGTCCAGAGGTCGCATGACCCACATGACCCACACACACCTATTCATTATTCATTTCTTTATGTATTGATTCACTCATTCGTGTATTTATTTATATATTTGAGATGAATATATTGTTTGTTTTTTAGTGTTGCCGGTCGATTTATTTTGTGACGGTCCCTAAACTCCCCGACAGCAAAGAAGTCTCATGAAGCCTCTCTTATAGGGTAAGGCTGAGTGGACAGCTGCTGATGCTTGTGGAGAAAGTGCACATCTGTCAAATATTAGACTTAAGCAGCTCACCAGACATAAGTTTGATCGGAGAGTCGGTGGAGACGTGCCTGCACGCCCTCACTTAATATTTTGTCTGACTCGCGGGCATCAGTGAGCCACTATCGAAATCACGGAGACTCCTGGAACTTCCGGGAGACTTGGGATGTCTGGCTAAGGCGCACAGCTGTTAGCAGTGACAACACGCATTGATCACTAAATATCACTAACTCCAAGCAATTACAAGGTGTGAGTTTTTGTTCTGTGGTGGTTTTGTTATGCAAATAAATCACTCATGCAAACACATATTGTTTTGAGAAGAAGCACGTTTTAATTTCAGCACCTCAGGAAACCTCCCGGGACTACTTTCGCTTTGACCAAAACTGGAACACAACTGGGCTAACAGGACACTGTCAGGGGTAAGGCAGTAGAGACACTGATTCTATACAGATTCATGTGAAAAATAGTGAACTATCCCTTTAAGTAAAGTAAAGAAGTACTTTTACTTATTAGTTAGGAATGTAAGGGGAAGAATTGTGCAAATCAATGCACAAGCAGAGGTACATCTGGTTCTGCTGAACTCAAATCTGCTGGAAGCCAAAGCAAATTCTTAATGGGGCCACGATGTAGGATGATTCAAAATGGCAACCACCTATATATATATATATATATATATATATATATATATATATATATATATATATATATATATATATATATATATATATATATATATATATATATATATATATATAAAAAATGAACACCCATACAAACACAGCTGATCACCCACAGAGCCACTACACACACATTTGTGCATTTACCAACACATCAAATGACGCATAAGTGTGGCTGGCAACTTATTTTATCACCACTTTACTCTTTTTGTTACATGTCAAACCAGTCTACCCTCAAATGCAGAAACAATTAAAAGAATAACAAACGAACTCTTTTTACAATATTCCTCTTATTTTTTTTCATCTGCTTGTAGAGGAAGAACAAAAGTTATACAAAAACTGCAAAGTGTCAAAAAGCGTGTTTCCACTTTCGGAATTTCCAGGCCATTTTACAGGAACTTCCCAGCATGCACGTGTTTCCATTTGACCGGGCCATCCCGACAGGGCTGCCTTCTGGAACTTTTACAGGAACCAACGGAGTTCCCGCTCGAGGGTCGGTACTCGAGAGTGGCCCAGTAGAGTCGCAGGGCAGAAGTCGTGCAGATTAATTGTTGTGAATAACATCATCAGATCGTGACAAACAACTCCAGAGTAGTTGCTGGGGAAGTTTACCACACAACGAAGCAGAAGAACAGTGAAAAGAACAAGATAGAAACACCAAGTGATGGAGGCCCCCGGGAGCTCGAGGCCTCTGGGACAAATATATGTACATGTAGATTCAAAATTGTAGATGAGTGACAGGGAAGTTAAGATGAGACATGGTGTGAGCTGATCATTTGACTATTTTTGTACCCCTACTCAATTTTTGCCTTTGTCATATCTGTCTCATACAGCCATGTTATGGAAGTGAAACGTTCAATGGCACAAGCAGTGATCAAACAATTCTCCACTGATGGAGTTGTGCTGCCCACAAACATGAGAAGTGAGGTGTTTGTCACATTCTAAGATGCAGACAAGTTAGATAGTCACAGTCAGGGAAACTTCTCCGAGGATGAATTTCATGGAACGGCTTTCAGTGTTATGAACCACTTGTCTTGGAATGACTTGGGCATCAAATGTCCCAGCATCAAGTTGGACTCCACAGATACTTCTGTACCTCAGCTGCCAGACTCCCACTCAGTGGTTCAGCCAGCAGGGCTGCCAAGCAATGATTTACATCTTCTACATACTTCTACTTCTACTTCTACATACTCCGTCTGGTCCGGGAGCTGCAGGGCCTCAGACTGGAAGTCTCTGCGGAGGGTGGTGAGGACGGCCCCGCTCCCCACAATCCAGGACATAGCAGAGAGCCTCTGCATATCCAGAGCTCACCGGATCCTCTCTGACCCCACTCATCCCCAGCACAGACTGTTCTCTTGCCTGGCATCTGGCAGAAGGTTCTGCAGCATCCGCTGCAGAACGGCCAGATTAGTAATAGTTACTTCCCCCTGGCCATCAGACTGCTAAATGCCAAATAACAACCCCCCCCACACACACATTCATCTACCTCATGGACAATATACTCTCAGGGCACTTTATCCATAAAATGGACAGAAATTTACCTCCTGGTTGTGAACCCCCCCCCCCTCAGCTGCTAAGAATGTTCTATTTGCACTAATTACTCTGTTATTGCACTATTCATTCTGTTTTATTCTGTTCCTTAGCTGTTTTTTTTACTTATTTATTTTAGTATGTGTGCTCCGGAAGCCAAGCAACCGGAAGCCAAAAATCCCACTGTTGTGTGTATTCTTGTGCAATGACAATAAAGGAAGTCTAAGTCTAAGTCTAAGTCTAAGTCTAAGTCTAAGATCTTAGTCATTTGTACAACTCTGTTGTTCAACTCTGTTGTACAAATGATTACAGATTTGAAATATCTGATTCTCCAAACCAACAAAAATGGGGTTTCTTTTGTGTTTTTATTGCCTTTCATCAGCTCTTTCAGAATAAGTTACTTTTTGCAGTCGGCCATTTTGAATCATCCAATATGGCGGCACCATTACAAATTGGCTTCGGCTCCCGGGAGAAAAACTACCTCTGTACCAAATTTCATACTTGTGCATAAATTTGCACAATCCTTATCAGAACTGCCCTAACAGCCTCGACTATAGTTACATTAGTTACCTCTGAAAACTCCAAAAGCCAATATGTCTTTTTTTTTATACGAAGGGAACAGAAAAATGGTAATGTGGATCGTAACCCAACCAGTTCAAGTCGAACCAGTGGATGTCAGCCAACCTTTTACAGCACTGTTCAGAATATTAACACCTCTTTGGTACCTCTGTCTTAATTATTTCTATTGAAAATGAGTTCCCCTTGCCACGGTTCATCTGAGGACATCTGTTTTCTCTGCTCAGGCCACTTGGATCCGTTTATGTAACACTCCTCTTTGTAAAAAAAAGAGGGAAGTCCTTCTCTAAAGTCTTGCATCTAAAGCTGAGCCTTGAAACTTCCCTTTCTCTTGATACTAACTGAAAGCAGTTTGCCATCGACGACTAGAGCAGAATCTTAAACACTGTGATCTGTCTAAGCTGTTTGTGAATGTTTTAGAACATGAGACTGATCAAACCCTCTTTCATCCCTTGGGGCTGCACAGTCTTCTTTTGTTATGATCAGTAGGTTTTAGACAGATCCCGAGACTGTCTACAGCTGAGTCTGCTACTACACTGATAAATCAACGTGATGCTGAAATAATTTTAAGTGCTGGTGTTAAATGTCTTTAGTTTGTGTTAATATATCAAGTCATGCAACGTCTTTGGTCTGTTGCTATCTGACTCAGTAGACTTCTCCCTACAGATCTAAATATAATCCAGGGAATATAACACTATGAAGCAACACCGCTTACTATTTGGCAAGTCTCTGACCTTGTCTACTTATTTACAACATCTACAGTATGCCTGCACGTGCAACCAGGCTCTTCATAAAAGAAAAGAAAAGAAAAGAAAAGAAAAGAAAAGAAAAGAAAAGAAAAGAAAAGAAAAGAAAAGAAAAGAAAAGAAAAGAAATTTAGATAGATAGTTGTAGATATTTAATCACATTTTTTGGTGTTTTCCTGTATTTTATAACAGTTTTTTATAAGACAGGAGCCTGATATCTAAAGTCTCCAGCTCCTACTGTACTTTTAGAAACCCAGGGAACTTTCAATAGACCTGCATTCTGAGAACGAAGGGTTCTTTTGGGCTGGTACGGAACCAGATCATCTTTAAGATAAGAGGGGCCCATACTATTAATGGTTTTATATGTAAGGAGGAGGATTTTAAAGTTAATTCTAAACTCAACTGGTAGTCAATGAAGGGTTTGGAGCACAGGGGTGATGTGTTCTCTTCTGTTTGACCCTGTTAATAACCTTGCTGCTGCATTTTCAACCAGTTGAAGCTTTTTAAGGAATATTTAGGACACGTTACAAGTAAGGAGTTAGAATAATCTAATCTAGTTGTAATACATGCATGAATTCATTTTTCTGCATTATTATTAGACAGAATATTCCTAATTTTGACTATGTTGAAAAAAGGCTGTTCTGCATGTTTGGTTAATGTGCGCTTTAAATGAAAGATCCGGATGAAATTAAAACTCCTAAATTTTTAACTGTGGCACTGGATGTTACACTTAAGTTGTCTAAAGTAACTATCTGGTCAGTTAGGGAGTCTCTCGCATTTTTAGGGCCTATTATAATGACTTCACTTTTTTCAGGGAACAATAGGAGATAATTGGCACTCACCCGTCTTTATGCCGTGAACACATGTACTTAGTTTATCTATTTTTCTGGTCTGATCAGGTTTAATCGATAAATATAGCTGTGTGTCATCCCCGTAACAATGAAAATTAATGCCATGATTTCTAATGATGTTACCTGAAGGGAGCATATATAACGCAAACAAAATAGGCCCAAGGACTGACCCTTGAGGCACGCCATAACTAACTCTGGAGAACAGTGATGATTGTTGATTAGTTTGTTGAAAAGGTTTTTACATTGCAAGATGGAGTTTTGTTTTTCACCGAAGTACTTCCAGTTTAAAATACTACATTAACACAAAACATATGTTAAATCAGGGCTTCTGCTAGCACCAGGCTAATGTGTCATCTAGGTTAGACAAACAGGTTCAGTGCAGATATATTCACTTCTTTCTTGAGTGTTTACTCATTGAAACCGAAATGCTACTAATATAGATTCAGAATTGATATTTAGCCATGATTAACTAAATGAATCCAAAGCAACCCTGTGATTAATCTGATTAAAAGTTTTAGTCATTTGTCAGCCCCTAATTATAACAAGTCTCTACATTTCTGGTCAAGCAACTCTGAACAGATTAATGGAAAGACTTTCAGTGGCATCACCTCCAAAATTCTCTGTTGTGTAATTGTTCTATTTACATATTTTTACAGTCTGATACTTTTGGACTGAAAATAGTCTCTTAAACTGACAAGTATATGCGTAAATCATGCAATTGTTCAGATAGGATCACTTGTTTCTCTCCATTTATTGTATTGCTAATGAGCTCCAAAAAAAGAGAGAGAGAAATAATGTCTCATGGAGTACAACCATAAAGCTCTCTATACTCTGGAAAAATCAATACAAAGTGTATTTTTGTGATATTTTAACCAGAAACAAAAAAAAAAAACACTTTATATGATGTATTTTTTTTTCCAGTGTAAGTTATATATTTCAGGTCATTCAGGGACAGGATTGATTCTAGTCACTGCAGGAAACAACAACCATGGGTCTGCAAGTACAAACTGAAATTGACAAGATATAACAAAGTCCTTTGTTTAAATGTTTCCTTTTGCAATGATTTAGCAATTTATACATCATGATGTGTTTCCCCACACCTTCAACTGAACAAGATGTTTTGCACCTTGTTCACTGTCTGCCGGTCCCATTTGTTATGTGTTACTTCTTATTGAGAAAAATATTATTATGGTTTTGTTGTTTACACTGTGTTTTTATCTCTTAATACTTTCATCTTGTTAAAGAACAGGTGTCAATCATTCAACTAAAAAAAAATACAGTTAAGAAAACAAGCACAGTTATAAAATCAGAGATCATTCTTTTAGTTTTATCACATCTTACGTCATTTTCACCTTGTTTCATCTTTTACAGTACATTTACTTCTCATCGGTAGTATAGAGTTAGCTTTTGTATTTTTAAATTTTATATATATATATATATATATATATATATATATATATATATATATATATATATATATATATATATATATATATATATATATATCTTTTTTTTATATTTCACTAGTTCTAGTAGTATGTGTATTAATGTTTTAATTCTGGAGCTTTTGCACATTTCTACATTTTATTAACATTCAACAACATGATGTTTTGTGTTTTTTAAATAGTCCTTTTTTAAAAAATGTTACATCATTTTAAAACTTTTGCCATTTTTCCTGTTTCACTTTTTGCTGTTTTAGTCTCTTCGGATCATTTACGTACCATGTTTCGTCAAATAAAACTAATTTATAAGCCAAATAAAATCTATTTTCAAACATCTCTATGATTACTGTCCAATTTCAGTCACTACAGGTGTCTATACTTGTTCAGTGAAACTGTGGAGAAACTTCTCTGCTACAGTACAGAGATCTGATCCTGTTAACGACTAGAGGGCTTTCTTATGTAACTGTTGCATGCATTAAAAGCACATTGCAGGTTTTTACAAACATGAGATGATGTTTTCTACTGAGGAGAATCACTATCATTATGAAACAGACCACATTAGAAATAAAGTCCTCCTTTTATTACAAGCCTCTTTCAGACAAAGGCGTCCTTCTTGCAGATGTGGTGAATAATGATGTGGAACACTGTTTGGGGAAAATAGTCATTTTCATCATCATGTCTTTTATGCCATTTATGTCCTTTGCAAACTGTAGAATAGAACAGTACAGATTTGAATAGAATAGAATAGAATAGAATAGAATAGAATAGAATAGAATAGAATAGAATAGAATAGAATAGAATAGAATAGAATAGAATAGAATAGAATAGAATAGAATAGACATTTATTTGTCATCTGTGCAGGACACATACTGCAGGAACTTTTGTGCAGTTCTCCCAGAATCAAATCACATAAAGCAAGAACACAAGACAAACCTAGAACTATATAAAACAGATGAAACGTAAAATAAGTATATGTATAAAAGTGCATAAAAACTTCTATAAGAACCCTACAAGAACATTTTAAAAGCCCAAGAGACAATAAATACAATAATAAATGCAGCCAAATGAACTAAAATCCACTGCAAGGATGAAGAGGTAGACATTCCTACATTAGTACGTATACAAACACACAAAACATATTGTATTTGCTCTCTTATAAAAGCACACAATAACTGACTGGTTTCATTTCTGCTTACGATGAAAAATCTGTCATTATACTTGAAGGAAATAATGATTTGACTTCATTAACATCAGCTTTTTAACATCGTTATGTTTAACAGTATGGGAAAAGTCCAAGTAAACCCTCAAAAGTTACTTGGGACTTGTTGTTGCATTAAGGTACTTGGAAAAGTGGAAGCTGATGCAGAGCACCAGTTTTAAATATCAGTTTAGGTGAACATAAGGACACTCCGCCAATTGCCAAATAATAATACCTTACAGCTATGAAACTGTCATCTTAGTATCAGATGACAGTCAAGCTCTTAGTTCATTTGGTTCAAGCAGTGGGTTCTGCTGCCTCTGTTTGCAGCCAGTGTTTCATAAGAGAAACCCGTTAACCCAGACATAACAATGAAATCAGTTAAAATGAACAAACTTTGCACTGTGTACACCCTGCCAAGATACAGCGAGAAAAGACCAAATGTGAGGTCAAGTTTGATCCCTTACTCAGGACATTATGGGTGTGAATGCTGTAAAGATCAGGCATGTGAATATAGACAGAATGAAGAGTGAGATAAAGCTGAGGTGAGAAGTACACATGTGTTTGAAGAACTTGGAGTACATTAAACATAGTGTTATTTGGACACGTTTCACTGGAAATGATAGAAGAAAAACAGTAAGAAAAGTGCATATTTAAAATAATAATAATAATAATAACAGGGCATCATATGATGTCAAAATGTGACGTGATGGAGCCATAGGTTCCATATATAGACTACAAGAGGGTGATTTATTTTATATATATATTTTTTAAACTTTCACTGTTATCCTATGTGGCCAGAAAGAAAGACGCCCAAGTGAAAAAACGATTGGTTTAGGTTGGGCTGAGTCAGGTGGGGTTAGGGGTGTGTATGCTCTGATTCTGTTTTTGTTTTCTTTTGTTTGTATTTTCTACATACACAGTAAATTTTGCAGTGTTAAATCAACACTTAGAGAGTTTATTTAACTTCTTCTAGAGTGTATTTGGTCCCATTGTCTCTAAATTAACACTGCAAAATCTACAGTGTATGTTAACTGTTTATTAATCTCTCCCAACATTGGTTGGGAGAGATTATTGTATTCAGTGTGTGTGTGTGTTGAGTGTGTGTGTGTGTGTGTGTGTGTCCCAGCAGAGACATATCATGCTATAACTCAATGAATACTTGAGATATCACCATGAAATTACATAGGCATATACTACATATTGCTAATGTATATCAGATGCAATGATCCATTTGAGTAAAGGTCAATGGTCAAGGTCTTACTTAACTAAAAGTTTAAAATCACATCATTGGTTTTAACTCAAGAACGGAGGGACACAGAACTTTCAGATTGGTACCAAACAATGCGGAATGAAGATTTCATAAATTCTTATAGTTGCTGTTACCACCTATGACCAATAGTTTTTGAGATCTCTGGAGGTCAAAGGTGACATGTTGCAAAATTAACGTCTAACACTGTTTGTGTGTATCAAGCATAGACGTATCACGCTATAATTTAATCAATACTTGATTTTTTATCATAATATTACATGCACTGACGATATATACATATAACAAATTATCAATATTGCAAAAGGTCAAAGGTCAAGGTCGCATTTAGCAGAAATGTCAAAATCACATTATTGACTCTAATTCAAGAGCAGATTGTCATAGGAACTTGAGATTGGCACAAAAATTAGGCATTCTCTTAATACTAGTTGTCAGTGTTTTCTATCTTTATTTTGGGGAAAAAGAAAACAAAGAAGGCACTATATTCTGTATGGACAATATACTACACTTGGGATTTCTTTGACATAATTTTTTGAAAATTTTTTAATGTGCCACAATAAAACATTTAAACATTAGATAGTTACCTATAAAATACATAGGATTGTAATGTCAAAATACTGACAGGTTTAATATTGCACATGCATCGTCATGTTAATATTACATTCAAGCAAACAAAACCACTGGACTTTGTTTTGTTTTTTTTTAACTATATGAAGGTTAAGTCAATTAAATATTGTCCATAATCCAAACATAACCGCATCACAATCAGGGTCAAAATTGAATGAAAACAATTATTAACCCCAAAAAATAAAAAATAAAAATAAAAATACCCCACTCCATGTTAGAACTCAGGTTTGGCCTATGTGCAGTAAACACATTGCTTAGGGAAATATGATCTGTGTTTCTCTTCTGTGGCTCATATAGCTTTACCAGTAGCTCTGCAGACAACAGGCTCTTGTGTAATTAAACACAGCAGTGCCATTGTATTGCCCTCACTGTGCAGATTAGATTAAATGCAGTCAGAGATGGACAGAAACACTGACCTGTGGAAGTCTCATCTCTTTATCGTCCTGTGGGAGTCATTGACAGCGGAGGATTTCAGCATTGAGGCCTGACCCTGATTGCTATCACGCACCTGATAATTAAAGTAAACTAAACTCAAAGGAACACACGTACACTGCTGTGTAGATACAATTGACTCAAAGAAATGGAATGAGAACCATAACAAGCAGAAGTGACCAGATAAGGACTGTCAAAATACCTGAAGAGCAGCTCCAAAATACTGCTCTAATCATTGTGCAGCTGTTGGTACAGTGGTGGGAAATTAATGTGGTGGTAGTAGTGGTGGGAAATTATTTTTTGGACACCTAACTTGAGTGTTTGTCGTATATTGCACTAAAAATGTTGTTCCCTTCTGCACATGCTCTGTTCTGTCTAGGTCAAATCTGGATGTTTCAGTAAAAAAAAACAAAAAAAAAAAAACATCCAGGACATGACATGGTGAAACAGTCAGTAATTTATTTGTTTTTCTTATAATCAATAAACAAAAACAAAAATATTTGCATATGTTCGTCTGATGCAGCCACATCTTTTGAAACACAAAAGATATTTTCCTGCAAATATTTCATGATAATATTGTAAAATTTTAAGAGTGTGCAAAAATTATTTTTTTCTTCACTACTATTAGACGGGTGCAAGTTACAATTATTACCTAAAGTTGTAGTGCATGACAGATTTTTTAGCACTGTTAAAAACAAATCCTTCAAGTTAGCTAAGGAATCCAAGCTTTTGATGTAAATCTATATTATGATCTAAGTTTCAGAAGATCTGAAATATCTGTTGTTGTCTTTCAGTATAATAACTAGGAAATTTCACAAATCAAGACTGTGATGAAGTCAATCAATCAATCAAATGTTATTTATATAGTAACTTACAACACCAAAATGAGATAAAAACAATAAAAACAAGTAACAATTATAAAACCAAGATAAAACCAAGGATAAAACAAGTTATAAAACCCAAAACAACAACATAAAACAGACATGGACAGTCGCCTACATGTCCAACACTCACCTAAATAAATATATTTTTAACTGAGATTGAAAAACATCTAGCTCAGTTGTTGATTGTAATTGTGCTGGAAGCACATTCCACAAAAGATCGATCATCATATTTTTTAGATTTGGAATTGGGAACAACCAAAGAGATGTGATCAGAAGAGCCCAGTGTCCTGATTGGTTTATGGATCATTATAAGTTCAGTGAGGTAGAGCACGGTTGGACCATTAATGGCCTTGAAGACATATAATAAAACGTAGAACTGGGGTGATGTGTTTGGATGTGTTGGATAAAGTTTCTGATATGGTTGACTTGAAAGTTTGTGTCTTCAGAATTTGCCTATTCTGCTAATAATACTGTAGTATTTTACAGGGAGCATTACATCTGTACAATTAAAGTGTGACTTTACCTCAAACAGCAACTTCCAGGGTTGAAAGTTACACCAATGTGCAAATGTCAGAATCTGCATTAACCCTTTACTGGGAAAGTGACTATTTTTCTCTTTCTATATATGACCTGAAACTGATTAAGTTGAATGTCTGATGGGATCTGGCTTCAATAGGGAGTCAATCCCCATAGACCAGGGGTCCTAGAGAGCCTGCATGTTTTAGAGCAGGGGTGTCAAACTGTGGTCCTCGAGGGCTGGAGTCCTGCATGTTTTAGATGTTTCCCTCTTCCATTAAACCTGGAGGCCATCGCATCATTATCAGTCTGATGAGGAGCTGATTATTAACTCTTTAAGTGTCAGCGCTGATGCATTCTGAATGGATGGTTTTGTTTAAATATTCAGAAAAATTCTATCGTTTTCCTTTTAGTTTTGTGCATGGAAAAGGTGCCAAAAAACAAGAGTTTTTTAAAAAATTTAATTTCAAAATTTTTTAAAGGCAAAATTAAAATTGCTGGGACCAAATTTCAATACTAGTTTTCTTCTTTAGCAATTTATTTTTCAAAATGTTCCAGATAATTTGTCATTTTGTAAATATTTATTAGCTTTTGTTGCTCATTTTGTTTATTTATTTTATTTTTTCTGCCATTTGTGTCTTAGTTTGCACATGTTACCAATTATTTTGTTCATTCTCAGGAGTTAAAGGGTTAAATTGAATCACAATGGGAGTGATCTTACGATCTGTAGTTGATTCAGTTGGTCAGGTCTAGGTTCAGTAATGTTATGCATCCAAGAGATGAGGTGAACTGAACTGGAAAAAAATGAATGACCAGATTTATGCTGACTTAATGTTAGATTGACTATACTCCAAGATGACAATACCAGTGTTCATCAGATTTAAATTGTGAAAGTGTGGTCCAGGTAGTACCACAGGTGTAATTTTCACGTATAGATTGGATCCTACACTGTAGATTTTGCAGTGTTAATTTGGAGACAATGGGACCAAATGCACTCTAGAAGAAGTTAAATAAACTCTCTAAGTGTTGATTTAACACTGCAAAATTTACTGTGTACGCAGTCCAGACCTGAACCTCATTGGGAGTCTTTGAAACATGCTGAAGAAGACATCATGCAGTGATGTGACTTATATCATCAATACGAGATCAGAGAAAAATCTGTGTAATCTATTTGACATTTGGTAAAACATGACATAAGTAACACGCTGCTTAAACACATCCCATAGTCTTGTCAACTAAACCCACTTTATCCTCACTAGGGTCACTGGGGGCCTAATCCAGCTCATCTCAGGGCTGAACATATATAGACAAACAATCACTCTCACATTCACACCTATGGACAATTTAGATTAACTAATGAACCTATCAGTGCATGTAAAAAAAGTTTGCTTAAGGAGCACTACCTGGACTCAAAATAAGTAATAATAATTAGAGGTGCTCTATTGGATAGGAAAAGACAGAAAAAAGAAAGAAAAATTCCAAGGCACTCTCTTAAAAGTGAAGAATAAAAAGCCTTTATTAAACTGGCCTGGTTACAAAAACCTATAAAATCATATAAAAACATATAAAAACCCCAACGCGTTTCGGCATAAATGGCCTTCATCAGGGAGTCAGGAATGTGTCAGTGCATGTGTTTGGATGGTGGGAGGAAACTGGAGTACCTGGAGAAAACCCACACAGATATAAGGAGAACATGGAAACTCCACACATAGTCCATTTGAAAATCTCTTTAAATAAAAACTTTCCTTCCAATCTTTCTCTTGGGAACATTGACTTAAACATTTAAATGATTTTTTTATACATTGGAGAATATAATGATCTTTGACCCATCTACGCTGTTAAAAGATGAAACCCTTCTTTGGGTGTTGTTTTTAAACCAAACTGCCATCACAGGCAGAATCAGTGGCAATGTTTTAAATGCATTATTAACTGAATATGAGAAATGATTGTATATTTATAGATGAGATAGGGTTGACCAGACATGAAAAGACATTACATATGCTATTTTCCAGTGTCTATATCAAAATATGGTACATTTTATTGTCACTGCTGTCTTTTTTTAAGTTGCACAAACATTGTTTAAGTTTCCACACCACACATTTGTTATGTTTGTTTTAGCTGGACCAGTTTTAGTCTATTCTTTAGACATATATTATATTACACTACTATTATATTGAGGTCAACTTACTGATATTTAGTATTCTTTTACTTCTAGTGTGCAGTGCAGCATGGATTAAGAGCATTGGATTTTTTCTAGGTTCTGCACACTGATATTTATTTGCATTTCAACTGTTATATATTTATCTTGTTGTTCTTCTTGAGCAAGTTGTTTGCCAATCTATCGTAAGTAAATGTTTAATCTAACCTATCTATTTTCTGGGCATCTGCAGTCTCATACCTTATGCACATAACATGCATGACAGAACATCACACTGACCTATATATTGTAAGCTGCACATAAAGGGATAGAATACAAGTGTGTGAGCAGCAGACAAGGCCACGCTGAAGGGATTGTTCACTCTCTGAGACACTCTGTGTCAGGCTGTAAGCTGCTCCAGCTGGACCACACGCCCACTTGCTCTTACATAACTTCATACATTCCTCCCCTACAGTATACGCTCTGCACACAGAGGATACATACTGATCGTCATGGTCAAATCTAACGTATTCCCAGGGTGCAAAAGAAGAAAACAAGAGGTGGAATTTCCCATCAATTAAGACTTTTACCAAAATAAAACTGAAGTTGTCTAATGATAAAGGAGGAAGGAGGGGGTGGGTAATCTGGTATTTCGGGGTTCGTTGGGGAAGTCTCTATCTAGAAAAGTACACGGTGTTCCCGTCTCTACAGCTGTGACTTCATTCTGACAAGACGAGGCAGGCAGTTACAGTTATCTGATACCTGATACAATGATTTGAATGTGCAGTGTTTGAAGCTGTAGTCTTTTGAAAAGGTACACATTCACATAGATTAACCATACAAATGTATAAATATTAATGTAGAATATCTAGGTTTATTAGATTATTAAAAAAAAAAACAACTGTCACAATTGTAATCAACATATGTAATTTATATTGCAATTTACATATTATAAAAACTGCAAAAAGCGTATACTAATATCTCCTTTAGTGAACTGAAACATATAAACACACTATTGTCCATTTCCTCATCCAGTCAAACCCCTGGTCTACTTCAGGTCACTTTCTCACTGCAAGGCCAACAGGAGACCACAGTACAATGTCCACATAACATAGAAACAAACACAAACCTATTTTCACATCCCTGTTCTTAGTATATGTTTAACATTCTAGTACTTTTACAAATGTATACATTTTGATTCCAGCCTATTTATCTTTATCCTTGAAAAAATAGGAATGCACATGTTGATGTTATCACTTACATCAAATTTGTATCTTAAGTCTTAACATCAATCATATCCAGAAAATACTTTGGATTTACCAAAACGGAGGCAACCAAACAGAGAGTACTTCCTGAAAAACTGCTTTCTGTAAACATGCTGCTCTTACGCCGTTATGGAAACAGTGAAAACAGAAACACTAATGACTTGAGTGAGTGTGCTGCTTCTCATTACGTCTGCAACACAAGGCAGCATATTGTACGTCTAAGCCATGCACAATGACGTGGGCTGCACCATCTTTCACCTGAGACGATTTTGTCCATGGCAATGCCTAGCAACACTAATTCCACTGGATGCAGGCAATATATTACACTACACAACAACTTGTCTTAATAACTAGCACAACCTATTTTAATTGTCTTATACAGTAGTGGAAAAAAGGTTTCACACACTTAAAATTTGACACTTTCCAATATTATCATGAAATATTTGCAGGAAAAAAATGGTTTCAAATAATGCGGCTGCATCAGACAAACATGCATTTTTTGGTTTTGTTTATAAGAATTTTTTTTTTTTAAGCAAATTATTGACAGTTTCAACATGTTATGTCCTGGATGTGCAGAAGAGAGCATGTGGATTTGCAAAAGGGAACAAGATGTGGCAGATTTCAGTGACTTAAGAATGATTTTTAATGCAATATATCACAAATATCCAAAAACTTTTCCCACCACTGTAGTTGTGGACAACTTCTAGTCTACTTGAGTCTTCTGTTTGTCTTCATTGTTGTCTTAAAGGGTTAACAAAACATGCCTAGATATAAAAGTAAACACAAAGTGAATAAACTGTAACTGTTTGTTCAGGGAGCAGTGCTGTTACCATAGAAAAGTGCAGAATAGCGATAAGAGCAAACAGTGCAGGTGTGGCGGACACCAATATCAGTAGGTGCTGTAGCGGCTAAAAAGTTATGGGCCTTATTTTGAGATTATTGAAGCTTAGTCATCAACCTTCAGGACTATAGCAGGTTAACTTGACCCTTATTATACAGTAATTATCTCTTATTGTCTGGCTGTCATGCAGAAATTTTATAACCATTGAGCAACTGACAGTCTGCAGAGGTGAAGCAAACTTTGCCAGAACATATGCTATCATTGTCTGCCAAGTCTGTCCTCATGCAGCCTCATGTTGATGGACTGGTTAGGGTAAAGATCTTACTGCCATATCGTAAAGTCTGCAGGTCACATTGCAAACTGCATCGTGCTAAGATATTAAGCTTTGCAAACAAGGAATGTAATTTTAAGCTTTAGTAATGTTGAATATATTTAAAACAATTTAAGGCAAATTAGTTAATTTTTTAAATGTGTGATAAACTGAAGGACATGAAACCCTTCTTGAATTAAGATAAGTGGGAAAATGCATCATTCACAAACTATACTAAGGCTAGAGTTTTAAACCAGATGTTAATGTTATATGATAGGATGCATTACAGTGTGTAAAGTAGCTCAAATGAGATTGAGCTTTAATACCTGCAGAAGTATAATGGAAATGCAAGTAATGTAGGGGTGAGCTTAATGGGGAAAAACAAACAAACATAGATAATAATACACGTCACAAACATTGGCAGTGACCACTTTATTACACAGTAATAACTTTTCCATTTCGTACTTTATGGATATTTCACTGATAGTACATCATAGTTGTACTGAAGGTTCTGAATGCGTTATGGAACTTTGACATTGTCATCCTTGCACTTTGATTTCATTCTATAAACTGAAATCTTCTGATAACATTTCATGCTGTGAATTATAGCAAATGATTAAATGCTGCACATAAAATTATTCAAACACACTTTTGTAGGTATCTGCTGTGCGTTATACAACAACACTTCAATTGTACCCAGTTCTGACTGCTTACAACTATTTGCTCTCAGATTTATTAAGTTAAAGATGACTATAGAGAGTTGTACATGTCAGAAGACTGATCCCTTTAGTAGACTGTTAGTGTCATGGTTCCACAGAAAAACACTGTATCTGGAGTGGATAATGTAAACTTATACTTGGATAATTAAGCTACGTTAACATACATTATATGAAATTTGCATTGTTTTCTGTGCAAAATATCCATTATAGTAACAGACAAGCCTGTGTACATGGTTATACAGAGCAGATTTTTAGGTCATAATAACTTTTATACTTAAATTAATTTCTATACAAACTTGTCTTCCTCAATGACTGAAGACCAAACAAAACAAATGTGCATTTATATAAAATGGTGTGTAATCAACTACCACTGATGCAAGTTAGCAAAAAAATACAATACAATAAGAAAATAGGCAGAGATATAAATGGATAGAGGGAGAAAATATAAAAAATATAGAAAATATAACAAAGATGCCTGAAGCAACAATGAAATGCAAAATTACAGGGTTACTAAAGCAAGTAATATGTTGTTTATTTCTTATCCTTATGAGACTCAGGAAAGTGAAAAGTTTAGGCCCTTTTTTTTTTTTTTTTTTTTTTAGAATAGGCAATTGTCTTGACTGGAAACTACATAATGCAACAGTCCTTTCAGATATTTTTGTAAAATTATTCTTATTTACCTTTTCCTTTTTAATACAATATCCTTTCCAATTGACAGCATTTTTAGGTGAAACTGCCAAATTTTTTGTCCCTTCCAGAGGACAAAAATGCATTACTGGGTCTCAGCAGGATGTTGATTTATATTTTATACAGACCCAGTTTTCTGCCATAACTGAACAAAAGAGGTTAAATAATAATATAGAGGATTAGTTTGTGTTGTTTTGTGGGTCTCAATCATGTCTGGAGAATAGAATCCTCATCTCTTTTCAGGTTCACTATCTGACCAGCTGTCACCAGTGTGGTTGACCCACTTTATTTCAGTGGACACTGACCAACACAGCCATTTTGATTTACAGCCATTTCTAAGGCCCATTGTGAATGAGAAGAGAAAAAGACTAAAGGCAATGCAGCACTTTTATGCAAACTCCTCACCCTGATTCGTCCACTGCTGGACAGAGCAGCTTGTTTTTTCCTCTCTGACCGCGTCTGCCCTCCTTTTGCTTCCTTGATGCCCTTCATCACACTGATCACTTAATCACTGCTGTGCCTTTGAAAGAGAGAGAGAGAGAGAGAGAGAGAGAGAGAGAGAGAGAGAGAGAGAGAGAGAGAGAGAGAGAGAGAGAGAGAGAGAGAGAGAGAGAGAGAGAGAGAGAGAGGGGGGGGAGAAAACAGCCTTTGCAACCGGATTGGCTGTTCTAGGTGGAGCTGTTGCTAAGGGGAGGGTTTCAGAGGGTGATGGATAGTTGGATCACTTACAGAGGGCAACCAATTTGACTTATTTTAATGTTTGTTTTTTTATAACTGCATTGCCATCATATTGTACGTAACAAAGGCTGAACCTTACTTGTTCTAAAAGTCCAGAGAAATGTGTTCACTGAGCCACCAGGGTGCCCTTATCAAGTTTATCTCAAAATAAATTCCCGTCACTTCCGATAGGGTTTTCCAATTTTTTTTTTTAATAGCCATGTTTAGTGTTTTGACACATTGGTGCAGCCTTTATGCAACCCTTAACTATGTTGTGATGGGGTTTGTTTTGTAGGTCAGTTCAAGATCAAGTGTCACACAATGATAGTTTCATCTCCTTACCCCACCACAGAACTACAGTTTATGTTTTTGTACTCCTTAACTAGTCCAAGGGAAATTAGTAACCAGTGGTAGCTGTAGAAAACCCACGTGTATGGGGAAAATCGCTCCACTTCATCCAAGACAACCAAAAATCAGTTCTATTGAAGTGCTGCAGATATTACTGGTGCTTTTGCATCAGCACAACCATGTATTTGCTTAGACAGCAGCAATAAGAAATGGTGCTTAGCATAACCTCTTAACACCCCTCTTTTCACCTTTGGGTAAATCCCTGCTAGGTGAAGCACCAAGTCATTCAGCAGTCTTATATAAAACTGCCATATAATAGTGAGGAACTGGTATAAGTGTACAAGTGATAAGTATATAAATGTAGTAAACCTCAAGGACAGTAGAATCTAGGCTGTAACTCAGTGTCAAAGTTCGATGATTCAACTACAGGAAGTGAGACAAACCCCATTAACTTTCATTCTGCAACAGTGACAAAAAAAAATAAATGACAAGACAGAAATTAAAAGTTTCCAATGATTTATTTCAGTTTTACTGCATTTCCGCTCAATAAAAAACTTGGACTTGAAAGATCCAAGGACAGACAGAGGAGTCATTTCATCAATAATACCTTGATTTATCAGTCAGACAATGGGACCCACGTAGGAGGAAACTGAACAGGGCATGAGTGCGACATACAAAAGTCAAGGCACGCCATATTACAGTAACAGAGTGGAAACGCTAACAGACTGTCAGGTAAGAGCCCTTCAGCTCAGCATTAAATTATTTTAAAAGGAGGGACAGAATAACCAGCATTCATCTTTCTCCTACAGTCAAACCTTTTATTTATCACCACATCTTTTCTGGCAACATTTTGTCAAATTTGAATTATAAACCACATAAACTAAAGCTGTGCTTCATCTGGACTTGGGTACAGATACAGTAAACCTCTGCCAAGCACTAAGCGTCAACTGCTGCAATGACAAGCATGCAGAGGGACACACGCAGGCATCACCGGTTTTAAAAGGCGTTTACTAGGAGTTGGAGAGGGGGCAGCAGGAGAAGGGCTGGGGGGAGGAGAGTGCTACTCAGAAGTTAGACAAGTCACAAGTGGTTGCCCTGGTCAGTTCACTGTCCACTGAGATGTGTTAGAAGAGATGGCACCCTTCTCAAAACGCATCCCATTGTTGCAAGTCAAGCAGTCCAGAGGAATGAAGGAGAAATGAAAAGATATTACTTCTATCTCATGAAGTTTCCTCCTCCGATCTCCCTCTTGTATCTGTTGGTGAGGTCGTCTGCTTGTACCGTGAGCTTGGAGAGAACTCCAAACAGTCCCCTGAGGTGATAATGAAACTGATGCTCCAGGTCTGTGTTGTCATCCATATGTAGATCTCCAGTCACTGGCTGCTGCTCTTCCTGCTTCACTGCCATCTCCAGGAAGCTGGCCCCGCTGCTCATCTCCCTTTTCAGGAGACCCCACTCCATGTCGTTCTTTATGGATTTTAGAAGCAAGTAGTGCTCGTACATGTCCTTTTGCTTTTGAGGACACGGTGGTTCATTATTGTTGGCCTCCACTTCACTCGCCACCTGCTCCTCCAGAGGCATGTCTCGCAGCAGGCTGGGCACCATGATGGTCTCATCCATGTTATTGGCAGCGGCTATGAAGCGGTGCATGACGTTGATGAGAGAATGCTTGTTGCTGGCTGAGTCGCTGTTGATCTGCATCATTTTGAAGGCTTTAGTTTGGCTTGTGGGGCTGGCAGGTAAAGTTAAGGCAGAGCTGACTGTTGTTCAGAGGTGTCTGATCTGCAAAGAGGAAGCGACAAGTGTGAGAATGCATCGAAGGCTGCACAGCTCACAAGAACAACCGCGAACTGAAATGCACCATATGTCTATAACACTTAACATTCAAGCACAGGCTGGGGCAGGACAGGCAATATAGCATGACAAAGTACAGTTCAGTTCAATTCAGCTCGGACAAAAGGCAAATTAATGATATGCACAAACTACAGACACACCAGTACATGCAGTACTCGGCTGCTGTAGATGATGAAACACCAGCAGCCCGGGCTTCGTGTCTCATTTTAATCCCAATTTAAAGATCAAAATAAAATTGAGCTAAAGTGACTTCCTAAACATAATACGATATATATTTGCTGCATTCGTGTGCGAACGAGGTCAATTTGATATCGACTTCCTGGTAGAAAAAAAATACTCGAAATTAATTTCTAAATAAATGCTGTAGATATGATGCTGTCTAAATAAAAATATAGACTGACCTGAACGACGAGTTGACGGAATTGAGATGTTTCTTGGCGTGCTGTTAAAATAAAAACCCTGCTGTTCTCCGGCTCCGCACACCACCCGCCAGGAAGGAAAGTGGAAAATTTCCCCAACTGCCTCGAAGTGAATCCGCTATTTATACCGGACAGCCGGTTAGTGACTGCTAAAGACCCGTTAGACCACCCATTTTATATTATTCACGAGACGATTGGCCAAAATGTCATAAAGGCGGGACCTAATAGCATCTGATCCAAAACTGACCAATCACAGATCATACAGTTCCTGCCAATCAAATAGATGAGTTTATGGGCTTGTCTGTAAATCGACTGCACCCGGTTAACTCTTAGATTTTCCGGTCTGTTCTTAGCTCGGACGTTATCTGCAAAAAATGGCGTCGTACCTTAAAATTCCCCCCTAGTTAGATTGATTATTCTGTATACGTAGCTCAAGATATTCAAGGCATAGTTAGCGTCAAATGTAAAGGCATATTTATTATCGCTTCCGCTTCATTTGTCCCGGCTCAGTACATTATGTGACACTGCATTGCCCCCTGGTGGTCAAAGTGTACAGGACGAGTGTTAGACGCTGCTCTGTTCTCAATCAAAACTGTATTTAGATTACATTATTTTAAGAACTCATTCGAAGTACTAATCTTGCTTCGGTGATAGACCTGAAAACCTTGTAGCCATGGGATGTCGAGTACACAAACTAGTGGCTCCAGCTGATAAAAGAGAAAAACAAAGTCATCATTTGACTATGCACAATGACCAGACAGTTTCAGAACAAACTGTAGTCTTTTCACAGAAATAAGTAGCAATTACTGTATTTAGGAACTGAATTATCCCGAGCCTGGTTGGGGTTATTCAAATACCAGGTAAATATAATATGGTCCGCTGATAGGCAAGCATCAAGTGGAAAGTCAAGAGAATCCAAAACAAAACTCCATTTCCAAGACAATAGTGATATTATCTACAGTCTCCATATATTTGTACACTTAAACCTATAGCTATCAAAACTGTAACAACAAACGTTTGGACTGATGCCTGGAACACCCTGGTGGAGAATACATGTACAATCTAGTCTTGTGTCAATTCAGTTAATCTAAAGTGAATTTAAGCCTGGAATAGCATTTCCACACAATGTGGGCTATCCCTTTCTAATACTGTACACTTTCAATGCAGTGAGTTATTAAGTAGCAATAGTTATCAATGTAACACTTAGCTCACTCTATTCAATAGGGTAGCATCACTGTTTATTATACAATGTCTTGGACAAATGTCTCCAGACTATTATCCCCCATAACTGTACCGTACAAGGTAACATTGGTGAAATTATTTGCAGTTTTGAATTTAGCTACATTTTTACACTGACAAGGCTCTCATCGAGTTTGCGAACCACAACCCAACCTTGTAAATAGTAATGGGCAGCTCCACTATCCTAGAATAACTCATGGTCTTTGAGGTGATGTCCCTGAGGCTTTGATTTATTCAAATGTAGAAATCATGAAGACAGTCTTTCTGAAGGTCGGCACCTCCTGCAGACTATATGGGGAATTACCCATGACTAAGTGTTGAGACCATAAACTCAGGGTAAGTGGAAAGTCATGAAGAGATAGAATATGTGTGCTGGTAAATTACAATTTACAGAGAGAGAGAGAGAGAGAGAGAAAATATTCTTGGTTTGACAGAGTTGATGGAAGCAAATGAAATCACAGGAAAGAACCAGAAGATATATTATTACAAACCAGTTCATAGTCTTCAATTCATGACAGTTGCAAACCCATGTAAGATTATTTCATAGTTTAAATTAAAAAAAACATTTTATGAGACTATTTTTGTGCCTAATATATTGAAGCCTGTTGAACTTTAACAGGAGTATGTGAATCTCATGTCTCACTGTTCAACATGTTGGAATTGTCTGTGTAATGTCACGTGATACGAAGCCATGTGCCATGACATTTCATGCCCTTACAGTCTAACACTTAAACCCACAGACTTCACTGACGTCAGCAAAGTCTGAGTGTTAAATGATGAGGATTTAATGACAAGACTGATCCTAAACCTTTAGCAGATGCTCCTCTATGGTCATTTATGATAGTTTACCCACTATAAATTAATTTTATTTGTAGAATCATACTATATATCACATATTATGCAACTTGAGTATTGTATAAACTTTTCTGAAATTAAGTCAGTGTTTTGTCTCTGTAACTCACAGGCATTAAAATCTAGATCTTTGTTCATTTAGTGATTAAAAGGTTGGTAGAAACTTGGGGGGAAAAAAATCATTGTATTTGGTTTGTATTCAGTTGTATCAGAAGTCACGTCCAAACACAAAATATAAGATACAGCATAAAATTCTTGTCCCATGTTGAAAATACAATTTGAAACACAGGTAAAAGTCCTCTTAACTGCTGTTAAGGTCCCAAAATCAATGTTAAGACGATCATGAATTGTCAGACCGATTTTTTTAAAAATTTATATTAGTAGTATGTCCACTATTGATACTTGTATTTGTAGTAATAGTATTACCAGTCATGGACATTTGCTCTGATTTCTCCATTGATAATTATACTAGTACCATCTGATCTACTTTGACAGTACAAGTTCTGTTATCTGCGAATCATCTCCATCCATGCATCTTCCCCCTGCCTCTCACTCTTTCCCCATTCTCTTCAAAGCCAACTGGTCAAGGCAGATGGCCATCCTTCAAGGTCTGCTCGAGGTTCCTGCCTGTTAAAAATTTAAATTTTCCTTCCTTCACCAGCTTGCATTGAGGATTCTACTGGGTTTCTGTAAATTGGTTTGAGAGTCTGGTTTCAACTGGCTCTATATGCAAGGTGTCATGAGATAACTTGTTATGATTTGGCACGATGTAAATACAATTATTTTTCTTTTCTCCATAAAAACACATTTAGGATTTCTTTTCTTGAAAAACACATGTAGACAACCCACCCCTGAAGCCAAGCCTTGCAGCATTAAGTGTCCGTAACTTTTAATGCATTTTAAAACATACTGTACATGAGGCCAAATGGTTGCAAAAGTAGCTCTATCATTTATATTAAAATGATTTGATTCAGCCAGAATTCAAACTAAAGGAAACCCAGTTACGAACAGTTTGGGGTCACAGAATAATTTTGACTACCTTGAAAATTTTGACTAGCTCGAAACATGCCTTAATCTGGACCCATCCAGCCAAACCAAAACAATGACAAATGTAAGCTTGTGCAGACCCCTCTGGTCAGTTTGTAGATACATTAAACACACTACAGTCAAGGTTTGTTGAGAAGAAATAGTTAATCTTACCAGGAAATGTTGAAGAGAGGCTTCACTATGAACACCAGAACAGTGGCAGTTATTTACTTTTTATGCATTAGTGAAAATAACAGTAAGTCATATCATAATGCAGCAGCACGTATCTAATAAAGTTAATTCGTTGGAGGGTGTGGCCAGTGGCATGATTGTTATTAGCTACACCTGGCCCTGTTCCAGAGAACAGGTTTAACATTTTGTCTTGAAGCCTGAGCTTAACCTGTTGACTGTATACTGTATAAATAGTGCACAAACCCTGTGTGTCATGATCTGTTGCATTGAGAGACACAACATGACTGTGTTAGTTTTATGGAAACAGATGGGTGGAGTTAGAGAAGTGAGGGATGAAACCTAGTCTTACTGAAAACATAGATTATATCCAATAACTGTCATAATTAATGCCACCGAGTAAGTCCAATTCCTTTATAAATGAAAACATATATGGTTATTAATGTTAACAGTAATGCCAAGGTTGTCAAAGGTAGTAACCCACTCATCACACCTACCTGAATTAATGCTAACAGCTGCTGTAGCTAAATTATGCTGTATACTGCAGCATTGTAATGAAGCACAGGTAAACTTCATGACACAATTCTCTGATGGTCTTGTTAGTGTAATCTAAATAGCCATTGGGGACTGGCACCAAAAGCAAATTAGTCCCTATAGACACCCATATAGAAAGGTGTGCTTGATTATCACTATTTCAACAGGTAATATGTCATGGATGTACCCCAACTGGGATGACTCCCAGGAGTTAATGTCTGGAATTTATTGCCTTCTAAATGAGATTGAGAGTTGTGTTGTGGAGGAATAGGATTTGTAGGCTATACACAATAGGGTAGTGGTCCCTGGGGTCTGGAGAAGTGGGTATACTCTGTTTTTTCTTTGTTTGTTTTGTACTTCATTTTGGAATATATATATATATATATATATATATATATATATATATATATATATATATATATATATATATATATATATATATATACACTTTAGCAATTGTTTGTTTTTTTCTTTGCATATTATATGAAATGAAATTAAGTTTACAAAACATCTACTTTACAATTATTTAAAGTGTGTATACATTTTTTGGGATACATATTTATGCATGTATGTATGTACATATTAACTCTATAAACACAAAGACACAGCATCAGCTTATATACAGTGGTGAATCTGAGTATTGATTTCAGTGCTTCGGTCTGCAGTTTTGTTTGTTTTCCATGGTGTGGTCTACTGGTGGAGCAGCATCACAACAGCTGACAGGAAGAGGCTGGACAAACTGATAAAGAAGGCCAACTCTGTCCTGGGATGCCCTCTGGAACCTGTGGAGGCCGTGGGGAGGAGGCTGACAGCCAAAATGTCTTCCATCATAACCAGATTCCCACCCTCTGAAACATACACCGACTGCACTAAGGAGTTCCTTCCGTGACAGGATGAGACATCCAAAGTGTGTAAAAGAGAGGTATCACAGGTCCATCCTTCATGCAACTGTCAGAATTCACAACAGAAACTGATCCCAATAAACTGTGCAATAAACAATCCAATGACAGTGGAATCCACCCAAAACAGTGCAATAATTTATTTTCATACTGTGTACATTGTATATAGAATTATTTATTGTTTATTTATAGACGTGATTACTCTTGTGTGTTGTGTTATATTGCTTCTGTAAACCTGGAACTTCCCCTAGTGGGACTAATATAGGAATGTCTTATCTTATCTTTTCGTTATTGTACTTTGCAGATGGTCCCTACAGTCCCAGACTCTTTTCATTATTGCACTTTGCAGACGGTCCCCTCAGACCCGGGCTCAGTGACTGACTGAGCTCCACCGGCCTCAGGAAAGTCAATCTAGGTTAGTGACGACACTTCCCCTTTTTTTCCTTGGATTCATCTCCTGAAGTTTTTTTCCCCTTCCCCTCTCTCCCCTGCAGACCGCTGTGAAGTAAACTTTTGTGTCATTTTTCTATCCAGAGTAAAAAAAAAAAAAGGCACCATGTCTTCGCCGTCTCGTCGGCTCCAGACGAAGCCTGTGATCACCTGTCTGAAGACCTTCCTCATCTCCTACAGCCTCATTTTCTGGGTGAGTTTGGCTCTAAACGGGGAACAACAAGCTAAAGCAGCAACAATGGGCTAAGCACCGATGCCAACAAGTCGTTTCTGAAAAAACAAACAAACAACAAACCGACTGAAATGTGTAACAGTGTTCTGTTTGGCTTTGTGTTAAATAATAATTTCTTTAAAAAATTTACGGACAAATTGAGACGTTAAAGCAGCCGTTTAAAAATGTTCATGTCAAGCAACGTTTGAGTGCGCTCGTAAAAAGTAGTACTCTTACTTACTAACAAACATTTTAGCTCGATTTTTGTAATTTAATGTATAAAATCATAACGGTAAACTTTCTCCTGGGTTAATTATTAAAGAATGGAAACAAACACCTAGCCTACACTAGTCATTAGGAGAAAATGAGTAGGTGTCGTGTCCCCGTTCGCTGCCATTAATCTTTGCAGTGAACAAACAGCCATTCGCCGCTAACACAAAGTTCAGCTGCCAGCTTTTATCTGGTCATTTATGGCTCTGAACCGGTCGAGCTGATGCTTCCCCTCCGGCTAATGACTAAAGAGGACACTGTCAAAGCACAAGACACTGAGGTGATAAACAGAGGGTTCCAGGGTTCGTCCCAGGAGTGCTTTTACCCACATTTTGACAGGAAAATGAATTATCTCATGATCCACGTGGAACCAGAGTTGATTAAATTATTGTGTGCACTGACTGTGATAAACATAGAGGCCATCAACCTGCTGTAACTGACGTGTTCTTCTTCCCCTGAGCTTAATCTTCTGAAAGCATACAGTTTAGTCAAATAACTCAATAAATAAAACTGTGATATTTTTTTCTCCTTTGAACTGCTTGGTATGTGCAGCACTTAATATAGTAAAAGTTAAACTTTCATACCAGAACATGTCTGCGGTTAACCAAAACCACCAACAAATCCATGCTTTAGATCCACAGACGCGACAATAGCACTCACAGAATAGCGTATAAAAGTTGTTCTTTCAACACATCTGTATTATGGGATCATCTATTTTTTCCTCCCTTTAAACTACAACTCACAGCTGCTTATTTTAACAGTTGCCCAAAACATAATCATTATCACCTATCATGTGCTCCGTCAGCTGATCCTTTACGTTTTAACTGTGTTAGTTTAGCTCTGTTTTTAGACAGAAATCAACCCCAGTAAAACTCACAAATGACCTACTTTTTATTGTATAGTTTGTGTTGTCAATAACTGCATTTAAGATCTGTTTGGAATTGTTCAAACTACGTCAACTAAGACCAAACTTAGGAAACGTTTTCATGATGTTTTTAGATTCAGAATAATTTATTCTGAATAAAATAATTGGGAAATAAGCACTTTCCTTTGTGCTTTCATGGAAATGTTACAGAGGAATAAATGTTTCCATGGGAAACATATTTATTCTGTTTTAGTTAATTCCACTTGTGTTTGGTTAGAATGTGGACTTCATGTCTACTGGAAGAAAAGAATCATGTCCAGTTCCTGTTTCTTTTCCTTTCAATGTTCCTCCCATACACTCTTGCCATAATGTTCAATTCTTCTAAAGTTCCAATTAAATAGCCCTACTTCACTTCAATCGGAGTCAAATACTTGCTCTATGCAGCCATCTTGGAATAAATATGTTCCCAGTTCCACAACAATCCCAACAGCTTGGAATATTTGTTTTATGGTGACAGGACAAGACAAGGAGCATGTCCAGCGATGATTGGAATTACATTAAAGAGGAATAAACTGTTTCCATGTCTGAGAAATTATTTAATTCAGAATTAAAAGTGGAATAATCTAATGGTTGTTTTTCAACTGGAATTGGGTGTTTGCATAGTCCTCTTAAAGTAGAACTAACCAATATTCTGAAGTATACAGTAACTCATTTAAAAAAAACTTGTAAATGTTGAAGAAATGCTGTGATTTCAGCATCCATCTCTATTCTTTTCATTTAGAGCTGTGTCCAGAAATTAAATTGGCTACAATGCTTCTAGCTTTAAAAAACTTTGTCACTTAATTTCAGTGTAAAAAATGGCTTCTTAGTGGGTCTCATCACATTAACAGTTTCTGATGCTTTAGATGCAGAGACTGATTCACTATTCCCTTTAGTGGTCACATAAATCCATCACAGTAAAGAGATTCAGTGAATTTATCTGTAATCCAATGCACTGACTTCTAGCATAATTCCAGGTCTCTTTATTCTGAACACTTAAACAATAATGTTAAACCACATATGAAATATCACATATTTATTATATTATATTAAAATCAAGATGTCCACAGGGTTCCCAGGATCACAACAAACTGGAAAAGTATCACTCTTTTTTTACACCTGGAAATATACCATAGAGGTTTGTCGGAAATTAAATTCAGAATAACAGAGCAATTCTGGCAGTGAAAAAGACTGGAGAGAAATTTGAGAATCAAACAATGGTGACCAAGTAATGTTAGTTTGCACAGATGCAGCTGTTTCAGATTATGGGTGTAACTTTTTCATCTTGGGAGCTCCACATTTTCTAAATAAGTGCCAAATGGTTCATAATAATTGCAGTACAAATCTATCCAAATCCATTGCATCACTGAACTACATTATATCATGTTGTTCTCAGATGATTGACAATATTATGTGCTTATGTTTTTTATCTTTCATGAAGTACACAGGCTTTGAAATTGAATGGATTATGATAATTAGACTTAAAATATTGTTTCATGTATTCATTTCACTATCACTTTTACATGTATGAATATGTGTACAATTTCAGATGTGCTTTATAGTGACTTAATGTGACATTGTTTTTCCTTTTTAAAATTGTGATGATTACATGAATTGAGATGAGTACTTCCTTTGGAGACTGATTTCACTTAACTGAAATTCAGCATCTTGTTTTTTGTTGGTTAGTTGTTGCTTTTTGTGATTGTTTTATGCTGATATTGCACAAATATGCTGTACAAAATTCTAGCAAATCGGTAAAGTTTGAAATAATATTTTGTGTTGAATTAAAAAAATCTAAAACATAGAACTAAGATTATGAAGATGTAGATTATGATACTGAATAACTGTAGATTTGTGGAGCTGTAATCACACACAAAACTGTAAAACCAAACCAACACTGAAAAGTATTTGAGATATTTTTCTGTGGAAGAGTTTTAGTCATTTAATGCTTGAAATAAAGGTGTTAATTTGAATTTAACGTAATAACCTGCTATTAAATCTTAGTGTGTAATTAAGCAAATGGTGTCAAGGCTTTAATTTTAGGTTTAGTGTTAGAGCATGGGTCTAAAACCCTGTCATTTCTGTGTTTGGTTCTTTGATATTGGAGCTGACTCGTGCTGTTCCAGTTCACAGGTGTGATCTTATTGGCCGTCGGGGTGTGGGGGAAGGTGAACCTGGAAAAATATCTCTCCGTGATTGGTGACCAGAGCACTAATGCACCATATGTCCTCATTGGGACTGGAGCCATCATCGTTATTTTTGGACTGTTTGGTTGCTTCGCTACATGCCGCGGTAGCCCATGGATGCTCAAACTGGTTAGTGAACCTGCACTATTGAAGAAATGGCCCTGTCAGACATGACGCCTTATGTGTAACCGGTTTGTTTTTCACGCCCTCTTGTCTTATCAGTATGCCATGTTCCTGACCTTGGTGTTCCTGGCTGAGCTGGTGGCTGGCATTTCAGGTTTCATCTTCAGGCATGAGGTCAGCAGCTAGTAAAAAAAAAAACCGTATTCTAAAAAGAAAATAAAAATCCTCTGACGCATACTATAATCATTTTCTCATCTATGTTTAATTTGACCAGATTAAGGACAAATTAAGAGGTGGCTTTCAAGCTGCATTGACCACATACAACGACACCGACGGCACCAGCGATGCAGTGAACTTCATCCAGCATAATGTAAGTAGGAGGGTTTCCATCACACTAATGGTGTTGATCTTATCTTTGTTTGAGTTTGACTGTACAAACACATGGTTATGTAAGATATTTAAAAGGTAACTAAACACTGAACCAGAGAGCGGAAGAGACTAAGCTTTTAGGCACATCTCTTATGCAGAATCACTGCAAGTGTGTGATCTAGAGAATCTACAGTTCTGTGAATCATTCATTATAGTGAACATATTATAGACATGTAACATGAGCTTCTTTTTACCTCAGTAAACATTTACAGTAGAACTTACTTTTATTCTATTCACAATAAAAAAAAATAACTCTGCTCAGGCCTAATAATTAAAGTACACAGAAAATGTGCAGATTATGTAATAAACATACGTATTGACCTGTGGTGTTTGGTATTCATGCAGGCTGTACTGTATTTGTCCAGCTGTCACCACAAAAGTGTTCTGGCCATAGTAATATAATTGTAAGGCTCGTGTGCTCCAAAATGATTAATATCCTGACAAAATATTGATCTTATCAACTTGCTATTTTCACTAGTCTCTTCTTTGACCAAAAATACATAAATATGTCAAACTGCAGCAGTCGGCTCTTTCCAGATTTTGTCTGAATCTTTGGACACACACACACAGAAAGCACTTGGCTTTTGTACTAGAGATAAGAACATGGAAAAAAGCTGTTGCTGTTTAACACCAGTTGCAATTGATGAATTATTTATTTTTCACCACAGTGACGGTGGGAACACTAAAACACAACCACTACCGTGTCTAAATAGACAAATGATTCTATAATATTTGGACATATTAATGGTTTATGGGTATCATATTCATCCTGTCAGTGATAATTAAAGATATTGACCAAACAATGTTCCAGCAGGTTTTGCTATGTTACCAACACTGTGTGGAAACTGCTGGTGTAACGCCATAAACTATTGTCCTTATCCCTTAGTTTTCCCATGGTGTTTATTTCATGCTTCTAAGCCTTTTGTTAGCTAAGCTTCATGTGACACAATCTGATAATAGTTGCATTTTTGTTTCGTTATTTAGGATGATATTTGATGTTGAGTTCTTGTGAATGCTCGTAAACCTCTGTGATCAGTCCAGACAGCATGTGCATGGATGTGTTTTTGAAGGCGTAGTTTCGAGGGGTGGGCTGACGAAGAGGCATGGGTGTGTATACTTTCAAAATATAGCTTGCAGGAACCATATACCAAGATCTTATACACTACCTTGGTCAGCAACCCTGGTTTTAGGGTGCCACCGTCCTGCATGTTTTAGATGTATCCCTCTTCCAACACACCTGATTCACTTGATCAGCCTATCATCAAGCTCTGCAAGAATGATAATGATCTTCAGGTGTGCTGAAAGAGGGAAACATCTAAAACATGCAGGACAGTGGCACTCTAGGACCAGAGTTGCTGACACCTGGATTACATCATATATTATGACTACTTAACCTGAGCAGAATCACCAGTGTCACATCCAGGTGTAATCAGAATTGGAAAAAAAGTGTTAAACTGATTATTGGGAATGATGGAAAAAAACAAACCTCAGATTAGTTGGAGAAAGTTTCTTTAATGAAGCGATCAGAACTTGGTGAGGCTCTGAATGTTTGATTCCTTGAGCACTGAAAAACAGCTATGTAAGTGGAATAGTCTGCTGTGTGTTTTACCCACAGAGGTGAAAACTGATAAGTGGAGGTCCTCACCAGGCATCTGTATGTGACATGTTAAGAGGCTTTCACCAGCCACAGCCTGCAGTGGTCATGGAGATGTTCCACAGCCCACAATCTGTAACTTTGTTATGGGATGGCCTGTAATGCAGAGGAGATCGTCCTAATGTTGATAATGTAAAGGCTGAATTAATAAGCCACAGTTAAATCTTATTAGACTTAGTAGATATTATTATTATTAGAATTTTAGTAAGGAATAGTTATAAAATAAATGTATCACTGATGAGATATATTTATTTTCTGTGTACTGCAAAGGTACATTGTGTAAAATTTAAGGGTCAAATACAGAAATACAATAAAATACTCATCTTTTTTTTTTTCACTAGGGTATTGTGACCTGGAAATGTATCTTAAGCCCTATTCACATGGGACTAGTGTAACCCGTGGACCTTGTGTGATTTAGAAATTAAGGCCCCACATCTGTGTTAAATATGTTGCATTCACACTGGATAAGTAAAATGTTTTTTTACTCATATTTACTGATAATGTTCCTCAGATTTGATGTCAAGGGCAGGTTGGAAATAATCACAGAAAGTTTGACAGTTTACATTTTTCATCATTAAGTTCCTTTTTTAATTAATTAATTAATTTAGTTAATCTTACCTTCATGACCAAGTTCTGAAGGGATGAACTACTGGTTTTAATGAGAAATTTCTGTGTTTTCTGGGACCACGGTACAAGGGAAAAGCGGCGTAATTTGTCACTTCACTGCCACATGTCACAAAACAGCATTTTCATGATTTAAAAAGAAAAAAAGAAATGGCATAGTATATTAAAAATAATATTTTCCAGGCCTAGAAGGGTCATGAAATTATATCATATCTGCCATTTCTGATCAAAATAAGCTATATATTTTCCTCTGTCCTGATTTTTGTCATGGTGGTGCAAGATCATGGCATCCTTAGGGGGTTTAGATCTTTTGTTGCTTTTTTCAAATAACAAATTGAAACCTCGAATTATGTCTGTAAATGAAATTCTCAAAATGAAAGCAAACTTGTCAGATTTATTTGTTTTCCACACTAATATGGATATTTTTTGTGACATAAGACACTGTATATATCTGGATGAGGGGTCAAAAAATATCACTTTTGCAAAACATCCACTTTAATGTGGACAAGACATGGGACAATGAAAAGACATTCTAAAAACACTGAAGACATGAGTTTTTTCATCAGTTTGTGGAGGGAGTAGGTGAGGTGATACTTTTTTGCATGTACGTTTTAATCTGTATTACTATTGTATATTATATTATTACATATAATTGTATTCTGTTTGCTGTTTCCTTCATGTAGCTTCAATGCTGTGGTGTAGACAACTACACTGACTGGGAACGTACAGCCTACTTTAAGGTTAATGGCATCCCAATGAGCTGCTGTAAGCTCCCCTCCTGCTCACCCGAAGCCATGAAAAACATTTCTATGGCTGCATCCGAAGTGTTCGACAAGGTAAACCGAACTGTCCCAACTTCATCCTTGACACCACATCATGAGAAGTTTTATCACTCAGATTTTGATTCATTTGTTTATCAGGTCACTAAAGCTTAAAAACTGATCAGTTGTTTGTCAAACACTTTTCTTCATAGGCCTGTTTTACAAAGGTGAGCACGGTAATGGAATCCAACCTGGGAACCGTCGCTGGAATCTCTTTTGGAATTGCGTTCTTCCAGGTACATGGCATGTTGGTGTTTTGTGTGTGTGTCTCAGACTGGGGTGTATGGTGGTTTGAAGCTATTTAATCTGTAAAGTTGATGAAGGTTACAGTTTGGATCAGTGAACTTAATATATTACTAGAAAAGCACTTGGAACAGTGCAGACTCCGCCAAGGCAGATCAGTCCCCAACCCCCTCTACCGATTGAAAGACGCACGTGTGCCCCCTACCACCGCCAAACTTTTAGCACTTCTTTCTTGTGCTACTATCAACTTTTCCTGAAAATTTGATTCAAATCCATTCCTAACTTTTTCAGTTCTCTTGACAAACGGATAAATGTTAGGAAAACTCTGCTGTTCCCTGGTGGAGTAAATAGTAACACACATTTATGTGACCACTAAAGGGAGTAGTGAGTCACTGCTGGTCAAAAGCAAACACCAAAGGGCCTTCGACTAAAACATCAGAAAATGACTAGACGGGATAAAAGACACAACTTTTATAGGCGAAGAAAGTGACACAATCTAGAAATACTGTTGTTTGTTACCTCTTTAGAAGCAAAACTATGTCTTGAATGTGTTCCAAAATAGGTCTGTAGATTGCCATTTACCCAGAATAGATGTCATTGCATTTTGGGAAAGGTAGGCCTCAGTTCACATTTTATGATTTTAAAAAATCTTGTCACTTACTTATAATGGGCAAAATACAGGTGAGGGGTGGGGTTAGTTGTACCTGATACCAGCTGTTAGGAGTTGTTATCTTTGCTAAGGTTGTTTGTTGATCCATAGTCCAGACTAAAAAGGCAGTTCTGCGAGATTACCTGGAAAATGCATGCAATGCAAAACAGGGCTGTTTAATTGATAATGTTTCACAGAATATGCAATGCTGTAGATTAAATTACTGCTTAAAATAAACTCAAGTGTCAAAATTTAACATACACATGAATGCAGCTGTGACATAAATCCTAAAGTATAATAAAACGCTCACAGGAACCATTTTCTACACAATGACTACTTTTATAATTTATGATTTCATACACATTTTCCCAAGAATACTTGCAACATTGTAATTTAATCTCTTCAAAAAGTTGCAGAACTTTTACTGTTGTGATATATTTCCACTGTCACCATGTGCTTTATATATGATGAATTCAACATTCTATCTTAATCTGTCAAAGGTATGTACTCGAGTATGTGCCAACAGAAACTGAATTTGAATCATGAAACCCAAATCTGACTCTTATCATTTTAAATTGAATTTATTACAATTCAGATTCAGTATTCATTATTCAAATTTAGTTTCTGGTGGCACATACTTCCATTTCACACAAAGGTGATCACAAATGAAAGAATAGAATTAGTCTTCCAGCTTGTAAAAAAAAAAAAAAATACACTGCTTCCTTTTCAAACATGACGGATTTATAATATTTAATGTGTTTTGATCGGTCTTCTGTTTCCTTTCAGCTCATTGGAATATTCTTGGCCTGCTGCTTGTCACGATACATAACCAACAACCAATACGAGATGGTGTAAACATGACCCTCCACAGGTGAGAATATTCAGAAGCTGCTTTTCCACTGGATATATGTGCAAAACTTTATCAATATTTACTAAATGTCGAGGGGAAAAAAAAGCACGTAATGTGTGTTTTTCCATTAAACTACAAATGTGATTAAATGGCAAAAATTAGTATAATTATCTATATATCTATTTATTATCACGAGATGACATAAGAAATAATTCCATAAACATGATGCACAGATATATTCATTTTTATTATAATATCTATTCCACACTACATTTAAAAAGTGAGTTTCTTACTATCCACATATGCTGCACCATGTTTCTTTTAAAAGTCTTTTTGTTAGTTTGTTGTTAACGTCTGTTTTTTATTTACCTGACTAGTTGCAAAAATGTTTTTTCTATTGCAGTATTACACAATATACTATTTGCACTAGGACTAAAAACCCACCTCTCACCAGCGCAAACATTTTTAATTGATAAAACAAGGTGGGTTTTTGTTTTTTTGTTTTTTTTTATTATTGTTTTTAAAAATGTGTTTTTCCCATTCCATTATTTGCATAGTTTGAGGGTCAATGGAAAAGCAACTACTCAGGACAGTCGGAAGTCATTTATGGGGTGAATGTGTAAATGCATATATGAGATGTTTTATTTACTAATATTTAAATGGTTTTCTGTCTTTGTCAGATTACTGATGGGGAACTCCTGATGCAAAGCAGTCCTGTGAACGTCCTGTGATTTATTTTTTTTTTTAAATATTGTGCGCGTGTCTGTTCATAATATTTTAGAAAGGGAAGAAAAACACTCTTCAGACGCTTTTTTTATTGAAGCTCATCAAGCCAGTATAATGAAATGTTGAAAAGGAAAGAACTGATATCTGCAAGTGTAGATTAACCAAAAAAAAAAAGGGACCTGGATATTTTGGGGATCATTCAATACTCACTTGGATGTTGATGCATAGATATTGTGATTTTTCTTCCTTTTTGGAAACGTACCAAATTATTTCTATTTTCAGTATGTTTCTATGATGCAGCTGCCTTATTTTGTAGTGTTGCTAAATTTAGTCTGTAGCTAAGCAGGTGAATTTAGATAAGCGAATAGATGTTAAACTTCTCTGTAACACTAATTAAACTTCTGTGTGAAACCTATTTAACCTGAGCGGCAGGTATGAGGTGAGCACTTCAAGCCAGTTTGTAAGTATTTAGAAGTTGTGTTGAAAATGAGCCTTACTGGTCATGTAGGCCTGGTGTTCTGGACGCCTGCAGTCATATGTGCCTTTTATAGCATCTCTGCCAACTTCATATTAAAGTCTCAGTGTTAAATTGTTATTTTTTGTAGATGCATGTGAAATACTTGAAAAAATAAAGATGGAATTGAATATCTGTCACTTTGTATATTTCTGCGTTAATAGAAACAAACCAGAAAATGACTGTGTACAGAGTAAATAATAAAATATTGATATAAAATGCAAGATATAGACTACATCTACTATTTCACTGTACAGAACACCTTACACAACACTTGAAAAGTCAGTATTAAAGTATATGGTAAGTATAATATACAGTGTTAAGTAATTTTGTCATTTTGTTGATACGACTCCATTTGAAGACTTTTGTCCACACTTTTACACATTTTTTTTCATATTTTACAAATTGTCCCATTTTCTAAATTTCTCAACCTTTAATAAAATACCTCATAAATCATCTTGACATTCTTTTGTCTACTTTAGGCAGCGTACATGACTACAGTTACATTGGGTTTTCAGTAGTTTCCCTTTTTTCCTTCTGTGGTTACAGTTAGAGAAAATCGTAAAGTGGTTAATTATTAGTCATATCTGCTTATAGTTTAATACTTTATGCTGAGTGTGTATTTATAGAGATATAATCTGCTTTTTATGATTCTAACTAAGCATTAAATACCATAGACTAAAGGTGTGGACTTGGTTGATATTGTTAATTAAGTGTTACTCATGTGGCATGACAAAAATGCTTTATTCTTCTATATTTCACTTTTGTCAAGTGATATATCACCATTTATTATAATATCCTCAGGTTTTTCAATGTAAATCACATATTTTCCTATATGTTGAATTCAGCAATAATTTATCAGACTAAATTTTAGTTATATCAAAAATTGAGAAAGTAATATTATTACATCATTTGTCATTAATATATACATATAATAACTTCTAACCCTATTGGTGTATATGACAGTGAGGATTTGTTGTATTATATTTTGTTGGTATTAATGTGGAATAGTAATTGCTATGTAGAGATAATAGGGAATAAATATTTGGGGTAGTAGTAGTGTTAGTAGTAGTAGTAGTCCTAGTAGTTAGCAGTAGTAGGCCTAGTAGTAGTAGTTTTTAGTATTAGTAGTAGTTAGTAGTAGTAGTCCTAGTAGTTAGCAGTAGTAGGCCTAGTAGTAGTAGTTTTTAGTATCAGTAGTAGTTAGTAGTAGGCCTAGTAGTAGGTAGTAGTAGTAGTTAGTAGTAGTAGTTGTCCTAGTAGTTAGTAGTAGTAGTAGGCCTAGTAGTAGTAGTAGTAGTAGTTGTAGTAGTTAGTAGTAGTAGTAGTAGTTAGTAGTAGTATTAGTAGTATTAGTCGTAGTTAGTAGTAGTAGTAGTAGTAGTCGTAGTTAGTAGTAGTAGTTAGTAGTAGTATTATTAGTAGTCGTAGTTAGTAGTAGTAGTAGTAGTAGTAGTAGTTAGTATTAGTCGTAGTTAGTAGTAGTAGTTAGTATTTTATTTGTTTGAATGTTTCCAGAGGTAGAACACAGCCACATGAGTCAAACAGTGCCATCTAGTGGATGTCATTGTTCTCTTGCTGGTATTTTCATTTTTGGAGTAAAGTCTCAGAGCAGAGGAGCGTCTTTTCTTTTCTCCTCCACTTTTCGGACTGACTGACAAACATCTGGAATAAAAGCTTTTATATGTATCGGACTCTGGGATCTTTTTCAACATTATTGTTTCCACGTCCTGGATCTGAGCATGTTACTCAGACACTTTGTTGCTGTGTTCATTTTATACTTTAAAGGTGAGTTATTGAGTTCAAATGGTCAAAGTTAGGGAAGATTCATCGACATTTACTACTTTTTATGTGATGTGTTTCACTGTTACTTTGACTTAACTATAACTACGTCTTATAGTGACAGTAAAATGCACTTTAAAGTTTCCACAAAAATGGGCTACAGCTATTATTTGTGTTATATTACTGGAGACAGTTAATCTTCTTCACATCTTCACATCCTGTGTTCTCTAGTGAAAATCATTCATCTGTGCTGTAATAACAGTCATATTAGATGCAGATGTGTTGGAGTTTTGGAAGTAACTGGATGAATGTAAATGGATACCACATCTTCCATTCCCCCAGTGGATAATGTTCCTTATTTTTTACTTTTCTGCAGCCTTTGAAGATTATTTTAACCCTTTCATGCATAGATTATATGAATCTTAACCAAAAATGTTTCCTGAGTGTTTTTATTCTAATAAATAAATAAATAAATAAATAAATAATGCAATTTATATATTTTTTTCTGAACCTATTTATCATGGAGTTACAAATATGTCCACTTAGCTGGGCACCTTTTAGAAGCAAAGAAACATGTACTGACTGATATACTGAGTGAAAATCATGAAATAATAATAATTAAAAAAAAACAAAAACATTTTAATGCTGACAATGTGATTTTTTTTCACATATTTGCATAGAGATAATATGCATAAACCAAATAAATGCAAATGTTTTTTTTACAGTCAAATATAAATCCCCCTTTTTTAAAATACTCAAATTAAGATAAGACACTGCAGATTAGATTTATCTAGAACAGCAAAGTTACAGTAATAGTATGAATTTCAGTGTATGGGATGATGCATAAGTGGCCTCTGTGTTGGCTGATATGAAATTAAAACAACAAAATCCACAAATATATAAGAGAACAGCTGTCCACTGTAGTGATCACTATGCATGAAAGGGTTAATTCTTGTAGCTTTTTCCTCAAAATCACATTATATTCAGTAGATGATCTATTGGCATGGGTGCACTTTTATTCCCTTTTGCATTATGTTTTATTTTCAACTTGGATTTAGGATTTCTGCTTGTTTCCTTTGGCTTGCTGATGCTTCCTGAAGGCAGGAGAGGGTTCACACTTAACAGACATCTCTCAACACACAAACTGGAATCCATCCAGAGTAAAGGAAGACAAAATTCTGCAGATAAACTCTTCAGGTGCTTCTTTCCAGACCATTCTCTTAGATATGGGCTTAATTACAGCTCGTCTTACATCACTGCCAGTTAATTACTGAGATGTCCTCTGGGCCAAGTGTGTTCAAACCTCCATTTAATCCTGAAAGATAATGATGTGATTTGGGATCCACCCGGAAGCACTCAACTCAGATGATGCAGAGAGTGAGCGGATGAGGGTCATTACCTCACCTTTGTCATTAGCACCAGATAAATGAAGCCTTTGAAATCTTAACGGTGGTGGAATGTAACTAAAGATATACACACAAGTACTTTAATTACGCTTTATATTTCAGCTCTACCACCTGAGAAGCTTTTTCTCTATTGAATTTATAAGACATAATGTTACCAATATATCAGCTGGCTGATATATTGGGCCAATATTTCCATTTTATTCTTATATCAGTATCAGGCTATTCATACCTGCCAACATTTCAGTAGAAGAATCTGGGAGATTTTTGCAGCAGCAGTGGGTGTTGTATTTTCAGGAGACACACGCAAGCAAAATGTTTTTATGATGCTAAATGATGGTAAAGGGGTATGACATTAGTTTCCAGTGCATGATTAAATACTCTAAGACAGAAATATAATTTTATTTTTCAATGCAGGACATGTATTGTTAAATTCATATTAACTTTCTTATTTTATTCTTACTTTAACCACACACACACACACACACACACACACACACACACACACACACACACACACACACACACACACACACACACACACACACACACACACACACACACACACACACACACACACACACACACACACTTCCAAAAGTGAACATTCTCCTATCCCTGCTTCTACTTCTCCCTTTTCCTGGTAGTGTTGGCACAAAAGCATGATGAATAAAAATATAAATAAATAGATATATGAAATAGCTAAATCCTCAGTATTATTTTAGCTAGCTAGCTAATCTGATGTTCGGTGATCAGTCAGTGATGCTGCACGAGCCTTTTGAGTTGAGTGGCCAATGAAATTAGTTTGGGGCGTGGTTAATGTAAATCTATCTGTTGCCATCCTAGGAAAAAATCTCGCGTCCGGGGGAAATTTTCAACCTACACACAGATTAACTACGTACGACGGAGTATTAGGACCACGTGTGAAATATGACAAGATTAAAGTCGAAATTGCATGCCGGGAGAAATGACAGACTGTCCGTCTGAAAAAAGGGAAGTAACAAAAAGGGGGGAAAGAAAAAAGACAAAGGGAAATAAGAGAAAAATGAAGAAAAAGGGGGAAAAAACAGAAGTCGGATGTTTGGTAATATTTATTACGTTAACTGTCAATTTGTATTTTCTGATTGTAAGTCAAGAACATTTTCTGACATTTGTAATTTTTTGACAGAGAAAAAAAATCATTATCGCCTCCAAATATCTTAAAAATATTGGTGGATTGTATGGGTCATCAGCTAAACCTGATGTAAGAATCTATATTGGCTCCCAAAAAATGTCATTCGGTCCATAATTAATTTAGATTATCTTCAGCATCCCATTTGTTGATGAACTGAAATACTTTGTTTAGCTGGAAAGGGCTCCATCAAAACTGAAAACTGGCCTGTTTTCTGAGGAGAATGGTTCAGAAAATATGTTCATTTTGGGAAAATGTGTTTCTCTTTAACTCAGTATTTTGGTGAAAATCTTGTCTCTATCTTCATTATAGCTCAATTATTGCTATCTAAAAGATTCATTTGCAGTGTTAGTTTGCCATTAGTCTCCATGCCAAATGCAATTGAAATTTGTTCTGTATACATTTGTGCATGTCTGAATGACAATCAAGTTTATCTAAGTCTAAAGTCATGCTCAGAAGTTGCAAACACACCTGGGAGTCGACTGTTGTTTCAGGAGGGTTCTTACATGTTGAAAGAATTGAGTCTCCTCGAAAGAGCCACGTCTCATTTCATCCTGCGGTGCATAGTGCACTGTTTGTTTGTGAATGCAGAACTGGCTGGTTTCATTGCACCAAACACATGGATGATGGATTTGCCAACATCAAATAAGTTCAGTGTGTTGAGCTGTGTCAATAGACCACAGGCCTGTTCACTGACACAAGACGTTCCTTCATCCTCTGTTTCCTCAACAAACACTGGATATTTTCCAAATACTGGATATATATCCCCCTGTTGATATACAGTAATAGTGGCTAAGGTCTGGTGATTCTCTAGGAACCTTTTGAGGGTGGGTGTATTGTCCATACACACAACAGCCACTAAATCACCAGAGACCAGAGCAGTTGTCTGTTTCAGGGTGAACAAATTATTGTTATTGACGTATGAGTGTGTGTGTGTGTGTGTGAATGGGTGAATGTGAGGAATTGTAAAGTGCTTTGGGCACCTGCTGGTGTATAAAATACGCTATATAATTACAGTCCATTTACCATTTACCATTGAAATAACTTACTCTCCAGGTCTATGTTTAATATGTTATTACTTTCATGTTCAACCTAATAAACTGTGTTTTGTGAGCAGAAAATGTTATGTGCAATGTTCCAATGCTATTGTTGGAAATATATTTTATTTCTAAGTTCAATTTGGCATTATATTTAGTTGATTCAGTAGTTTTTGAGTCCCGATCCCCTCATTACCAACCTACTCTGTAAATTTTAGTTATCTTGTTAACTAACAAACAGACAGACAGACAGACAGACAAACTCTGGTAAAACCATAACGTCCTTGGCGGAAGGAAATAATAAACAGGAAAACTGAAATTAAGTAATAACTCTTAATATAACTATTATTGGGACCCATTTTCCAAAGTGTTTTAGTGTTGCCATCAAGTCTTAAATGCTGGTTGGATCAAGTTTCCAAGATAAGTCTGGAGTCAAAATGTGAAATTCTTAGAATGAACAAGAGAATAAGTTTTAGTCCAAAGGAATATTGGTCTCAGATCTACCAGATCTACTTCAAAACACTGTCTGTACATTATGATCCATTCACTTTACAGGTCATTTTGAGTGGAATATTTACAAATCCATTGTATACATGTACATAAACCACCATATATGTGGAATAACACACCATCATATACATTAAAAACATGAGCTAACCAGCACTAAAGTCATTTGTTTTGTGAGTCATCATATTAAAGTATGGAAGAGTTAGCACATTTAATGTCTGAAGCAGATACTTCCTAAAAATAAATAAATAAAAAATATTGTAGAGCAGTGGAAGTTTTCAGTCAAGTCAGCAAAATAGGTTTTGCTATGACTAAAGATGAGTTGATAGACATTGTACTAATAACACAGCTAAGGAAAATGCAAATAATGTTAGTTGTATTTCAGGATTAAACCGTGGTTCTTATCTCATCTGAAGTCATCAGTATTGTAGTAACTCCTCTCCAGCCCAGCTGTAGCTAATTCTCACACATTAGCATTTCCACTAGCTTCCTTTATGTTTACCAGGTTATTTGTCTTCATTTTTCAGGGTAAATTCAATATTATTTTAATCTTGGCCTACTGTTTGGAGAAAATAAGTAATCTATAAACATCAAAGGTTATATTATACTGTCTGTCTGTTCAAATAATGTGGGTTAAAGCTTCTAACAGCATTTTCCTGTAATGAGCCCAGTGTTCCAGTGAGTAACACTTCCTCCGTCTTGTCTTACAGAGAATTAGTCACAGAGGAACTAAACAGGCTCAGCTCATCACTCTGGTGTTGTGTACTGCAGCACTGACAGACAACATACACATTACACTGGATCCTTAACAGCTGACATTTATCAGCATGCATTATTGAGGTTAAAACTATGTCTTTTTTTTAAATTGCATTTAGATAACAGTGAGTGTGCATCTGACTTTACTTGTACACAGTGAAGGACATGGTGAAGATGAATCACACTAAAAATAGCATAGTTTAGCTAGTGCATAGTTCCAGATCCACTGAATGTTTCTGTTTTATGTAGGACAAAGTATTCACATCCTGGATTTAGGAAACGTTAGCAATGTTATAATGGAGAAATAATAAATATGTCACTTCATTTATAAGAAAGACACTATTATTAGAATATACTTTTAAGTGCTCACTAAGCAGAATGAGTCCTTTCAGAGTGTTCTTGTTCTACTTACTGTATGATGTGGAATGAATGAATCAGAAGTGTGTTCACCAAATGGATAATGAAAACATGCTGTTAGTCATGAGTGGGGAATGGGCTTTCATGTACTGGCTCTGTCTGAAACATATCAACATAGATCAAAGGTCTGTAGTCAGAACTTCATCCATCCGTCTGTCTTTTTCCAGATTTCCATGTTTTCTGATGCTGCCCTTTTAAAGCCTGAGGGATTTCTGTGCACTGATCGCAAAACCAGGTGTACACTGGAATGTTATGGAGCGTCTGTTAAAATAAAACCTGACAGGAAGCTGTGGAAATACTGTAAGATTTTGTACAGAATCATTTGTATGTCAGCATTTGTCTACGTGATATACAAAGTAAAGGCTAGAAAGTTGTGAATCACTTTTATAATGTAGAAAACCACATTTTTCGGAAAACATTGGAGAATTGATTTGTGACCGAAGAGATGAGGGTTTGATTCCCCTGACTAGCAAAGAATTCGGTGGCTGATATTCCATTGAGCAAGGCACTCAACCCTCTATTTGGTCCCCATAGCACCTCACTGCTCTTGGTGCAGTGTTTCCCAACTTTTTACATAAGAAAAATCACAAGGCACACCACCAAACAAAAATGTAAAAAATAATAATAATAATAATTTTAAAAAAGGATATTTACTGTAATATGATGCAAATCTAGTCTCAATTTACTGGCTCTGTTTAGTTGAACACAAAGCTGGTATTTTTGTAGAAATTGAAGAAAGACATGGGGCATTTGAAACAAGAAGACTGAGAGGGTTGTATGAGTGAACCCTGGAACCCTGGTTTACAGATTGAGATCCATTTAATAGAGGTATATGCCCCCCACCAACCTTATCCATGGTCCATGCATCACTAGTGAGAGGGGTTTTATTAACAGACTGTACCACATCAGAGTCAGGTCACATTCATTTTCACTTTGCAAAGGGATGCTGTTGTCATAGAGTGGATCATTGGCATGTGTGGTCGTACCAGGGGTGTAAAGTAAAAGTACTTCATTACTTTACTTAAGTAGGTTTTTTTTAGGTATCTGTATTTTACTTGAGTATTTATTTTTCTGGTAACTCTTTACTTTTACTCCCTACATTTTTGCATAAATATCTGTACATTATACTCTTTATATTCTCAGAATAGACTCATTACTTTTACAAACTACACAGATATGACAGTACAAAAAAGCAGTCGCTTTGGAGAGAAAATCAGTGGAGAAAATAAATTGTGACTTCATATGTTATAGTTATATGACTTCTAACATTGACATTTTATTTCATAATTTTGACTTTTTATCTCACAACTTTGACTTTTTTAGCCTAAAATTATGCATTTTTATCTCATATAACTTAAAAAAAATCTCATGACTTTTCATCTCAATTGTGACTTTTCTTCCCCCATTTTTCCTAAATTTCCTGCCCATAACCACAAAACTGAGTAACTGTGACTCAACCAAACACATTATCTACACAGTAACTCACTTTTAAAGGCTTTATTTTAGATACTTTCGAAACTTTTCTGATGTTATTTTCTGAAGTATTATTGCGTTCATGACAAAAAAAAAGCTGTTTTACTTTTTACTTTTGTACTTTATTACAATTAAGAAGTTGTACCTTTTTACTTTTACTTAAGTAGAGGAGTTGAAACAGTACTTTTACTTTTACCACAGTATTTTTTTTTTTTACACAAGTAGCTGTACTTCTACTTTAGTACAGAATGTGAGGACTTTGAACACCTCTGGGTCATACATATCTATATCAGTACCAAACAGGTGAAACACTGTCCTAATGTGTAGTGTGTTCCTGCTTGTTCAGCTAAATGAGGAGGGTCTATTTTGGGCTGTATTCAAATCCGTACGTACAATTTACTGATAAATAAAGATTCTTCATTTTCTTTTCTATTCTATTTCTTAATGTTCTGGTCACATATGAAGTGTAAGAGATGTGATGTTTTCTGTTGGCACATGTCAGACTGTGTTTGGGTCCTTTCAGCTGCCTCTGGGACCACAGCAGACGACACCTACAATGACTTTGTGGAGGAAGACTCCACTCCACAACTAGACTACAAATGTGTGTATGAAATTTAGTATTTATACATGTACATGTCTATATTTCTACAAGTGTTGTTCTTTTTTTTTTACTCAAAAGGTTCATGGAATCAAATCCTAATGTGTGGTTTCTGTTTGAAAGCAGACCCTTACTGGTGTCATGCCCCGGGTCTGACCAATGGTGAGGTCACCTGTCGCTCCCCTCATGGTGGTCACCAACCCAGCACTCTGGGAACCCGCTGTGAGATGACATGTGACCGTGGATACAAACTGATCGGGAGGAGGTCCATTCAGTGCATGCCCAACCGCCGCTGGTCTGGAACAGCTTTCTGCCGTAGTATGTACAAACTTATAGTTTCTATAAATCCAACTCTTCTACATAACAAGTGGTGCCAGACACAGGACTTGCCCCTCACACTTATTATAGTAAACTTTAATAAGTGAGAGGGGCAAACAAATAAGCAAATAAACACATCAATTCAAAAACATTACCCCATTCATTCCCCCCTTTCCCTAAAATCTATTCAGTACATGTTGTGATACTTCTTCAGAGATGCGCTGCCATGTGCTGCCGCTCATCCCATATGGCAGATACACCTGCACTCAGGGCTTCATGGTGGACTCCAGATGTGACTTCACCTGTATCCCTGGATATCGCATCGATGGGGAACACTCCCGTACCTGTATGCACACGGCGTCATGGAGTGGAGCTCAGCCAGAATGTGCAGGTAGTGGAAATGATCAGATCAAGATAGAAATACTGATGAACTTTAATGATCCCCAGAGTGAAATTCACTTTTCTCATCTCCTCAAAACAGAGAGAAAGCTTAAAAAAATGGTTCCAAGCACAACTAACCCTGCCCCTTGTACATACTGTAGCCCATTAAAAGTCAATAGGAGGAGAAAAAAAATACATATTTTAAAAATTCATAAACAATAGGAACTTTTACCTACTTTTCCCAAAATATAATGGCATCTATTCTGGGTCACTGGTGTTATATAAACCAATCTTGGTATTAATTCAACCAACAGTTTTGTTGTTAGAGTGTTAACAAACCAACAAACAGAACCAAAAACATACCCCTCACCTCCTCCTCATGGGTAATTACCAATCATCACTCCATGAATAATCAGACTCTAGTGTTGTAGAGTCTGATGACACTGGACATGAAGGATCTACTGCAGGGGTCACCAATCCTGGTCCTCGAGGACTGATTATACTGCATGCTTTAGATGTGACCCTCTTCTAACACACCTGTGTTAGAAGAATGAATAGAATGATAGACCTGTCATCAGTATCTGCAGAAGACTGATGATGACTATCAGATGTGCTGGAAGAAGGAAACATCCTGGTCCTCGAGGGCCAGTATCCTACACGTTTGAGATATTTCCCTCTTCCATCACACCTGGAAGCCATTACATCATTATCAGACTTCTGCAGACCCTGGTGATGAGCTGATCATTGATTGAATCAGGTGTGATGGAAGAGGGAAATAACAAAAACATGCAGGATCCCAGCCCTTGGGGATCAGGATTACCCACCTCTGATCAAAAACATGCAGAATAGTGGTTCTCTAGGACAGCATTTCCCAACCCTGGTCCTCGAGGCACACTATCCTGCATGTTTTAGATGTTTCTCTCTCTAACCACACCTGATTCAAATGATCAGCCTATCATCCAGCTCTGCAGAAGACTGATAATGACCGTCAGGTGTGTTCAAAGAGGGAAATGTCTAAAACATGCAGGATAGTGTGCCTTGAGGACCAGGGTTGGGAAACACTGCTCTAGGAACCCTGTAATAAAGCCTATAAAGCCCAAATGTCTCAGGTTTCAGAAAACATTGGAATTTTTCAAATTTCACAAATAGTGAAAGAGTTTCAGGAATCTAAACTGCACATGTGCAGGGTGTGTCAGCTATGAACACATAAGGTTTTAAAGAGTTAAAAATCACCCTGAAGTCACTGTACTGTGCTAAGCATTGTTCCATTCTCCAAACCTATGCTCTGTTCCACTGAAGTTAAAACTAGATGTTTCCGCAAAATAATGAAACACATCCAGGACATGACATGGAGAACCTGTCAACAATTTGGATTTCCCCCCCCCCTGTTAACAGTAAACAACCAAAAATGTGCATTTGTTTTTTGTTATTTCTGCAAATATGTCATGATAATATTTAAGGTTGTGTACAATTTTAAGGGCGTTTTACAACTTCAGCCTAATATCCAATGTGTGTTTCCATCTAGTTTCCATTATTCTGTCATGACATCATCCACTATGTGTCCAGTTTTACACAAACAAGCAGATTTTCTGTTGCTCTGTTCTTTACTCTTATTATTATTATTATTAGTAGTAGTAGTAGTATTATTATTATTATTATTACTTATTTTACTGTGAAAATAATACATTTTCTTTGTGTAATATCTACAGACACTGATCCTCCAAAGATCAAGTGTCCTCCTTCCAGACTGAAGGTCGCAGATCCTGGAAAACTGTCTGCCACAGTCAACTGGGAGCGCCCTGTTGCCACGGATACCGCTGATAAATCACTTGAGTATGTCACTCCTTTTCTTTCTCTTCCTGTTTACGTTACCATGGAAAGTAGACATTTGGCTTTCTTTTTCCGCCTCTCTGCAGGGTGATATTAGTGGGTCCACAGCCAGGCAGTGAATTTAAAGAGGGAGCGTACGTCATTCGATACAAAGTGTATGATCAAGCCCGAAACAGAGCAGCCTGCAAGTTTATCATCCGTGTTGAGGGTAAACTAATCTCACAGATGACACTCTTACTGTCACTTCAGTTAGTCTGAATTCATCCTGATTTGTGTCGTGTTCTCCTTTCAGTGAGAAGATGTTCAGACCTTCCTCCGCCTCTGCACGGCTACCTCACCTGCTCATCTGATGGAAATAACTACGGTGCAACATGTGACTATAACTGTGATGGAGGATTTGAGCGCAGAGGGACATCCAGCAGAGTTTGTCAATTCAACAGGAGCTGGGATGGAGATCCTGCACGGTGTGACCGTAAGTATGGAACTGCAGCAGCAAATAATGTTCACACTGGTGGTAAAAGTGGCCCATGTCTGAGTTTTTAGCCATGTGTAATCCATATCTGATAATTATTTTATGACAGTCTGAACAGCAAGAACCCTGTGTTTTTTTCAAATCTGATCCTGGACACTTTCATACATTCACAGAAAAATTATTAGATCATCAAACATCATAAAAAAATAATAGTTAAGCAATCAAGTGTGTACATAATGTGTGTATTATGTGACTAAAACATACAGAAAAAAAGAAATCTTAAAATGCCTAAAAGCACTGTTTTTGTCAGTACATTGGCATAGATATTGATGTAAGAACTAAAATGATTTTGGTTATTATCAAGATAGATATCAGCTCTGAAATTAAACACCTGTGAATTATTTTTTATTGTTATCATATTTTTCCATACACATGTACCTTTAGTTCTACCAATCATTAACATGAACAAGAAGTTGAAGAAAAAAAGTGGTCTAATAATTTAATCCATGACTGCATGTGGGCCTAAATCAAATAAATACACACATTTACAATATTATTTCAGTCTGAACAGTCGTGTTGTATTTTATCTGACTTTTACATTAATGAAATGCAACATACATCACTATTCTACACTGGAAAAGGTGGAACCAGGCAAGATCCCGTATATACAGTACTTCCATAAACACATTGCGCAACATGTGACATCATGTCTTCTTCTGTACATGTAGATTACTGTAGAACCGTAAGTCTGATGACAGTCACATCTGAATTATGTCATCTACCATGCAAAAAATAAACTATTCTAGGAGTGTGAGCCCAGTGTAACAGTTAAAGCTAGAATGTAATTAAGTAAATTAAAGAGCTGAACTTAATCACAAATGTAAACTACTTGTACTTGAATACTTTTTTAGCAGGTTTAATCTGGTTTACAGGATGTGCTCTGACAGAATATACACAACATATTCAGTTGCACATTGTTGGATTGTCATTCTCCATCACCTTCTGTTATCTCTGTGTGAGACAGCAAACTGTCAGCTGCAACTACACACTAAACATGGCATATGTTGACAAAGACTCCACTCATTTTACATGTATTTGTCTCTTTTCTGGAACCACATTTTCTCTCCTGATATTATTTGGCAAACCCTGATGCATCCTCCAAAGACATTTGTGACTTGTTTAAAGAACTAGACAAATAACCCATAGACCTTTTACTCTTTATTCCAGAACGAGAACTATAATCAGGTTGTCACATGTATCTCCATTGCTGGCACAGTGTTAACAAGCTGTGAAGATACGTCTGGTTATGTGAGACAGCTTTTATTCAACCACTACAAATACTGTGTGATTTATTTTACTCCACAATTTCTCATTCCCTTCCTGTCAACATCCACATATCACTTTAATGTGTGCAATAAACTTAATGATTAAATGTTCCTTTATGGACTGAGAAGATTTAATGTGTAATATTTAGTGCTGAAGTTGCAAATTCCATCCTCTTGAAAAATAAAGGGTATGTCATGTCTGCGTAGAAGAGTCTAAGACAAGTACAAAGACTGATCACACTAAATACTGGATACCAAAATATGTTGTTTCAGAAACTGAAAAATTAATAGTTATATTAAAATGTAGCATTCTATTCTCACTTTCACAACAAACTTACCTGTGGTTTAAAATTATTACACAGTACTGTATTTCCTATTTTTCCACCTATGTTATATTGATATAAGGATTAAGAGCTGCTCAATATATCATCATCATAACCTCAATAAAATAACATACATGATGGCAAACAGAACATTTTGCACAGTATAGTGATACTGCATACATATGAGTTTAGAGAATTTGATGTATTACTATATATATATTCAACTACAATTAAGAGTTACATAGCTCAGCTTTAAATATGTATAGCAGGAAAATACAACAAATACATTAATACAGCAGTAAAATGAATCCAAAAACATTACATTTAATAGTAAAAGACTGACAGGAACCATTTTACTCCATAGTGTGTACTTTTACTTTACTATTAGCAGTATATATACAGCAAGTATAGAGAAAACAACTGGTATGAAAACCACCAATGAGTGAAAAATAAAAAAAATAAGAAATTTAGGATTGATACAGATATTTAAATAAATAAATAAATCATGATTGTACATGTGCATGGTATGATATGGGGGTGTCATTGGAAACTTTTATAAGCATGTATATACTATTTACAGTAGTAAAAAAAGTTTCACACACCCTTAACCTCCTAGGATCTGGTGTCCACATGGTATATAGACTTTACATTTTCTAGAGTCTAGACCACAATACCACAATTTGTTCTACAAGGGCCTGGTGTCCACTTATGAGGGCATTATACTGACACCACATGATGTCAGAAGAGTATAATACTATATATATATATATATATATATATATATATATATATATATATATATATATATATATATATATATATATATATATATATATATATTTTATTTTATTTTTTTTATTTTATTTTATTTATTTATTTATTTTTTTCAGATCAACACTCCTGATAATTCTTGGTTTTTAAACTCACCAGGTCCCAAGCACCCCAAATATCCAAGAGAAATTAAAAATGCATGTCATGCAAGAGTTCGGATCTTAGGAGGTTAAAAGTTTACAGTTTCCAATATGCAATATTGGCAGAAAAATATGTTGCATTTTAAAAGATGTGGCTGCATCAAACAAACAGACAGGTTCTTTTTTTTTTATTTATTGTTTATAAGAAAAAAAAAAAAAAGAACAATTCCAAAAAATTTTTTATCCAGGATGTTTGTTGCTGAGACATCCAGTTTTGACCTGGACAGAAGTGAGCATGTGGGTTTGGAGAAGGCAACAATATTTAACAGTGACTTGAGAATAATTCTTCATGCAATACAATATATCACACATGTATAGGGTGTCAAAAACCCTTTTTCCACATCTGTATGTCCAGTTATAAATATACCATGTCCTTGTCATGTTGTGTGTCTGCAGCCATGGAGTTTAAATCAGATGTAAAGACTACATCTGCGTTCTTGGATCAGTTTTATGAAAAGAGGAGACTGCTCATCGTATCTGCACCGAACATATCTGACTCTGACTACCAGATGCAGAACGTCATGATACAAGTGAGCAAACACCAAACTTTAAATAAAAGTCATGTATTAGAGGGGTGTCAAATTCTGATCACCCCCTTCTCATTGATAGATGAACAGTTGCCTCCCTCTGGAAATAATCACTTACTGTCTCAGAAAACAATAGAACATCTTTTCACCTCTGCCAAATAGGTTATGTTTTGACTGGAGTTTTTTTTTTTTTTTACTTTCAACAACATTACTCAAAAAGTTACGGGTGGATTTTGATGGAATTTTCAGAATGTTTTGGGAGTGTCATAGGGAATAAATGATTACATTTTGGTGTTGATCTGTAAGAGAGCCTGGATTCTGGATCACTTTGAAATTTGTTCTCCATTTACCGCAATGTCAAACCTCTCATTAAACTCTGCAGAAGACTGATAATAACTGTCAGGTGTGTTGAAGAGGGACACATCTAAAACATGTAGGATAGTAGCTGTGGAGGACCAGGGATGAGCACCAATGATCTAGATGGTTTTAGCTCAGGACTTGGACTGGGTCAGGTCCTTGAACCACTACTGCACTACCTTGGTGGTCTACTTAGTGTCCTTCTGGGACATCCAATCAGGACCAATCTAGAATTTCTATGATATAAAATACAGCAGGTGTATGAATAATTTTGAGGATGAATTTATCTGCCCTGAATGTTTGTTCTTGTATTTTTCTTTGTTTTTCTTTTTAAATATCCTATGTTACTGATATCCTCTGTACACAGTCTGTATAAAAAAGCAAAACATTTCTAAAAAAAACCCTTAAATAAATAAAATTCTGTTTTTGTCAGAAAGCAGACTGTGGATTAGACCTTCGACATGTGACAGTGATCGAGCTCCTGGGTTCCCCTCCTCATGAGACTGGTCACGTCAAAGAAAGTCTTCTGAACTCTGAAGTCATTGAAGGTTTGAGGTAAAAGTGGGATTTATCATTACACAGTTATTCCAGAGAACATGTGGTTAAATTGCAGGCAGTCCTGAATGGACTCCTAAAACTCAAGTCTCATTAAATTGTTCCCTCTCACTTCACTCTAATGTCAGGAGCCTCCTCATAAAAAAGGAGCCTGTGTTAGGTTGACTTCAAAAGGAAAAAATGCACCCTAAACATTAACACCCCTAAAAATAGAAGGCTATTATTCCAGGGCACTGCTAATGTGGCATTTAACGTGCATAATCGTCTAAAATTAAATAAGCTCCAATCACTGGCATTCTTTTAAGTCCACTGTTAACACTGCACACGTCACATATTTACAGTATGTAGGACAAAGAAGAGGCACGCATATACATTTTTCCACACTCTGTGCAATCTGAGTAGGGGGAAACCGCTCACTTTTTCCAGTCTGGAAAACTGCAGCATGTTCAGACAGAGTCAATTGGTAGTAAAAGTGCATCATGGGAATTGTAGGACAACAGAGTCACTGATGTACATTAAATGAAGGAAATGGCTAAAAATTAAGGATCATTTTGAAGAAAAAAAGAGAGAAATCATTGAAAAGCAAATGACTTTTAGAAAAATCTGCATTTTTAAATTTAAGTCTAAATTTAGCATCTGTTACTCATTCACCTCTTTTTTTTTATGACATTTGGATTTTGAGTCATTTGATGCTCAAGCCAAATATTTTATAACAAGGACTTTACAAAGGATAAAAATAATGCATATTATTAATAATAATAATATTGAATCAGATTTAAATATAATAGAAATAACAGTTGTAATGCAGTTATATAGAAAAGTCTGTAATTTTGTTGTAAAAGAATCAACATTTGTCGTGTAACTTGTCCAAATATCACAACAGTTTGGTTTCCTTAACTTAAGGAAAAATCGAATAGAGTTAAAGCAGCATTTCCCAGAAGTCTTTGTGGTGACCCATATGTAAAAAATAAATCATTTTGACCCACTTTACAATAACTTTGAAATATAAATTATGTCCATAGTGAATATGTGCATAAGTTAATTGCATCATGAATTGTTTTAGTTTTCATGTTGCTTGACTCCACAACTGGCCAAAGATGCAGTGAATCCTGCTCTAATATCAAATAAATTGGACTGTTTCCTCACTGTACGCTTTACGTTTTTGCAGACAAGTCTTCAGAATTTCCAGATACTATTTCAGCATGGCACTGCTGGACAAGCTTGGAATGGATCGAGAGCGCTTCATTAATCCCATAGCATCAGACGAGCTGTTCTCCTACATAGACAGCTTCATGCTGGATGAAGAGGAGCGAGAACGACTGGAGCTCCACAGGGACTTCTGTGAATAACGTAATTAAGCTCTCTGGTTTCCATAGTGATAAACTAATCAGTAACAACAACAAGAAAGGACAAACAGCTACTAAGCCAGTGCAGGAGCATTAGGATGGAAAAAGCACTTCTGTATGTTATAATGTCATCACTATATAACACTGAAGTGTACACTGTTTCCACTGTTAAGTCATCAGCTGAAGAAAAACAACAGACATCAGTGAATAATGCAAACAAATACTGTACATACTATGAACTATAAATACAAAAAAACTGAGGAAGAACCCAATGTATAGTATATTATTTTTGTCAACAATTTCATTTTTAGAAATTTACCAAAAAACAACTAGAAAAACACACGTGTGCACCCACCCACCCACCCACCACCACAACCAAAACATTTGTTCCTTGTGCCAAGATCAACATTTCCCAAAAATTGAATCCAAATCTGTCCATAGTTTTTTTAGTTAACTTGCAAACAGACAAACTGGTGAAAACATAACCTCTGCTGTTCTTTGGTAGAGCAATAAAATAGATTAAATGCTGAGATTGATCATGTCAGAAGACTCTGCTATGAAACATGTTGGCTGAAACAGGTGAGATGATTAAGCGAGATTTGGTTTAATTCAAACTTTATTGTGTGAACAGAATATTCAAGGCAACCTTGAGGTAAACAGCCCTGATCACCCTCCAATGAGGAAGATAAAAGCAAATTTAATACAGAAAACAATTTAACTTTTCTATGCAGTTTTACATAAATATTTGTACACATTTGTGTCATTGGACATGTAAAAGCATAGATTAAAATAACCACATTTTTTCAGAGATGCAACACCAGACATTTCATGGAAGTTAAGGGATTACTGCCTCATCTAAGCACAATTCAGCTGTATATAAATATGAAGAAAATGTTGAAATACTATGGCACCATTTCTATAGTAAGTGCTGTGCATGCTCTGAATTGTAATAAATATATTAATATAATTTTAGAAATACATTTTAGACTGTCATTGTTCTAATATAACTCTTAGCTGAAATAAAATCTAGTGTTAAGATGCTTTGGCACATATTTAAAAGCAACATCATCCTGTAGTGAGGGGGCATTCAGTAGATCATCTATGTGATAAACATCCGAAAAGGAATTGATCTCAAACCCTCCATCTCATATTAGTCTCACACAGCTTGGTTTCAGCGTCTGCCTCTACTCAAAGATCTGAAGGTTCAGATGCAGCTTTTTGGACACCGCTACCCTGACTTTTCCACCCATGTAAACCTAACCATTTTGAGTGTGTATTCTATAGTGGGCGTGTCCTGTAGCGACTGTGAGTCTGCAGCTTGTCCTAGAGCTGGAAGGCTGTTGCCTCTGATGTCCTTACTTGCCCTTGTCCTTTCCCATAGTGGAACGCAGTAGAAGACTGCCCTCTGCCCATGAGTCAGGGTACTGCATCATTTTCTGCCACAGACTGACCTCCTCCCCAACAGAGTCCATCTCCACTTCCTCCTTCCCAATTTTCACACAACCTGGAGGGTGAAGTTAATAGTCTGTCATTAATAGTAAAGCTGAAATACTTACATTTGTTTAATTTGTACACTGTGGAAAAACATGAAAACATTAAAGGCATTAAAATAAGGTTTAGTTAAATTAATTACATTTACACACACTCCTGTTAGATCAAAGTAATATTGACAAAAACTATTTTGGCTCATTACTTAAAAGTAGCAGTTTAAAAAACTAAACAAAACACATTGTTATACAGTAACATCAATTAACAGGGAGCACCATTTGCATTAGTTTAGTTTTCTTCCTGTGTGATCAATACTAATTGTTTCCACAAGACAGTCTTTCAGTCCCACAAGATGAGTTAATTACATTTTATTTTAAAATATATAATTCAGGTTATTGGATGTTTAACTTTTGAAAGACCAACACAAACCTTATTTAAGGTCATTTAGTAAAGCCAATTAACCAGTAGTAAAAAACAGACCTGCTGTTACTTCTTCTTATAAAACTGAATTTCACACATCCTTTCATGTAACAAATGCCTGTGAATTCTTCCAGACAAGATCTCAAATATGAGCAATGACAACTAAACAATATATATATAGTTTTCTTGTACCTTTTCCTGAGCTAAGGCGTACTCCTCCAAGGAATTCATTGCTCGACATGGCTTCTCTGTCCCACACAGTGAGCTCCAGACACATCTCCCTTAACTCATCCAGGGACAGGTCCTTGTACACAAATATGTGGTCATAGTGAGGGTTCAGATTTTTCTTCACAACTGGAGTTTTTCTCTTGGTGGACTTAGCCTTTGATGAGAACAAATACCTGCAGAATCACAAACATCGAATGAAGAGAGGAAATACAGAAGCTCTTAGAGGAAAGAATAGAATGAGCGTTTATGACTGACCCTTTTACGAAGCTGTCTGATGTGCCTCCTACTTTCATGGCCATCAAATTCTTTGCCTCTTTAACAAGGACGTGCAACTCTCCCCCTTCATCACTCGCTGCCTTCTTGCCTGGGGAGGAAAAGACAAAATCAATCATAATGTGGAGACAAATACACAGAGAAATTTTCAACAATTTTCACTTGTTCCATCAGAGTCTTACCTTTGTTTTTATCAGATAATGGCTTTTGAGGTGTGATATACTTCAATGAAATCACCAAGTCTCCTTTATACTGAGAAAAAGCTGAAGCTGGTACTGAAGAGGGAGTCTGTTGAAGAGAAATACGTTATACATGGGAACACAGAGAAACCAGACAGATTAAGTAATACACACTAGGTATGCTTCCTTAAATATATGATATATTTTGATTGCATTAGAAAATGTTTGTGGAAACATCGAAATTAGAATAAATCATTTTAATCTCACCTGAAGTGAACCATTTTGCAAAAACATTTTATTTAGTGAATAGTTTTCCCAAGTGATTGACCATCTGACTAGCTAGCATTTTCCCATAATGCTCTACTTTGCCGTTTATTACAGTGATGTGAAATGTAACCTATGTAACTCTGATCTTCTGACAATGATGAAGTGTAGTTTATTCACTTGGAACCAGTACATGGAAACCATTTTTTGATGATTTATGAAAAGTTTGTTAACATTTAATTAAAACAGGGTGGTTCATTAAACTTCACTTTACAACTGAAGAATGAATTCCAATCCAAAACCAAACATTACTTCTAATAGGATATGTTTGTGTAAAAAGTGTCACTTCAAGTACAGTACAGTATGTAACTGGACAAATGGCAGGAATTAGTTGGATAATAAGAACTGACAGAAAGAGATTATGAATATTTAAAGTATTAAAATGAGGATGAGACCCAAGATTATCCTAATTGTTAAATCCTCAGACTGCAATATTTTTTGGCATCGCTGGGCAAATTCGTGTGGCCTGAGAGGAAACATGACTATCTCCTTCATTCTCTTAATCAACACCAGATTTAACAAAAATAAAATGGTGGCCTGAGATGGGACTCTCCTTCTGTATCCACTCTTCATTTTTATATTTACCAAAACTAACCTATATGACTCCAATTTACCTTTGACATGAGAGACACCCGTTCCTCTTGAGGAGAGTCCAGGTCTCTGCAGTCCAGAGCAATCTCTACTTCTCCAAGGAAAGTGTTGCGGCTGAGGCGACCATGATGCCACACTGATATCAGCATGGATCTGGTGAAGAGCTGAGAGCGAATGATGGAGTACTAGTGAAAGATGAAGAGGAGAAAATATAAAACATCAAAGAGCTGTACAGAGTTCTTATGAGTTGCATACTGCGGTGCTGAGGGAGCTATAAATAAAACAGATTCTAGATAAAACAAAAATGAATTGGATTTTATTTGAAGTTGCATTCTTTTATATACAATCTTCAAACTCAGCTCAGCTGTAGAATACTAATGTGGCACAATGTGATTCATTCAGCCATTTTATTCTTCATGGTTTGGTCTGTCATTGTATTCAAATTGACTGTATTCTAGAAACTAGGACCTGAATCAATATTTGACTACAGCTATTCTAATCCACAATGTCAACATCGATCTTAAAGGTCTCTGTGGGTGTGGTCAATATTTGCAGCAGGCATGGCGCAAGGTCACTAATCAGGGAGTGTCATTAAGTCAACACATGTCAACAACTGCAGACATGCCACTTATAAACCATCACCTTCAGTGTTTCGTTGTAGACAGGGTTCACTGTGTTATTCTTGATGCCGGTTTTCCTTTTGCTCTGGCGCGATTTGTCAGGTAGAAGGTAACATTTGACATAACTATAAAAGAAAGACAGAGATATTGTTTTTCTTGTGTAATAGTGCAAATTACGCTGCATATCTTTTGTTGCTTTTCCAGACTACTGTGAAAAATATCTGTTGACATTCAATTTCCTGTGAAGCTCAAGTAATCACCTATGGGATGTGATTATGAACACTGGGTAAACACAGTAACCTCTTATCCTCACTGATCAAAGATGTGTTAACATCATGAGGGGTGTGTGCAGCAGAAAGTTATGTCAGTTGAAAGTTGAAACCCAAAAGTCCAAGTATTTTAAAAGAAACAAGTTTTTGTATTTACGGGTTTGAACTCTGGCGCGAGGTATTGCCATAGGCCAGCCCATGGCATTCCTTAATGAAGATCTGGAGGCTCTTGGAGTTTTCATCATAGCTCACAGAGAAGATAAGGTCTCCACTCGCTTCCACAGTGTCATAATCTCCTGCCTCACTGTAAATGCTCATCGTGCTGCCCATTGAGCTCTGAGGAAATATACATACACCTAAACTAAACAAACAGTCTGCTACAGTTGTCACAATCATGTCACAATTAAAAAAACAAAAACAGATATGATAAACATGGTAACAAAGACACTGCAAATCACATGTACTTTAACAGAAGCTAAAACAAACAGATACTATGAGTCAAGACATAGAAACCAAAAGTCAATATATCTAAATCCTACAGTATGTAACAGTATCAAGTAACTTGTCTCTGCTTTCTGAGGCTTCAGTCTACAGAAACTGACTTCACACTTCCTCACTTGCAGGAGGATATCCTGAGGTTATAGATGCTCAGTGAGATTATTGAAGAGCAGTTCTTCACTGAAAGGCAAAATAAGCTACACTTCAAAGAGCCGTAGAAGACTAATGTGAGCTGTAAAAACACATCAATACTTTTTACCTTTATGCTGTGCAGACTAGAGGAGCTTGAAGCCATTGTTCTTTTATGAAAGCTAACCAAGCTGTCAATATCTTCATCCTCCTCCTCTTCTTCCTGTGGCACAAGAAAAAAAACATTTGGGAAGATCATCATATAAAATTATGCAATAAAATTCCTGACCTCAAGTTCTCCTTCATAACAGTGTTATTTTAAAAATAAATGGCATAGATTATGGCATAGGTTATCAAAACTGGATGTTTGTGTAATGGCAAAAGGAAAAGTGGTTACAGTTTGATAGCACCAAAAGCTTTTAAAGGGCAACTGAGGCCTGATCATGCGCAGAAATCCTTCTGCTCCTAGTTTATGACTGATGTTTTTTTAAACTTAAAGTCTTGACCAATGAATTGAGGATATTGAAAAATATAAGAAAATTAAGAAAATGGGAGCAGGTTGACTACAGCCAGGCTTTACACTAATGCTGAGATGTGGTTTTACAGTGACACAAGACCCTGAATTTCATCTAAAAAGAAAACTTCTTTGAACAGACACCGCAAGCATGACTTCTTAAACTACATACCTGAGCATCAAGGCCTGGAACAGACTTGCATCTTTTGCCCATTGAGGCAGATGATGTTTCCCTCTCATCTTCACGGAGGTCCAACGTTGAAACACACTCTGTTACGGACACATATACCAGGACAAAACATGAAGCACATTTCTCCACTGAAAGCAAAAAAGGAGTGCAGGTGATAACAAATACTAACCAGAAGACTTTGGGGCTCGTCTAACACTCTTCTTGAACAGTCTATCCACTTCCATTTCTGGGTTTGGATTGACCTCCTTCACATCCTGGACCTTTAGTGATAGAAACAGTTAGAAGTAGTTAGAAAATTAATGATGGTAGATGGAGTTTTAGAGGCACAAACCCCATAATTTTTTAAAACATCTTACAGTGTTGGCCCCTTTATTTTTGATATTGTCAGCTTTAACTGTGAGAGTCAAACTGGAAACACTGGATCCTGCTGGACTGGACCGAGGTGGTCGATTCACTTTCCTAGAACACATAATTAACAGACACATATTTCAGCTACAAATTAACTTTATACATTCAAATTGTTAAAATATTATTACTCTTTCTATCCCCATTATTCTGAGGCTAGTATTTGGATATCTCTGCAGGCCTTGTATATCATTTCTAAGCTCTATCTTAACAGCAAGCTTGTTTGGGGTTTTCAAGATTTCGGATTAATAGGTGAGAATACCTTGTTGCTTCAGGAGTCACACGGCCAGACTCAGTTTCAGTTTTACTGCTACTTATGCTGGCATTTCCTACAGACTCTGTGTCACTGGGTGCTGGCTTTAAAGAAACTTCATCCTTTGATTCTATGGATTCTCTCGAAGCAAAAGATCCTGAATTCTCTCTTGAAGGACTGAGACAAAAAGATAAAGTACTTCAGATGCACTGAATCTGCATTTAAAAAAAAAACTCACATGAACATTGCTAAGAATATATATATGAGAGTGATGCTGCACCCTTTATTAGATGTCAAGTTTTTCTGTCTGGCTCGAGGAGCAGGAGCGTCTGGATTTAACTCTGCATTTCTTAATAGCACTTCTGATGTCGTCTCACGCTTCTTTACTATGACACAACAGAAGAGGATATTGTGTTACTGTCTTTTTAATAGATTTCTCCACTCTTTGTCTTGTGAAAACATTCCATTGGCATTTGACGCAGTGGCTGATGTTTACATTCCTAGTTAAAAAGTTGATACCCACTTCCTCTTCCTGTACTCACATGGCAGTGGCCTCGTTTTGAGCGAGCTTCTCACTAGGTCATGTCCAGGATTTGCAGAGAAGCGGTTGATCCTTTGGTTGTAGAACCAGTCACCAGTTCTTTTCTTAATGTCCCTGAAATACAGTAGAAATATCTTTTGAAAAAGCCTAACACTTTGATTTACAGCAGGATACAGCAGGTATTTTTCTGTAGAGGAAATCTCTTAAAAATATACACACACCATTATTCTAATATAACCAAATGATCAGGTTGCAAATTGTTTTATCAAAACAGCTCACGATACTATAAAAAAATCTAGATTAAAAATAGCAACAAGATTTATTTGTGCAATTACATATACTATGTATACATATTTTTTTATATACGTTTATCAAGATGCATAAAGATGGATAAAATGCAATTACTTAAGTTACTGAGGGTTTTGTAAAATGTAGTTTCTTACGACTCTTTGGCGCACACACTGCATAACCAGGACCCTTTGGATAAAACCATTTTGCAGTTGCGGCACACGTAGTGACTGCACATCTTACACGGACTGGAGAACACAGTCAGGGAACTGAGAGGCTCTAGGCATCGACCACAAACACGCTGACTGTATTTTCCACTGCTACGTTTGGCTCCTTTCCGTTTCACATCCAGCAGCTCTGTCTTCAGCTTCCTGAGACAAAATAAGTTACATTAGTTAATAAACCGAATGCAGTGAGACTTGGTTTCACATAAATGGACAGAATGCAAATGGCAAGTATCCACAGGAGTCATAAAATTACAGTTAATTACAGTCATGCATTTGTTTTAATGATGTATAGGGATTATAGGACAAATGCTTTAAATAAAACACCCCAGGATAATATTTACCAGTTTTATTCACTGCTAAAAAAAAAGCCCAAAACTATACGGTACTAGGAGTGAGAGGAAAAAAAAAATTCAATTCACATATGTTTTTGGAATTTTTTTTTTTTAACAAAAGAAATAGATTTTTATTCCATATTTAAATGAAGCCAGGTAGAAAAAGAAATATATAGCGCTCATCTCCAACAGAGGGCAAAATGTTTTTCTTCCACTATCTATGACATTACATCTGTTCCCAGAAAAACTTCAAGGGAAGACAGACAACTGGCAAAAATGCTCAGAGATAAAACCCCCATCATCACATTTTAAGTCAAAAGTGAGGACACATTTTGGATATTTTGTTTTGAAGGGAAGAGCAGAACTAGACATGTGTAAAGCTACTTTTAAACTTTTCTTAACCGACCCTAAAATGATGTGCATTTTTTGGGAAATATGGCTCCTGATACGATCCGTAGGCATCATCATTCAGCGTTTTCACGTCGTCTGGTGTTACAAAAGCAAGTGAAAAATCAGAAATATCGAGGAATCGCAATTTAAGTCAAATTGTCAACCAAAAAAATCGTAAAAGAATCAAATCGGCATAAACGCATATCATTCCCAGCCCTACACAGTACTCTTTCAACAATGTTCAAAATAATAGTTTCAGAAAACTAAAAAACTGTATATAATCACACAACATGACATTGAAATACTGCGTAGTGAAATACCACAAACTGCATCACATACAAATATATATGTAGATAAGATGAAGGACTTGCTTATTGTCCACTACACAGCCTCCAGTGTAAATATGTTTTTGGCACCAAGCACCTCGGGCAGGGTTTTGTTTCAGATGCCAAAGCCAACAAGATATGAAGTTTCAGAGTTGATATGACAATAATAGTTACTTGCCTTAATTTCAACACTTTCATTAAACAAATAATATATCAGGGTTGGTTTGTAGAGTTTCAAAGTTCAACGCCAGTTGCAACAGGGCTGTATACAATACACAACAGACCAAATGACTGTAATGACATTTAACAAAAACATATAGTTTCTATTAATTGTAGACAGCAGAAAAAAAGGACAGTAAATTATTTTGAAGTATAGAGATATTAACAAGAAAGACAATGAGAGATTCTCATGGTGAATTAGTTGGTGTTTATCTTCTAGTGCAGAGTTTCCCTTCATACAGTGTTAAAAGGTGCTTCCTCTGTTAAATTTTGTGCCAAATCTAACTGGATAAAAGTCCAATGGGTCCTTGTAAAGAAAAGTATTTCTAAAAAGTATTGAACTCAGTGCATTTTTGTCATTTGTAACAAAAAAATTACAGTAATGTCGTTCAAATACAAGGTTTTAATAACTACAAATGTTGTTTTCCTGGACAATGTTTTTAATCATTCTTGCTCCATGGCAGTGATTTTTTCAATTCAAGTTCTCCAAACATTGTTGCTATGTGTCTAAATTGTACACAGATGTGGAGATAATGAATGGAAATACCAGAATAATCAATAACTCTGTGATAACTTTAATTTGTATCTTCTGAAGTTACTTTGCTGAAGAAGTGCTTGTTGAAGTAACAGTAAAACTAGTCATTGTCAATATTAGAGCTCTTAAAACAATGTTTCTAAGAAGCTGGACCCCCATCAAACCACAGTACACACTCATGTTATCATGACGGCTTTTTCTTCACTTTGAACCAGGAAAAACCCTCTTTAACTGACGGTGCTTCTCACCGCACTCGCTGCTCCTCCGCCAGCCTCAGCTCCTCGTCCCGTCGCAGCACCTCCAGGATGAGCTCCCGCTCGGAGTCGGACAGGAAGCCCAGGTTGATTGTGTTAGCGGCCTGGGGCATTGTTGCCTTTAATTCAGAAGCCTCAACACGGCTTAACTGGTAAAAAGCAGCAGCTGTCACATTGGAAATGAATCTAGGAGGTAAAGCAGAATATCAGGAAGTGACTGAAAGATGTAATCTCTGCATTTATTAGTGAAAGGAAACATATCTGAGTATCAGGTATTAAGCAGATTCTCTTTGTTTATTTCAAATCCTAAAGAAAATTAAGAGGGCTCTGCTATTGAAAAGAAGGGAGTTGATGTTATTACGATACAAACAGGTAGATAAACTAATCTAATGATTGGTAGGTGTCCTTTGTTCCATCTGCTTCCATGCAGCAAATCCCTTTAACTTTACTGTAATTGATATGGCCTATTAAAAAAAAAAGAAAACATAAAAACAAACATTTAGTCTCATTTATTATTTGGATCCAACTACAGATACTCAATGATATAAAGTCCTGGAGTGTTTAAATATTGCCCCCTGAACTGTTTTTGTAAAACCGTTTAGTCCATCAGTCACAAATGACTGACCACGGAATCTAGATAACTTCAAAGCCAGTAACTGACCATTAGGCATATTTTCCATTTCATCTACTAAAAGGAATTAGCCAAACAGCTTTTCTACTGATGAAAACTGACTAAAGGGAATCAGGATAGTGAAGAATTTATCCCACAGAAACCTTGTGCCCGGGTGAAAGGTTGTTTTGAGCAGACCAAGAAAAAACAACATAATCTTGGCTCTTATATGAGGTTCCCACCCTCTAAGGACACAGAGAGCCGGGTGGAGTTCACCAGCTCTGCCATCTATTCTACCTCCAACTCTAAGCTTCTCATCTGTCATGTTCCCATCTTAGACTTCATACTCCATTTAACTTGCTTCAAAGGAATAAATTAAGCAAGGGGAAAATAATTATCATTTGTGGCTAATTTGTGGAAACCCTGCAATCTGACACTACATGCAAAAGTCTTTGTTTTCCTCATTGTCTGAATGCCAGGGCTGACCCGGTACAGTGTAGTTTAATACCTGCAGGGCAACATTTGTGCTTTTAAAAAAAAAAAAACCTTCAAGGAAATGGTGCATGCATCTGTACCAGATGACACAGAGGGTGTCACGATCATTTACACAAAAATGTCCTCCTGAGACTCAAGAATGAACAAGCCAAGTTTCTGATTTTTGTGTTATATTGTCTTAGATGAAAACATGCCACAGCAGCTTTTCCCCCACTTATTTAGAACTAATTTTTTATAAACATCCTGTCTCTGTGTGTGTGGTTATATTTAAATAGAAACATATCCCTGTGTTTCGGATTATTGTTTATTTATTTAATTGTTTTATTTAATAGGGACCAGGTATATGTCTGAGCACTGCAGTATAAAAATGCACCCATATGCCAGAATTGTTAAAAATAACAACATATCTGCAATACCAAGAAAGGGCAGAAACACAACATAAAAAAGCTAACATTAATACATCCCTTGTTAGTTCTAAATTAAAAATATAAAATAACAACAATAATAATACACATAATGATGACACAGAAATCATTAAAAAATACAATTACCAAATAGACATAGGATGATCACAGGGACATTAACACACAGTTTAACAGAAAACGTGTATACATATTAAAGCTAATCACACAGAAATATTAACTATAAACTTCTAGATTTAATATTGCATTTCAACTTGTAATAGGTTCTAAATTGTGTGTACATTAGGGTAAATCTTAAAGTTTACAAATTTAACAATAACCTGTGATAAAACTGGATAAATTTAAGTCAATTATTATGCTAACGCAGTCTAATGGTTAAAAGTTAACGTAATTTACGTAAAGTTAAAGTAACATCAAGTTAGCACTGACGTTACATTACGTCTAACAAGAAAAATGCATATATAGCGTAATTTACTTATATGTGGGCAAGTACCACCAACTTTTCCTGATAATAACCCGACTAAAATCAGGTGTCACTATAAATACAGAAGTAAAAATGCAAGAGCTTTTTGCGCACCTGTTAGTAGTCGGTGTCTCCCCAACAGCAGTTCAAGTCACTATGGGCTCCGACTTATTCCTGACAAAAACACAACAAACCACATGATTAAATTAGCGCACACAATAGCAACGCCTTTAACATAATTCTATTCTTAAAAGGAGTTCCAAAGCCGGATATGTGTACCTTCCTTTATGACGAAAACTATTCCCTCCTCGTCTTTCTCGTTCTTCTTGCCTCCCGTCTCCAAAACTGTTGACTTAGTGCCGGAGGAGTCCCAAGTACCGGAAGATAAGGAAAGTTTGCAGCAGACAGGCACGCGCGCCTCTCCACATTTTCCATGACAGGTGCATTTCCTTTGCTCTATTTACCACAGAAAGGCTGGGCAAGGAAAACCTGCACCACTCAATACACCATCCTTTCCTTTTTTCCTCATAGAAATGAATAGACTTGCCACCATATAATTAGTTCTGAAAAGAACTGAGAATATTTTCTCGACGTTTCGGATGAAATGTTCTTAGTTCTGCCGCAAGTCTATTTATTTATATATTAATTCTTCGCCATGCAAACCCTCAAAAAATATATTTTTCTTTTCTTTTGCACATTGCAAATTAATTTTCCTGTGAAACCCAAGGAAAACTCAGAACAACGGGAAGTGTATGGGTTTTATTTGTTGACTATATATACACAATGTAATATCTCAACTAGTAAAACCAGACATTTATGTTCCTGCGATCATGGTGTTTATCTGTGTAAAATACTCTCAATGAACCCATAATTCATTTAAATTGGAAAACGTGACACACCAGACCTATAAAACACTAAAGCAAGAGACAAACCCACCGAGGAACCTCCTGGTATTTAGGTCGTTGCAGGAATCTTTTTTTTTATTATTATGCCTCCTGTCAAATTGACCTCAATGTAGTGAGAATTTGTACTCAATTTTGACTTTTTTTTTTTTTTTTTTTTTTGCATGACCAACTACCTAGCCAGCATGTCCGTGTCGGCTCTAAGGGTTACAAATGGGTTTGTCTGCAGTTTTTATGGTGTTTTCACATGTGTTTGCCTATATGAGCTTCACAGTCCCTTTATTATCATTATACCAAGTTGGCTACAATTAAATTGAGGTACAGCTCTCAGGTTCAGTGTAAAAATTTACAGAGACAACAAATATCAGTAAAGGGCACAGTTATTTACATAAAAAAATAAACCAAAAACTATTGCAAAGTAAGGTATTTGTAAAACATAGAATTTAAGTTATGCAAATGACGTGAAAGATAAATATCGTGGGAAAAATAGTGAGACATTTTTTAAAATGAGATACTCAGATCTCTGATTCTGATATGGTTAAACACATGCGGGGTCACCATGGAAACGACAGACAAACCCAAATGGAACCCTTCTGGGACCCACAATGGACATGCTAGCTGGGTATATTATCATTAAGTAATGTCTGCATCAGAACTTTTACTTTTCCACTACTAATAGTATCACAATGAACCATTATCATAACAAAAGGTTACATTTACAACAAATGTCTGGTATTTATGAAGTTACAATGCAAATGGCTTAAACAGGAGTCTTTGCATTATGTTTCCTCTAAATCTAACCTCAATAATTTAATAATTTATGCTTACTTAGTTGTAGTAAAGTGATGTCACAGTCAAAGAGTTGTTTACTAAGTTTTAATTTCAATTACATAAGAGGTCTTGAATACATAATGAAAAGGAAATTAGTACTTTTTAGACAAAATGCAGGTGCCTACAGAGGTTATGGAGTTTGAATAAGGTAGGGCAGGCATGTCCAAACTATTCCACAAAGGGCCGGTGTGGCTGCAGGTTTTTGTTCCAACCAACCAAGAGTTCACAGTTTGACCAATCAACTCTCTGAAGACTGAGATCAGTTGATTAATTGAATCAAGTCTGGTGTGCTGCTGCTTGGTTGGAACAAAAACCTGCAGCCACTCCAGACCTTTGTGGAATAGTTTGGACATGCCTAGTTAAAAAAAAACAAACAGCATTTAACACAAAAGGATCAAATCTCATTACAACAGATGATTTCACATACTGATAAAGTAAATAAAAAGGAGGCAAAGCTCAGAAATCTGTTTCTTTTTTGTTTGGTTGTGGGGATAATCTGTGAAATCAGCACCCACTGTCATGATGTTCATGATGGTCTGCATTCTAAATCCAGGACAACATGGTGAACATGTGGTGCGTAGGACTTCACATGCTCTATGTGTTGGATTTTGGTTCTCCACAGTGAACCAGTGATGTCCTTTAACAAAGAGGTGAATCTCTGTGCTGTGTCATCAGCCCAAGCCTGCCATGCATCTCTGTCTACCGTCTTCCCAGAAACCCTCTGGGTGGCATCAATGACTTGTGGGATGACGGATGAATTCCATAAAGGTGATGTGACGTTTTGGTGAATGTGTAAAGTACCACCGGTCGATCTCCTCAGCAGTTGACAGGCCACAGACCAGCCGTCCTCAGAGCTCGGGATGAGGCCCAGGTTGACTCGGTCTGCGATGTCGCACAGCTGGAGCTGAGAAGAACCACACATCTGTCTCAATATCTGTCTTACATAAACACATTGCACAGTGACAGATAAAAAATAAAAAGAATATTGAAACATATTCAGCAGATTATAAAACTCTAAAGAAAAAAAACAACAAATCCCTTCCATAAGAACTCTATTGATATATGGTTTAAGGCTCATAAATATATTGGTGATACACCTTTCATCTCTCAATTTTCACCTATTTGGAATAATGAACAGTTCACTACTGGCCGAGCAGACGGTGGTTTTCGAATTTGGGCTGGCAGTGGGGTGCAAAAATAGGAGACTTATATGTTCACAGATTACTAACATTTAACCAGCTTTGTTTGAAATATTTAATAAAAAAAACAAAAAAACACTTTTTTTTTAATACAACTGAAACATTTAATTTCATCAAAGTGTGACGTTTGCATTCTCTCAAACTTTATACTTCAACGTCACTACTTCTCAGAGATAAATATTCTTGTTTTTACTTCAGTACATGTTTGACTGAAAATTATTTTCAGATAGTAGTTTTCATCTCCCCCCTGTCCAGTGAAAACCACTAATCTCCGAATGTACATTTTCGTGCTTGTCATGAAAGAAGGATGTAATGTTCCTTTCCTCCTTTTTAAACTATATAAACTATAGATAAAGCCTCTTGGATCATTTGAAAAAGAGACTACCAGAAAGTTGAAGAGGTTTGTTTTCCCGGGCTCATGAAGTGTTGACATAACGTCTACTGCAGTCAAATGTAACATACATTAACGCTACAGTAAAGTGAACCACCCATGCATATATCAACAAGACATTGCCAAACCACATTCTGCAGCCATTACAAGGCCGGGGGTGAACAAGATCAGTGTCAGTATTACACGAGCCTGATGCAAGCTCATTTGTCCACAGTAGAGGCTGTGTGGCTTATATTGAAAAACTAAATAACCCTGGATGGTTTCACACCTCAAATTTGCAGGAAGAATACCACAAAATTTCACCTGAATGTATGTTATGAAAAGAAACATTACACAGTGGAAAATAGTCTTTTTTTTATTTGTTGGATGTGCAGTTCGAAACTATCTACAATAAAATATGAGTTAATATGAACTTTAATATCGCTGGTTTGTGTTTTAACTTGCCAACCACTTGTTTCATGGGCTTGTACATTTTTCTGAAAATGCTTAAATATTTCTACATAAGTAAGGTTTTAAATGCAGGACAATTACTTGTAGTGGAGTATTTTTTTTTTTTTTTTTACAGAATATGATCAGTACTTTTACAGAAGTAAAGGATCTGAATACTTTTTCCACCACTGGCTCTAATGTAAAGGTGCAACAATGACTACTATCACAGCCACTGGAGGGCGCAACTCATCATCTTTTCTATCCTGTATTAAATTAAAGAATAATAATAACTACATGAGATAATGCTTATATTGTTGTTCTGTGCTAATTATATTCACCAATTAAACATTAAAGAATGCATAGGTAAACATCTTACTTGTCGATTGTCTCCTTGATGAATAGTGCAGCGCTCAGACACCCTGTTTGCTTTGAGGTTTTTCTGCAGAGCTTCAACAGCGTCAGGGTTCCACTCACAGGCGTGAACATGAGCGGCCCCCGCATGGACCAGGTACGGTAGAGTAAAGTATCCAATTCCTGAAGCAAATACCATCATTTATATTATACTGAAACATCATAGAAGAGTGCAGTCAAAGTGACACAGAAGGCACATAATGATCTTTAAAAAAAGAGAAAAAAAATCCCCAATAATTATGTTTTAACCATAAAAGAGAGATTTATATGATTATTGGGGTTTTCAGTGGCTTATGTTGATTATGTAAAGCAGGGTGGCCAGTAAAAAAAAAAAAAAAACATGTTTTATTGGCATTTGATGAAGTAAAAACTGTAATCCATCATTAAACTGTTTGCTTTATTAAATATATGGCGTATTATGGATGTAATGTATCAAGAACATGAAGTCACTCGTATAATAATTGATGAAAAAAATTAGTCAATCAATCAAAAACAAATCATGATAATCAAACGATTAGCACATGTCTCACAAGCTTTTCATCAGTAGATATCAATGTTATTGTGATTCTGAACAACATAAGAACATATATTTGTAAACATACATATCAATAATTAAAAAATGGGTCTTGTGAAAGAATATTTTCATATTGTTATCTGAATCTTTTCTGTTGCTTTTTAGTATGACAGTCACATCCTATTTGGGAAAAGGTCCTATTATACAGAAAACAGCATAAAGGATTCTCTTGAACATGATGATGTTGTGTTAAATAGAATATCAAAAAATGATGAAAAATTAATTACATACTCTAAATTGTAATTAAAGTTAGTAATCAATCTAATTGTCCTTAAGAAAACATTCTAAATTCATAAAATAGTTCAAACGCGTTGTCAGAATAAGCAGTTATTGCTCAGGGCCCGATGTTTGAGCTTTACTTTGTTTTGACTGACTCTGACAAGGCTGCCTGCACTGCAGATGTGTCGGCATCCATTCACCTCAAAATGGCATTTAATCTTTCTGATTAGTCAACCTCTGTGACAGGGTGCTGAAGCTGGGTTTCTACGCATTTCTTCAGGGGGAAAAATTGTCCTCACATTGCCAGGGTTTTATTACCTGCATATAAATCTACTACAGTCTCTCCTCTGCAGTCGAATGCAGCCACTCTGAGCTTCTCTGTAATGTTCCCAGATGAAAACATGCACTTGGTAACATCAAACTCATACCTGAGATGAAAAGATGAAACAGGAAATTGTTTTCAATCAAACTAAATTCACAAAACAGTTTCCACAAGTAAATGTATTATTCATTTAGCGAATGCAAAGTCCTTAAGCCAAGCAGTTGCCTCCTGCTTTGCTGTATAGAGGCTGTGTAATCCTCCTTCCCGTCTTTGGAGCGGGCAAGCCTGTATGATGTGTTCCATTGTTTGCTCCTCTCCACATGCACAGTGGGCTAGGGCTACTGCCCCATCTCCCACAAATAAATGAAGCTGTTTAGCATAAACCAATACTGACCTGATGCTGTTGTCCACATGTGCAACCCAGCTGTGCTCCCCCAGCAGCATCGTCACAACAGGAGACCGAAACCCATCACTGGATATTCGACTCATTTTAGCGAGCCGCTTTGCCCCCAGTCCTTTGGCCACAGCAGTCCAAAGCTGATTATCTAGAGCAGCACAAAAGAGTAATACATTAATCAACCTAAATCATTAGGACAAAATGACAAACAAAACTAATCAGATCCCAATTAGCCTAACAAATATTTTAATTAAACTTCTGGTAATAATCAGCAGTTTGGATGCTGTAAAAGGGATTTTTAAAAAGACTTGGAAGCACAAGTCTCTCACCGTAATTGTTTTATTTGATTTACGTATAGTATTGACAGCTTTATGATCTACATTTATTCAGTTGTATCTACTGTATCATAGTTCTGTGATTTATTTATTGTCATGTAATTTATATGACACGGGAGTGTAAATGTTTAAACTGTAACCTTGTCTAACTTATTTTGTGCTGCTTTTAAAAAATCTCAATGACTCCTTCTTTGAGGGTTAAAAAAAAGGGAATAATGATTTTCAAATCTAAAATGATTTGATTTTTGTCGGGACTGAACCAAACAAGCATATTTCCACACATTTGGAAACTGATTTGTTGGTTGGGGACTCTCTGAAGCAGAAATTGTGATACTTAATTTGGGTTAATTTAACTATTCTTTGCTCAAATTACAAGTGAGGTAAAATTAGAGGGAAAATACCCATTTTCTTCCACAGCGGTAAAGAGAAACAGGTATCTCCAAGCAGGACCAAGTCTCCATGCCTCTGGAAGCTGCGAGGGATGTCCTGTTTTAACTCCTCCGTCCATCTTTCTCTGTGAGTTTCCAACAGCTCCTGAAGACTTTTCTCTAGTTCAATACAACTTCTCTGTCCTTTTCTCTTCTTGGACTGTAGAGGAGCCTGTGAAAACAGGACAGACATAAAACATTAAAGAATCACTTCATTTCTGCTCCTAAACTAAATATTAGATAAATCTGCATCTTTTTTAAAAATCACATTGTGGAAATAATTCATCAAACACTTAATATTTAGTCATAAACAGGATCAGAAACAACATAGAATTTCTCAGATCAACTTTAGATACAGAAGAATACATAGCAAATTTGAGTTTTTCTACACCAGTGGAAATCCCCATTTGTTTTAAATTACCCTGACCTTGCCTGAGTAAAGGTCAATTACAGATATCGAAGACATGCTGATTTAAAAAAAATCCTTTTATATTGTTTCTATAACCAAACACACTACCTTTGACAGGCCTGTCTCTTTTAATTTATTTATCTATTATTCATATTCAGACAAATGAGGACAAAACTAGAAAAACGCTTTGAGAGCAAAAACCTCCGCCAAGGAAGACCTCCCCCCTCCAAATGAAGAGAGGTCCGCCAAGGAGGTTATGTTTGTTTGTCTGTTTGTCTCTCTGTCTGTCTGCCTGGTAGTTAGCAAGATAACTCAAAAAGTTATGGACAGATGTTGCTGAAAATTTTATGACGTGTTGGGGGTATCACAAAGAACAAATGATTAGATTTTGGTGATGATCCGGAAGAGATCCTGGATTCTGGATCCCTTTGAAATTTTACATTGTAGTAAATGGAGAATAAATACCTTGTCTAACTTTTTGGTCCAACATGTGCCGTTTATTGGTTTTACCCCTCTGACAGGACACTAAAGTAAAGGTTTCACATTTTTCATGCAACCTCAGTGGATATGGTTGAGGTCAAATATGAAAAGCCATGTCCTGAGAGTCGCCTTCTTACAAACATATAATAATTTAATCATCAATATGAACTGTACATGGGTCAGTGGAAAAACATGGGTGACAAGGTTCAATAACTTAAAAATATGTATATTATATATTAATTAATATTTTTCTCTCTACATTTAACACGTACTATCCATGAATAGTGTACCCCAAATAGAAGGAAACATTTATAAATATTTAGTCTGCAAAATTAGTAGCTGAGGGAGCAGATTTAAATCATCATTTTGTTTTACAAGTACCCTTTAAATATTGTAAGATAAAATATTATCTAAATCACAAATCTGTATGTTTGTTGTATCATTGACCAATATTTTACATGTTTAAGTATGTGCCTATTTTCACCTGGCTGACTATAGCTACACAGTATACACAAAATAAAACAAACAAACAAAAAAACTTCACTATGAAAAAGTAGTTATACAATAGTTATAGCCCAGAATGTAGAAGCTCAAATTTCTCAACCTGCTGTGCCATGTAAAGGTGTTTTTGTGATTAGGTCAAAATATATATAAAGACCCTGTAGTATACTGTGAACACTTCCTAATTGGTGTTTTCATCTGCCTTGAGGTTTCATTACCTGAGTCCAAACTAGTTGACATATTCTGTCATCAGGGACCATGGTGCTGAGCTGCTGCAGATCCAGATGTGATACACCAGAGGGTGAGATGGGAAGAAGAACAGTTCCATCCGAATCCTTTATTAAACACAAACTCAGGTCCAGAACTCCTTCAGACTGTAGACGTTTCCTGTTAAGTAAAATAACATTGTAACAGTACCGTAAGGAGACAGACATGAATAGATTTCAATCATTTTTGTCCCAGTTGTCATTAGTACATCAGTTGCTATGCTAACAGTTAGCTAACTTGATCAAATTCCTGTTCACACACTTCGTATCAGATTACCTGAACTGTTGTGTATGGCACTGCGATACCCGCAGACACGGCACACTATCCATTTAGAAATGTTACAAAATAGAGAAATAAAAAAAATCACATAGCTACAACTTTTGAGTTCCGAAGATGTCAATTGACCCAATCGTGTTTTTGTTTCCAGTCGGACAATTGAAGCGGACGGACAGTGGACAACAAAACTTTATTGAACAGCAGCCTCTTCATACATTTACATTGTATTCATTTCAGTATTTATTTTGATTTTATTTATTCGTTTTGCAATAACAGTGGATTGATTCGCTTTAATTATGACTTTGTTTTATTAAGAAAGTGCTATTTTATGAATGTCAGAGTAACTGGCAGTTTAAATACAGTACTCACCAGTACCGGCAGATAGCGCAAAAGAGCTCAAAACATTCTAAAGAATTAAATAATTTTTTTAAAAGGCAAAAATATAAAACAATTCGAAGAATTAAAAATATATAATTAGAAAAATAAAAAAACGAGTCTGTTGTTTTTTTTTCTCTAAATCCCTTCTACATACACCAAACAATCATTACCATATGGCAGTCTATACTTATTTGCTGTTTCAACCTTGAATGTCCAATAAAATAAGAAATGACTGGTGCATTTATAAAATGATGAAACTATACACTCTAATGTAAGACATATGCTCATTGTGATGGATGAGATGTTGTAAAAAGTTTTTATCTACAATTTTTATTCTGTGTATACACTGCACATTCTGACAGAGGTGAAAATTTGAGGTTAAGTAAATAATTTCTATTTATTTTACTTTGGTTTTTAGATATTTTAGACTGGAACACATGGTTAATATTTGCAGTATTGTTTATTGATTTTATTTCTTTTAAAATCACGAGTACGTACCGACAATTCAAAGATTTTTTAAGTAAATGAGAAATGTGTAGGAGTTGAAGAAACAGTCTTTCTTACTAAATCTGTAAAATTAACTAAATCTAAATTACACTCTCTGAAAATCCTCTATGGGAAGCAAAAGATCTGCATTGTATATACACTTAAAATGTAAATATTTGCGTAGTTATTGTTGTATAAGATGGTACCTGTCTGTGTTTTACAGTGAATCCAAAAGACTTGATTTAACTGAAGAAAAAGAAGACGTTTCTCAAATTATCAATACATTAATCGTCAGTTTATTACAAAACATTCAAAATTAACACATTTGAAGACATATGTTTTTCAACAGAAAACCTTCATCTTTATTATTATTTTCAAATTAAAGCCTTATATACATTTGTAACTATACAAGAGGAGAATGGGATGTTCGTCATATGAGACATGACTAAAGCTCTCAGATAAATGTGGTGGAGTAAAAATTACAACATGTTCCACTTAGATGTATTGGAGTATGATGATAACATACTCTTAAAATACTCCAGTAAAGGCAGAGTATCTCAAATTTGTGTTTATGGACAGTTCTTGAGGAAACCTCCTTTGTTTTCTGTAATATAATATAGGCTATGTATCCTAACATTTTCTTATAGACTTCAGATGTATTGTTTAGAAAGGTGCACAGGTATATCAAACAAATATCACTATCACCCAATATTAACTTCAGTGACCAATAATCGCCATTATATATGATGTCCCTGCTCCTTTTCTGCCACTGAGTTAATTTTATTTCAGATCATAATTTAAATTTGGTTTAGTTATTTTTAGGATATTATAAAATGACTGTAAAATGAAATTCATAATTACCTTGTGTTGATGTGATGGTCCTTTGTTTTGGTTATTTCTGACTGTGTTTAATACCTTTCTCTCCTGGGGTTAAATATATATTTTCATGTATTTTAACCACATCTGTCATTCTGTTCTTTCTTCAGGCATTAAAATCAACCCACGTCTTCTCCTTCTAACATGTCTTTCTGTGATGAGAAGTGGCTCCAGGATTAAAATTCAGGCTTTAATCTGTCTGCAGCCATGAGAATATTTAATGGCAGGGTGGTCAAAGTAGCATCAGACAGATCATTTATTAATAATGCCCTCTGCTGGAGGAGAGTCTGAGCGATGGGAAAGAGCAGAAGCTTTTCTGCCTCTGTTCTTTGACTTCAGAATGGACTGAAAGTGAAGGACGGTTAGTTCACTCATGGGGCATTTATGGTCGAGGTCTAGTCTGATGTGTCTGGTAAATTGCTGTGTCTTTGCTGCTGTGTAAAAACAAAGAGGCTATTAAAGGTGTATGACTGAGCAGAGCCAATATTGAACGATCATATGAATGACTTTTTATGTCTGCACTTAAACACAGTTAGAATGGATGATTATACACTGGAAAAAACGAACACATAGACTTCAGGCTGATAATATGGGCCTTTTCTATAATGATGAACTCAAAAACATTCAGTTATGTTCAGTATAAGACTAAATGAGTGTTGCCAGGCACAACAAGATCCACCCCTTTGCATGTATTGTAGCTTATTTTGGGATCGATCCAGCTCTCAATTTTTATTGATAAACTGGTGTAGGACCCAGAGATAGACGTCTGAGTCAAATTTCAGCCAAATCCATGTTTGTATGTTCGATCTACTGCCATTTTACTGACAGTGTATATGGCAAATCTGTAGGGGGCGATGATGCCCCCCTGGCTAATAGGTCCCTTCTCTGAGGAAATCATTGGGCGGGCCACTTAAGGCACCACAGGCTACCTATTGGCCCCTCTCACAATGATGCCCCCCTGGCTCATGGGTCCCTCATTATATATAAATATATATGAATTTAGGAAATATATGTGTGTGTCAATTTAAATCTTTGAATTTACTATAATGTAAGATTTCAGTGGGTTCTCATTTTCTTTTCCATAACCCCCTGCATTCTCCTCCTCAATTTTCAGAGGGCCAGACCACCAACCCCTCCAACCCCTTCACAGGTAACCAGTTTAGCTCCAGAAGCTCACAGGACTTGAACCCACATTCTTCTGTTTCCTATCAAGCATTCCACCAGCCTGCACCACCGCAGCTGGTGACTGAGGTGTTTATTTTAAACACTTTAAGTCTACTCTTTGGGTTGTGCCCTTCAAAAAACTGCAACTCACATCGGTGAGCATCGATGCTAACTTATTTGACAAACTTATTAGACAGCAATGAAGTTATTAGAAAAAAACAAATAACATCTTACCTGAAGCAGGTTAACGGATGGAAATATGTGATAACAGAAGACAAACAAGCGATAACCCTGCCCACCCACGGGGAAATTGACAGCTTGGAAAGATGGAGCCGGCCCTCCAATTGGATTAGGTACACGGACGAACCATGTTCAGATGTGTTCAAAATTTGGTGAGTTTTCATGCATTTTCAGGGGGTCACATTAGAGGTCAAAGGGCTGAATTAGAACAAACTGCAAGCAGTATCAATAGGCCTTGCGCCTGACGTGGTACGCAGAGAAGGCCTAATAAAGAAAGAAAAATTCAGAAACCAAGCAAGAACAATATAGTGTTTTTCTGACCCCCCTGAACTTGGCCTCATATGAAATCTTTCGACCTGTCCCACATCACTATGGGGTCAGAGGTCACATTTGACACACTTACACTCATGTCAGTGACCCTGAGTGGGCGTGGCCTATAGACTCCCATTCATTCTGAGCAGGAGCAAATATGTGGTGCGTGCGTGTGACGAGCACATGCTCGGACACGGCTCGCTATTGTGAATGTGTGAGTGTATGTGAGTGGTGCGAGTCGTCCCTGGCGACCACGCCCCTGGCATATTTCCTCACCTGGCGATCACAGCAGACTCAATAGGCCTTGCGCCGATGTTGTCCGCGGCGAAGGCCTTACAAGTTAAAGAAACAATGATTTGACATTATTCATGATCAGTATTGATTTGATATCATATATTGATAAAAATATTTATCATGATAAAATTTTTTGCCCATGTTATCTAACATTATCATGATATAGTTGATACTTTATCTCTATATTCAATCAATAATGTGCAAATTTGCATGTTTATTTATTTTGTTCCATTTCAATTTGTCATTAAACATAAATAATATGAAGAAGTACATAAATCTGGGAACTCACTGATATTAAAAGTTATAGGATTTAAGGTTTTCACACTTATTATCCATATTACTCTCCAGTCTAAAGGCTTATTTTGGGGTAAATCAGATTATATATTTATGGCAACAACATATAAAAACACCAAACACTTTTTCATTCTTAATTTTTAATTTGTTTTCAATACTAGATTTTAGATTATTTATTATTAATGACACCATAGGACTGTATTTTGTCCGTTCATTCCTCTGGGATGATTGATGATGAATAAAACATACTTGCATCAGCCTATCATCATTATTATGTCAGAGGGCGGATGAAAGTGATTACAAATCTAAGGGCCCATGACTGACGAGGCCTCTACAAAATAATAGTCTTTTTAATCCTCACTGTCCTATTCAAATAAATACATTGAAATATGTGTAGAAATGGAGAGAGAACTGAAAAACAGCATCAATAACTGTCACCATGTGTGGTTAGCAGCACACCGCAACTTTAGAAATGTCTTTATTGAAGACACACAAATAGTGGTGATACAAAAAACTTCATTAAAATATGGAAATACTTAGTTTTATAAACTATCCAAACAAAAAAGATGTCAATAATCTGAAAAAAATTACATTTCTTAAGAAGAACAAGTAAAGTTTGAACTATTTTCTCCTTTTTACTAAGTGTTTAGTGTCTGTAGATGCAATTCATGCAATAATGGCATTATATTGTTAAAATGAGTGTAAAAAACTATTAAATTATGAAAACACTCACTTTTATAAACTATCCAGACATAAAAAAAGCCTATCCCTAAAGGCTGCCTTCATAAGCACTACACTATCACTTAGACTAAGTGACACCTGTTTTCAGATTACTATAAGGCTTCTTTTGAGGTCAGAGGTCACACCTACCAGGCTTATACTACACCAATATTATAACAGGCTAACAACTTGTAACCGCTCTGTCAGCACACTTGGTAATTCATCACCTTTGTAATACAGAAGTTATGGGTTCAGATCCCACCTGGACACAAGTGTTCTACTTTCTTTTAAAGGCTGTTTTATTACACGGTTGAAATGCAGAATCAAAGCAGAGTTCAGTCTCCTCCATGTGAGCTGCTTTGTTTTTCAAAGTTACTGTGTGGAGAGTATTCTTTATGTCATAACTGAATGTGGAGTGGGTTTGGCTGGTTAGGTGGGGGTGGGGGTGGGGGTGGGGACAGCAGCAGGGAGTTACAAGTGAAACCAGTGTTAATTAGTGTAGATTGTGTAGATTTCTATAGGGCTTTTCAAGGCATCCAAAGCACTTTTATATTATTAATCCATTATTCATCCACTCTCACATTCTCTCTCTGGGGTGGTACTATATGGTAAAGTATATTTGTTATCACAGCTGCCCTGAAAGAAACAAGGAGTGTTAGAATCTTTTTTTTTTTTCCTGTAATTGTTTGTAGATGGAAGTGACAGGGTCAGGAACAGCAACACAGATCAGATCAAAACCTACAAGTATATTTTATAGCTACTTGTAAATCAGTGTAACAGTGTAATACAATTAAAAAAGAATGTTAATCAGAATCACCTTTATTTCAATTATAAAGTGATTGATTGATAAATACTTTATCGATCCCCTTCAGGAAATTGCTGCAGTAACAGGGTACCCACCACAGGCTAATTATATCACAATGAGATTTGTGTGCAACTCCAAAAGGCACCTTGTACAAATAATTCTGAATGATCCTAACAACTTAAATGTGCATTTTGCTGTCTGTTCCATTTGCCTGAACAGAAATGGGTTAAAAGGATTTTAGTTGTTCTGTACCTCATGCATGGAGACTGGAAACTGACTGAGTTGGTTTCTTTGGCCACTTAAATCCAAACTGAAAGTTCTTGAGACCAATTCTATAACTTCTACTTATTTTTCCTAATCTACTTAATTAATTTATTTAATATGTTTGTTGTTGGTGGTGCTGTGGTTAGCACTCGTGCCTCCCAGTGAGAAGGTTCCTGGCTCCAATCCAGCTCAAATGTTTCAAGAAGCTTTATTTGTCATCTTGCATATCCAAGGATCACAATAGAACATTTAATTTTGAACAACCCCTCCCAGGATGACCAGGTCATACAGCCATGTACAGCGCTACCTTCAATATCAATCAGCAATCGATCACATCGATTATTAATTGAGAAAAACGTTGTCACCAGTCTTAAATAAAATTGTAAAATCTATCCAACCATAATTGCACAGTTTCCCCCCCTTTTTTCCTTTCTTTATATTCATATGTATAATAGGCTGGTTTAGACCAGCTCTAACCATAAAATGTCATGCGATCACTTTTGGTTTGATGTGACACTATATAAATAAATTTGTTTTTGTTTGATATTTTCAGCAATGAAATAGTGAGGTCCGAAGTTGTATTATTATTATTATTATTATTATTATTATTATTATTATTATTATTATTATTATTATTATTATTATTATTATTATTATTATTATTATTATTATTATTATTATTATTATTATTATTATTATTATTATTATTATTATTATTATTATTATTATTATTATGCAATCTCTGGACGCACCCCTGTTAATATTGACCAGAACTAAAGCAATACATAAATCCCATTCAAATACTTAATTGTGGCTGGCACATATATTAGTTTTAAACTGTACAGTCTGATTCTGGATACTTTATGTGTATAAATAAATATTTGGATGATTATTCAGTGTCATTACTTTATTTCCCTGGGGTTTTACTACACAAGAGGTATTTATCCTATGAATGTGATCCACAGAGGAGTGTATGTTTCTTTGTTCCGTTTTTATTCCACCTGTCCTGCCCCTTTAAGATTAGACATTTCAATCTAGGCGTGTTTCCTGCTGCCATTGACTAAAACCAGGAGCTGCGATCTGCGGGAAAAAACGCGCATCAAACATTTACGCGCTCGGCTCCATTCGGCCTGGTTTTTGGACTGATTTTTATTTTTTATTTTTTTTACATGTAGACTTAATGTCCAGATCCAACTGTGTGGTCATAGTCTGGCTTTGGTGACCACGGAGAGCGTTTATGATTTATCGAGATGATATGAATGTCACCCGGTCAAGGTCCGCGCTCCCGACGCAACAGCCGCGGCTGGATTCCTCTGCGTCCGCTGGGGAACATCTGCCGCAAGCTTTCGGATGATCTCCTCCTGATTTCACGGGACAAAATAAAACAAAACAAAACAAAAGGATTGAGATTGTTTAATTGTGTATTTATGTGGTTTGAGCAGCGTGGGAGCCTCACAGTGGACATGACATGCTGCGGTAACAACAGGAATAATATGGATTGGAAAATATTGATGATGTGACTGCGACACTTGGAAAAGAAAAATGATCCCCAGCTTTAAGCCTGTGCGCAAATATCTAACATTATTGAGTACGTCTGCTGTTTTCTGCACATGGATGCTGGATCTAATTGAGTGATTTATTGTTTAAAAACCAATATATGGGCGCAAGACCCCCCTCTTCCTCCTCCTCCTCCTCCTCCTCCTCCTCCTCTTCTTCTTCTCCTGTATCATCACCTCTTATTGTGTGAATCCACTTTACATTCATCCAAATAAAGGACTCTGGACATCATGTCGGCTGTAATGATAACAAGAAAGGTGCGAAAATGGGAGAAGCTCCCGGGAAAAAACACTTTCTGCTGCGATGGGAGGGTGATGATGGCCCGGCAGAAGGGAGTCTTCTACCTGACCCTGTTCCTAATCATCGGAACCTGCTCCCTGTTCTTCGCTTTTGAGTAAGTTTTTCCTTTATTCCAGACTCATTATTATGACTTTTAGACTAAAAACTTTGTCCTCACGTGCCTCCTTACGGTGTTATAATGTTGTTCTAACTATTAAAAGTCATCCTCATTGCAGTGAATGCATTAAAAAATAGCAATATAGATAAACAAACAGTAATTAAGGGAAAGAATCAAACACATTGACTTTAAATTGTGCTGTTATGACTTGCTTGCTCTATTATTTGGTTCCACATTTGCCATTCTGTGTGTGCATTTGACCTTTCATCTTTACAGTGTATGTGTTACAGTGTCATTTGATGGTTAATTGCATTTCTAAAGTGTTTAAAGGTTAATCTACTTGCTGGAATCAGTGCTTCCTGGTGCAGCCTCTCTATGAGCTGACCTATAACCTACTGTACAGCCTCCATTTCTATGTCACTGCTGGGTTTGTATTTAGATACTAAAAAGTCACATCATGCCTGGGAAAATGTTTATGACTGCTGACATATCTAATATCTTGATGGGGTTTTAACCCATAAATATCCAAATATCTACTCGTGTTCAAAACCATCAACTGATCAAAATGTTTAATAACTTCTCAACCACTAATCATTGATTGGTGTAAAACAGGGGTCTCCAACCTGTTCCACAAAGGGCCGGTGTGGCTGCAGGTTTTTGTTCCAACCAAACAGCAACACATCAGATGTCAATCAATTAATCAACTGATCTCAGTCTTCAGAGAGTTAATTGGTCAAACTGTGAACTCTTGGTTGGTTGGAACAAAAACCTGCAGCCACACCGGCCCTTTGTGGAACAGGTTGGAGACCCCTGGTGTAAAATGTAGTTTGCCATATTTTCATGGTCATCAGACATTGCCCATTTGGATGGTCAGAGGCTCTGTATTTACCATGGAAACAGTGTCATCTTCGACAATATTGATTCATCAGTAAAACCCATGGAGTTAGATCAGTGACAGTGTATGGAGACTGAGATTTGACTGACAAAGTCACTTCAAATTCAGTTTTCTCTCTTTCTGGTATAATAACCTTTGAATTCACTCTGAGATTTTATGAACATCTACTTGATAAACTACATAAATATAGAAACATACCTGATTTTTACAGAAAAAAATACAAAATAAACAGGGTAATATTATAATAAATGGAAATAAATTCCTTAAGAAAAGGAAAAATTCATTTGTAAACTGAAGTCACAGTGGGTCTTTATGTATTAAAAGAGAGTTGCTTTTTTTTTAATGACCAGAACAAACCAGTGGACTTGGAAGCACTGTCAGCTGTTTCAAATGTAAATGCAAATTCTATCAGTGAAGCTATATTTACAACATAAACACTATCTATTTTTAATGATGACCACTTCTCATTTAGCTGGCACAATCTTTTTACTGACAACTAAAAGTATGATGATTTAGCACAAAACTTTACACTGCAACACAGTAATCCCTCTTGACTGGTGGTGTGTGAGCAGATCCCAGGCCAAATGGATTTGGATCAGCAGCAAAGAGGAGAGAAGTAGATGTCCCTGCCAAGCCCTTCCCATCTCTTTCTGCACTGCACTATTAATGGCCTCCTGCTTTCTTTCTTTGAATCTGGACAGAAGTAGCTGTTGTCCGACTTGGAGTGAAAGAAAAAGAGAGAGAGAGAGAGAGAGAGAAAAAAAAAAAGGCATGATGATGATGCTCACATTCAGCTCCAGAACCCAGAGGAGGCTTTGTGGTGACTAATGGCTGCAGGGTTGTTAGCATACTATGTTCATATTACAGTAGAACATAATTATCTCCTTGCGGTGAAGAAGAAGAAGGGGTGTATATTAATGTTGAGATTAGGCCTGGCAACACGGGGGTCATTTTCAAACTCGGCCATTGCACAGCATGATGATACATATCTGACAGCAAAAAAGGCTCTGGGGTTTGTTGCGTGCACAAACTGCCAATTTCCAACTATCAGTTACATTAAAACTATCATTTAAGTCTTGCTTGAGATAAAACAGTATCAGGGCTTCTGCAGAGGCAAAAATTCTCATCTTGTGTAATTGAATGTGGTCTTTGCTCCAGAGCACAATGCAAAGAAAGAGGTTTGACTTTGATTAAACACTAAAACACAGTCTATAAAACATCTATGACACTGAATCATTCCCATTTAATTTCACTAAGTAAAATGTTAAAACTATTTCTTGATGTTAACACCGTCGCGCGATCGTTCTCTTTAGCACACGTGCTGTCTTTGTCATGTATAGTAGTGTTTCTTGTTTTGGAGGTTTCATTCCTTACAACTGCAGGTTGATCTGTGAGCTGCACTGTGCTGAGAGATGGCAGAACAGAGAGGGCAGTGTCCTGGCATGGGTTGGCTTAAATCCAACCCCAGCCTCGTAGACATCTCATTTTTATCACCAGCCATCGGCATCCTGTACAGGGAGACTTCTTTGTGCTTTAATTTGTGCTAAACTGCGGAAACGAGCAGGCGAAAATACATAAATGGAGAGACCCATTAGGCACAAATAAACAAATCATTGAGTGAAGAAGCGGACCTAGCATGTTTTCTCATTTACTTTATGGAATCATTTGTACCTACTCATCTTTTATGTACTCACTTGGCTGTTATTTGCTTCATTGGCTGATATTTGTAATCTACTCTTATGTTTATCCTATATTTCATCCACTGTGGGGGGTTTTTTCCCCCCTCTGGTTTAGTTCTCTATTGGTGTGTTTTTATGTGCATGTGGACGGCCACCTATTGACTGGGATAAAGAAACAGGAACACAAGGACAGTGTGTCATCTGTGTGTCCACCCCAGGACACTGAGAAGCATATGTGCATGTATTAAACTGATCTGTCTGCTTCAGTACATTCATGAAGGTGGAAACGTTAACTGCTCGTGCTCCAGTCGGCTTCCCGCGATGTGAGTGTGTATTGAGAAGCATTGATCTTGCAGAGCAGCTGCAGTCACAGATCTGGTAACAGACCCCTCAGCATCTGAACCCCACCCCGTCTCTCCCTGAGCCAATCCCATCGTCTCAGCCGGTCCCAGCTAAATGAGCAATAACATGATTTATGTCCTATTCAGAGTAGATGCTCCATTTACAGTAACTGTGATCTACAGGCTTTGTTCCCTGAAAGCCTCTGTGGAAGGACAGATGAGGGCTGGTTTTCTGTAGCTGCTTTTTACACACCTTCTTTATTCTTTTTGTCATCGCTTTTGTAATGAGTACAACAGGACAGATACAATTATAACACAACGTAAGTGTCACAATCATCTGAAATAGCTGTGATTATTTTCCATAATCAGTATAATCATCTCTGTTCACCTGCAGACAGCTGGTGGAATCGAACAGAAATTACATATTTTGTCATTATTTCCAAATCATTGTGGCTCATTCCTCTTCTTTTATCTGGACTAAGTATGACAATTTAATAACGGACTTGTATTTTTTTTTTTGTTTTATCATATCTGCTGATTTTCTGTAAGTACAGCACATGATTTATTATGATTTTACACATTTAATAATGTGCTGTCGTCTTTAAATTACACCATATTATATTATTTTTTTCTAAACAGAACATGGTTTATTTTGATTTTGCGCCTTAGCTAAATATTTCTGTAATGGGAGTTAACACACCATATCTTATTAACAACAGATAAATAGTTATAGTTAATAATGATAGATCGATATATCATCCTATCAGTATATTAGGCTGATATTTAAATAATTTTTTTTGTATTGGTATTGGCGTATTGCATTGGCCAATATGCTTTTTTTTTTCCCCCTTCCATGATTTAATGACAGGTAAATTACACAACACCTCTGTGACTTAGAGACACTACTGTCCACACTGGAATAAAAATTAAATTGGGTGTTGTACTGTTTATTATCGTAACTGTCACACTTTTTGTTTTCTAATGGTAAGTAAAGAAGATTTTCTCACTTTTGTTGTCATTTGACAGTGAAAAGAAATCAGTATTAGCTCTAAATATCAGTTTCGGTAAAGACTGGTGTAAAAAAAAAAAAAAATTGTATCAGTAATGACCCTCAAAAATCCATATTGGTTGGTTACTAAAAGTTAATTGTATATGGTCCAACACTGATCATATATAATTACTCAGTAGACCTATGATATAGCTGTTGAAAAAAGTCAACATAATTAATAATAATATCTTTAGGAGTTACTTGTTTGACATTTAATTGTCAGCTGTATCGTCTCAGTATTGTATCAGACAGTGTTAATCTCCTATTGTTTGTCATCATGTCATGTGACCATTGTTTTTCCAAAATCAGATTTTCTGTTATTGTTCGTTCCAGTTTGGAATATGAATATAGTCTATGATGCAATCTGTAATCCCATTTTAAATCCAGCGAAAATGGTCCATGATCCTGGTTCTAATGTTTTATCTCTCATATGGTATTTAAGTGTTACATAATGAGGAAGCAGACCACAGGTTGTCCTTATTTTTAAAAGAGTCCACATAACAGATGAGGATTAAAGTTATAAAACGTAATATATTAGTCTGAACAGGACAGTGGAACATGATGTGAGATTAGAGTCTGTCTCTGGATCCTCTGTAGGGTTATGTTTCGTTATTCAGAATATGGGTCAAAGGGCAGAGAGCATCGAATATTTTAATACTGACATGATTCATCTGTAGTGTCATTTACAAAATATTGGTCTAGCTGTAGTAGTAGGTAATGGCAAATATTAGGATTCTGACCTGGGTTTACAGACTCTGAAGGCTTAAAAATCTAATTAAACTAAGAAATTCCTAGATTTATTTAATCATTTATTTTTGCTTGTTTGTTTATTTTTCCACTTTTGTTAGAGGTTCATAGATGAGTTACTTTGGGTTTAATGTTAAGTGACTCATTTGTTCATATATTTGGATATTTAACTGAGGTGATCAATAGTTTTAGAGTTTCTAAGGCAAGAGTCAAGTGGATTAATCTTTTATTTTTTGTTATAGAAACCTTTAACCTCCATTACAGTACTGGGTTATAGAACTAACTGAATTAACTTTTGATTTGATTTGATTTGAATGATTTATTTGGAACATGCTCAAAGTGCAACAATAATCAATACAACAATAATAATAATAATAATGACATGTCCGAAAAGGAGTAGGATGAAACATAAACTTATTTAATCCTACCCCTTCTTCACTTCCCCAATAACCTGAATTCATCTTATAGCAATATAGTGCATAGTACAAAAATGATGATAACAATAAAAAATATTAACAATAAGAATAATAACAATACCAGTAATAAATAACTGAAGTGCTAAACATATACATATATACAAAAAACAAATGAGCAGATAGGAAAGTAGGTAACAAATAGAGTTTTTTTGTTGTTTGTTTTCTTTTTTTCTTCCCTTCCACTTTTAATTTAATAAACAATTTCTTATTTTATTTTCATGTTGAAATACAGAATATAAGTGACGAAACCTTGAATCGACTTGAATTAATATTTACACATGTTATACTGTTGGTTTTTGAATCTGGGAAAACAGGTCAAATAGAGTTTTATTTCGTTTTTTTTTTCCTTTTTTGTCCCATACACATAGTGAGTCAGAGTGTACAGACACCCACTGTGGATCTGCCTCACATTTTAAAGGTGCATTATTCATTTGCAGAGTGATTCATGCACATCTGCAACAGCTTACAGTGTTAAGTATTAATAACGTGAGGGTTTGAAACATTTAACTAAAGTTTACTGTTATGAGTCACTAAAACCTGACATACTGGCAGATTAAACCTGAGCTCATAACAGTTGATGTGTTTTTAATTTGACAATATCTCATCTGTAGACACTTCTCGTCTTTGAGTTCAGGTGAATCTGTAAATGGAAGTAATTCACAAACATCACATATATAAACACAAAGTGAAGTGAACTTTCAGAGGCGAAAAAGCAGTAGTTGTCTTATCTCTAACATTTACATAATTCTGTCTCATAATTTTACATGAACAATCTGATTATTTCTTTTATGGCTCTTTGCATGTTTTAGGAAGAAATGAACCTTTCCTGTGAATTAAATAACTCTGGGCCCAATATCCACTCTTTTATGATTAACTATTAGAAGCTGTAGGGGGCCAGTATATAAAACAAAAGTAATCTAATTTAAATTCCCCAAAATAAGTCAAATAAAAGGTAGATAATTGTATTTTACATCCTTCTATCCTTAATTCAAAGTGGATTCAGTTCAGTATAGTTGGTAGGTACTTTAAAAGTCCAGACAACAAAAGAAAACACATCTGAAGACAAAAACACAGAAAAACACTAAACTCTATAGAGATACAGTGAATGAATAATAACATATGCACTGTGTGGCTTTGAATATACACATACAATACAGATAATTAACTCACTTTTGTCTATTGTTTTATATCACGTATATAGACCAAAAAAATGTTGTTCTGTATTTGTCTTAGAGATAAAAATCTATACCAAACAAAGCTGTAGATTTAGCTGATTATTATGATTATTATTTTAAATGCAAAGATATTTCTTACAAATAATTTAAGTTTTTTCAGATTATTTTATTCAACTAATGCAGTTTAATCTGAATTTGTTACAATCACTGAACACTGGAACTAAAAAAAAAAAAAAGGAAATTTGACCCAAATGACATAAATTGGTGAAGAACAATATTTCAGATATACGACTGTTCTGGGCTATAGTGTGAACTCATATATTGTCATACATAGCTACTCTTTTTTAGCCTAGCTGCGCTATCCCCCATTCATTACATGTATGGGTCTAATGGTGCTTCATAGTCAGGGGAGGCGGGGCTAAAAGTTTGTCTTTCAAATCCCTCTATGCAATAGGACGGTGCTACAATCAGCATAATCTTTAGGATGACATAGTTAGTTCATGGAGGAGTCCAGAGAAAGGTACAAATGACTGAACAAAATTGGGGATTATGGAACCTAACGATTGTTGCCACTTCTGAAAGAATTTAAAGATTTCATATTCTTCACTCATCTTTAATAAAAGGAAATCGCCAGTCGGCATCCATCTATCGTCGTTGCAACGTCAATTTGTTATGCCCGCCGTCTGACTCTACACTTTACTGTGATTGGTCGACCACTTTCAGGGAAATCTAGCCAAAAGTTACATTGAGCATAACTAGACTACTATAGTAGCACATTAGATCACTAGGGGCATCTAGGATGGCTAGGTTAACTCTTTTTACTAGGGCTGTATGATATTGGCAAAAGCCAATATCTGATATTTTGGTCGATTTCCAATATTGAGCCATAACCGATATATTGGCAGATACATAAGAACATTCAGGATATAATAACCTTATACAGTATTAGGTAATTGTGGACATGTGGATTAACACTTTAATAAAGCTTTATCCCACAAATATAACTGACAAATGTTCTGATATCTATTCCATATATCTATTCTGATATCAGACTAATATGTGATCCATGTGGAACCACAGGTTATAGATGTGGTAGTTTTTATGCTGGGGAGAGCAGAGTAATAAAAAAAAAAAGATGTTTATATTTTGTAAGTAGTGACATAAAAATAGTTTTTTAAACAATTCTTTAAAATGTAAGTGAGACCTGCTTTTCATGAATCCAACTACAAACAAACTATGAATGATGGTTTTGGTTCGGAGCTGGGACCAGTGGTCTTTGTTGGTGCAGAGTGGGGGTCTAGCTCCATCCTCATAGGAACATTGGCAGTCTGTAATTTAAGTCAGAGCAGAAGTAAAAGCAGAACTGACAGGCTTTACTCTAACTGTAACTCACACATGCGCACAGGAGCAGCAAGAAAAGCTAATCAATCAGTTACATATTGGCCAATGCGATTAATTGGTGAGACCCAATAATTGGTCCAATTAACCGTTCAGGCTCTACCTCAGAGTTACTGAATTCTCATGCTTTTCAACTGTTTCCCTTTTTTTAGGGATTACTGTCATAGTTTTAGTACTGCAGTGTACTTCCCCCTGACCTCAAGTTTCACCAAAACTTCTCACCTGATAGTATTTTGCAAATGCATTAGATTTCTATAGCGCCCAAAGCTTGATCCATTATTCATTCACTCTCACATGTTCCCTCTGGTGGTGGTAAACTACATATGTAGTCACAGTTGCCCTGGGGCAGACTGACAGAAGCGTGGCTGCCATTTCGCGCCTACGGCCCCTCTGACCACCACCCAACATTCATACTCATTCATACACCAGTGTGAGTGACACTGGAGGCAAGGAGGGTAAAGTGTCTTGCCCAAGGACACAACAGACTGACTAGGACAGAGCAGGAATCGAACCGCCAACCCTTCGGTCAATGGACGACCCGCTCTCCCAACTGAGCCATGGCCCGTCCGCATTGTAACACCATAGCACAACCCACGAACTGGCCAAACAACCTTGTGTGGTTTTAATTTTTCATTGATTTGGATCTGCATTAGCTTTAGTTTAAAATAGTGGTTCCCAATCTTTTTTGGATTATGTGACACCATTTTAACATCACACATTTCTGGCGACCCCAGATATTCAAAACGGTGACTTTTTTCCCATAAAATTCAGTTGTTTTTAATCATATAATAGTTTGCTATGCTATGGTGCAAATAAACATAGATTTTAGACAACATTTAGTCTATATAATATATATTATTATTGATGGAGGCAGAAAATCCAGGTTTAGATTACTGCATAAAGTGAGAATTTTCATTTATATTCAGGATATGTACAGTCAGACAGACAGCAGTATCTTTAAGAATATAGAGGGGCAGTGAACTTCACCTGTCAGTAAATCAGGGGAAGAAGAGCATATCAGCTAATGCAACAGGCTGATACTGATAAAAGAAAAAAATTTAATATATTAGCCAGCTGATATATCATTAATGTCATTAATGAAGACATTCTTAGACAGAAGAATAGAACAATAGTTTCATTTTCATGCCCAAAAAGGGGTAGGATGAAGCACAACTTATACAAAAATAAGCTGCAAAGGTCTATTTAAAGATGCAACGATCCACGCTGTACACACTGTCTTAGCTTGAGTTAGTATATGAAGGCTGTTATCAAATGTACAAAGACAGGACAGATGATGATGAGTGAAGAATAGAAAAGCATCTGTAAACACAAGATGAGATCAAAATGTTATGTGTTAAAAGCTGTTATTAACCCTTGGATGCATGACCTACAAGGACCGACACTTTGAAATGAGTTTGCATAAACATGACCCCAAACACAATGAATGTGATTTATGCTGTAAACTGTAAACAGTGTATTTCAGAATGCCTGCCTAAATAAAATAAATAAATAAATAAATAAATAATAAATAAAATTTTATATATATATATATATATATATATATATATATATATATATATATATATATATATATATACATATATATATATATATTTTGTATTTTTTTTTTTTTGCTTGAATGAAGCCATAAATCTTCCAGTCGAACAAGTGAAAGATAATTCTGGTAAGATTTTCCAGATCTATTGGCTAAAAATAATTTCTTATGTCTACTAGACTCTACTAGACTATATAGAAAAACACACTTGGTAAGATTTAGATTTTTTCCAGTGCATACAAATCCAAATGGCCTCATGTCAAAGACAACCTTTTTGAGGAAAACATGGAATATGAAATGGAAAAATGAAAGATATTGCAAAAGTTAGGGTCAATTTTTTCCCCAGCTGAACATATATGATTATCACCCTGATGCAAAGTAACTGCTGTAAACTGATAAAACTGTGATAAGTTGATTATGTAACATTTGTGACAGATCTACTTCAGTCACATGGAGGCAGAAAGCTGAGTAAGGAAAACAGTTTGAGCCTCATTTTTAGCCGTGTGGAGGAAAATATCGCCCACATGGTCCAAGTGATTGATTGAGCTGAGTTTTCTGCTGGGCCTGTAGTGACTGATGAACACACAGCGTCACAGTACCAGCGCCTCCCTGCTCCTCGGCAACAGAGGAAATGGTCACATCCAGGAAGGACGTGGAGGCCTGATGGGAAGCGATGATAGAGTGTGCCTCAAATACCTACCAGTCATCATTATGGGAATTACACTTCATTGACAGGCCGCCTCCCCTCCCTCTGGATTCTCTGCCTTAATAGTGCAAACATACTTCACAGCCTTGGAAATTTCTATTGATTTGATCTGTACTCATTGTTTCCATTAGTGTGCAAAAAGGCACTGCAGGAGAACTGCTCTGACCAGTCCTGCAGGTGTTGTGTGTCTGCTCACAGCTCAGGTATGCTGACATACTCGACCCATCTGCACCATGAGTTCGAACAGGAGGACTTTGTTCTCTGGCATGTGTCTACACCGGCAGTCATTTACTTTTCCTTGTTATAAATGTCCTCTCAAATGTTTGTGGGCGACAACAATGTAGGAATCAGCATAAACACAAAACAAGGAGGAAATCCAAAGAAAAAAACAAACTATAAAAATCACCAGCATAACAAAAAACATTATCAGAGTCCTTTCAAAGGCTTGGTCGCTCATATAATTCCTAGCTTCATGTTTATGTAACAGTATCTGCAGAGTTTTTGCTGATATGTGATACAGGTAAATGGCTGTAGTCCATGTGGGAGATAAAATTTCATATGAATGCATCCTATATAGTTGTGTTTCCAAATGCTTTTCAGGGCTATTTTTACTTGAGGCTGCATCTAATGATTATTTTTATGTTATTATTAAGATAAGAGAAGCTATATTAACTCCATCAAGGGAAATGTAATAGTAGCAAAAAGCAGCAAAAAAGATAAAAAAAAAAATATACATATTAATTCCCAACATATCCATACAGTTATTACACTAAATATTCCACTTATACCTAAGAGACATGATGGGATAATAATTAAATGTTAAATTCACGAGTCGCTCAAGATGAAAGCTGTGGTTAGGGTGTTACATTAAAGAGATGATGATGAAATGGAGGATAAGACTAAGGCTGGGTGATAAAGACAAACATGTTTCACAGTCAACATTTTTAGAGATAGAAAAGCAATTAATCAGAGTTAAAATGACTGGTACTACAAAATCTATCACTGCTGATTTTAAGGGAAAATATGAGTTGCAAATCAGTTTATTTTATTTTATACAATCTGTTTTCTGTTTCAGATTTAGAGACTTTCTTTGATGATGTGTATTTAGTGGACATCACGCTGCCATACAGATTATTATACAGAGGATTAATGTGGGATTTGGCTAAAACCTTAGTATTACATTTATCAACCATTCAAAAATATTTTTTCCTCTAACTTTTATGTATTTTATCACCATTTATTTATAATATGTGTGGGTTTTTTCAGTAAAATGATGTATTTTCCTAATTTTAATGTATTATGTATTAATGTTGAGGTTTATTATCCCGAAAACAAAAAAAAAAAAAAACTTTTTCAGCAAAGATATCAATAATTGAACATAAAAAGTGTCTCCATACACTGTCATTGATCCAATTCCATGGGTTTTATTGATAATGTTATAGAAGATAACAGTGTTTCTAAGGTAACTAATCGGAATGTCCAAATGGGCCATATCTGATGACCATGAAAAGATGATAAACTGCATTTTACTGTACATGTACATGTACTGATAGCATTAGTGGATCAATGGATAATAAAACATTTAGTAGATGGTTTTGGTTGCTGGTGGATGTTTCGGTCATTATTTGTGTTGCGTGAACAGACTTTACTGTAATAGTCACATATTAAAGGGATGCTATGTAATATTGATGTTCCAACAGTGTATGGGGAAAAGGCAAAACTCAGTACCATAAGGCAGGCAATGGTCGAACACATATAGGCCTAGTCAGACAGGTAAGGAAAAGGCAAACTCAGAACCAGGAATTGAAAACAGGTGAAAAAGCAGGCAAGCAAGCAGACAGACAGACAGGCAGACAGGCAGACAGGCAGGCAGACAGGCAGACAGGCAGACAGGCAGACAGGCAGACAGGCAGACAGGCAGACAGGCAGACAGGCAGACAGGCAGACAGGCAGACAGGCAGACAGGCAGACAGTGGTTGGTAGTCTCACCAGTGATGAATGCAAACTGGCAAAGTACTAGAAGGAAGGACACCTATTTATACACAGAAGGAAGAGACAATAATGACACACAGGTGAAACACATCAGGGCGGGGCAGCGATCACAAGAGGAACTCTTAACAAAACAAAACAGGAAATGACAAACAGAAAACAAGACAGAGACTAGACACAGACATGACATTACTACAGCAAAAAAAAAAAAAAAAAAAAAAATTTCAGTGCAGATACATACTGGTCCAATATATCGACCTATCATTACTCAGAAGATGCACCAATGACAAGACAATATATTTCTATTCTGGGCATCAAACTGAAAAAAGTCTTGCAAACCCTGTTCTGTACCAAAAATGTAGATCACATACCACACACCCAAGCCACTTTTAGGTTGAGGTTTACACATACAAGTGAAAGGTGACATGTACATAATGTTTCTTTGCTCCAAATGTCCATTATTCTATATAATGAAGTATTTCAGCTGTATGCTCAGACAAGCAGCACAAACCTCATTCTTGTACAGGATGTGGCCCAGTGCCTTGAAGTCCTGTAATGCAACATTAGTGTTGCCTTATGAATATAAGATCCACTCCACATGGGAGGGAGAGGAGGCTGTGTAGTTTAACTATTAATAATGTGATGCAGAAGCTGCTGCTCTGTTCTGTCGCAGCACTTTGCTCCGCAGCTCACATCTGTTATCGCGGCCTTTTGCAGCAGACGGGCTGGCTCTAATCGCTATGGTCAGGCTCGCTGAGTTATGCTAATGTTTCTTTGCTCACCCAGAAGGTGAGGGGAGTGTAGCATCATGTTGTGTATTCACTGCCATAACATTAGCGCTGACCAGAGGAAAGGCCACTACCACAGTTCACGACCTAAAACTCAGCACAACAAAGCAGAATATGTATGATGTTGTCGTGCCACGGCCTGTCTGCATATTCTTTAACACAGTTGTACCACATCTGCTGTGATAAAGGCGACAGAATAACTGCAGACAAAAACTGGAGACAGAATGCTAATGTCTTAAAGAATAAAATATGTCTTTGAAAGCTGGATGATATGACAAAAATACCATCGTATCAGTCAGTATTGATAGCTGGCATGATAAATCATAAAAGTTTACTTTGTTGAAGAGACTAGATGATTATTAGTAGCTTTAAATTACTGGTAAAAGGCACAATGAAATAAACACAAGGTAAAAGTTGTAACAAGCAGACAGATGTGATGAAAAAATACGTATCCAAATTCAAATAATATAATTGGAATAACAAAAGAAAAGAATCAACAAAGGTTAACGACATTATGTAGATTGTGCCCTGATTTGTGGATTCAGAATGAATTATATATACTGGCTTTTATAACAGAATATATAAATGAAGAAAACTGGCACAATCTCAACAACACAACAAACAATAACAACACAGTTACTAACACCCAAGAAACAGCAGAACGTTTTGCAGAAGAAACAACATTCAGAGCTACAGACATGACAAATGAATAAAATAAATGAGTAAGATCAAGTGCAACAACAAAATACTGGAGCATTTTCTAAGTGTTTAAACCCTGAAAACAAAAAAAAGATAATCAATAATTGATCATTTCATCACCTGGCCCCGCTTTCATCTGCTTCCTCTGATCATGTGTTTCCTTTTCTGTGTCCAGATGTCCGTACCTGGCCGTCCATCTGTCTCCTGCCATCCCAGTTTTTGCTGCCGTGCTCTTCGTCTTTGTCATGGCCATGTTACTGAGGACCAGCTTCAGCGACCCAGGGGTTCTCCCACGAGCGCTGCCAGAGGAAGCTACCTTTATCGAGATGGAGATAGGTGAGTAACTCTGGAGGCTTTTCTTTTCTTTTTCTCTCGTGTGTTTAGTCGTCGGCAGCATTTAGAATAACCAGCCCTATTTCTGTGAATCTGGATGTTTGTCGATTGTATAGTAGTTGTTTACTGTTGTTTTGTTGAAACTGTAGAAGTTGTTGAATAAACATGTAATTGCATATACATATTTTTGCATACGGTTTGGATATTTTCTCAAAATTTTTAGTATTTTTCTTCTGGATTTTAGAAGACGTTTGAATATGTTCTACTTTTTTTCCCCACTTTTTGTGTTAAAATTGGAGGTATTTTTTTCTCCGCATTTGTTGTGTTTCTTACTGTATTTTTGTGTATTTTGTAGTAATTTTGAGTACAAAAAAAGCCCAAAGACAGAACACTTGACCAACATAAAATGTTTTGACAGAGTTGTCTTTTCACCAAAGTACTAGCAGGTTAAAGTACGACATTAACATGAAGCATACGTTAGTCTCTTCAGCTAATGCATCTCCTAGCTTGTACCAAACAGAGCTATTTTCTTGAGTCTCTATGCTCAAGCAAAATTAAATGCAATTAATATAGATTCAAAATTAATAGTCTTGATTAATTTAAATGAATCCAAAGCAACCCTGTGATTACTCTCATTAAAAAAATTATTAGACAATCCTATGATAAACTCATGAAATAAGCAGTTAAAACATAACTTTTAACACCCACACATCTACAAGTGTTGATGTGAAACAGTCTTGGTTTGAAAATATTGAAATTACTGAAAATGTTGTATATCTGAAGGCACAGCACATCATCTCAATATGCAGAGTATTCAGTGAAGATGGTCAGATCTACTGTAGACCTTTGTAGGTTTCAAATACTGCCTGGCCTCAGTCCAACTCTTCACCTTGAAGTATGCAGCAGTATTTTATACAATCATTACTGATAATGCAACCAGGGAACAAATCCCTTATCTTCATCCATTCAAATGTTAAGTCAATAAGACTAGTGCATATTAAAGTTAACATGCTTTTCACTTCCATCATCTGTATTCTCAGTCCTGTTCAACTTTATTTTATTTTAGTTGGTCTATTGTGGTCCTTATTTTTTATTATTCATATACATCTCAAAGCAGTTTAAAATGCGTCTTATTTTTCATCAATGCTAATTTTAAATCATCATCACATTTTCAGATTTCAAATTCACTTCAATGGGGGACGGGCTAAATCCACGTGGGTGATGCCAATGTCCTCATGACTTGTAGTGGACAGGCTTTTTCTGAGTGGCTCGTTTCTCTGTTGTTTTCTATGAATAGTAAATACAGCCAGTGGAGGTGACACACCACGCAGCAAATGCAGCATGTGTTGGTAACTCCGGGTAACCCATCAGATTCCAAAAGGAGCGTGGAAAAGTGGTTTTCAATGGAATGACACCTTCAATGCATACTCAAAATATATACAGTGGATCAATTATTCATTCATTCACACATTCTCACTCTGGTGGTGGTAAACCACATATGTATTCACAGCCGCCCTTGGGCAGACTGACAGACGCGTGGCTGCCAATTTACGCCTACGGCCCCCCTGACCACCACCAAACATTCATACGCATTAATACACCAGTGGGACTAAAAGTGCTATATTAGCAATACTTCCTAGTTAATTGTTTCCATGGTAACTGGAAATCAGATGGTGATGTACTGTGTGTTACTATAGGAAGTATCATGTTGTGTACAGTGTATATGTGTGTCCTACTGTATGGAGTGTGTGGTGTCTAGTATAGGATCTGAAAATATAGGCCTGTGGTTCTTAAATGGTGCTGTCTGAGGACATACTCAGTCATCAAGTTGAAACCTACTTTTACAGGTTTAAAGCTGAGCTTGGTGTTAAACAACACATTTTTATGATTGCATTTAGATTCCCATAAAATGAGTCAAAATCACATCTGCACACCTGTGTTTACTTATGAGATAAACAAACTAACAAAACCAGATTGATGATTTATTTCTGACCTGCCGCACACTTGGGTTTTAATCCATTGTTATTGTCAGTTTTTGGAAATCCATATTTGACACACTCAAGGTCGTACAGGTGCTGCAACATAAACTTAATCTGTGATCTGTTAATGTCAGCCATGTTTATAAAAAAAGTCTAACGTCAGACCTCATTTAACACGAGAGAAAAACAACTAAAAATTGTATTTTTATCTAAGATTATGTATTTATTCAACAACACAATCCACATCCCACTAGGAAAGAGTCTGTGACCCACCCCTTCAAAAACCTAACCATAGACTATGTAGAGTTGACAGAGGAACGGTGATGGTACCAGCAGTGAACCAGAAGTGATAAATGGGGTGGAACCGCAGAAGCCTGGGGGGGGGTCAGAGGTCAGCTAATGTTAAGCAGTAGCAGTAAGGATAACACAATACTCATAATAATATAAATAAATTTTTACATTGAATACAGTTACAGTTAGGACCACTTAATCAGTTATTAGAGATTTCCAATGTGCTGATTAAAACAGCACAAAACACTTGCTCCTTGTCTCAAATACATTTTAACAGTATGATACTGTAGTGGTGTTACTAAGGAAATTGCCAGCTTGCAGACACTGACTGTGTTTTAAAGTCACGTGGCTGCTGCTGAAAGTACTTGTACTTTTTGTGTGATATCTGCTCTAATATGAAATATGAATTATATCAATGTGTAGGATGTCCAGAAGTGAAAAATGCACAACTTTTTGACTTTAGCTCATCAAGATTTGAGCTGTGTCAGTTTTAAGTGGACAGTGTGGAATATTTCACTTTATTCTTTATTGTTTTAATTTACCTATTCTATTGTTCTATGGAGCTACCTATGAATGGTGTTTTTCCTAAAATGAATATCATTGACTGTTATTTTTCAAGTTGTACCAGAAAACAGATCACGTTGTCAGTGGAAAAATCCTTCATTTGACTGTTTCAGTTTGTGTTGAATCTTTGCTCTGCAGTTGTAGACCTGCATGTGATGACGCCTGTGATGTACAGTACATGAAGTGAAAGTATTTTGGAGGCATTAATACTTTAGTGTATATGCTAGATAGGCAGTGAGCAGCTGCAGCCCTGTTGGTTTATTTATGTTCGCTATGTTTTCGGTTGTTGAAGGTTTGGTTTGTTCATCTGTGGTTTCAGTATTCAATTCAACACACTCTATCATTGTTTCACCTCACAAAACAAACTCTGTATTCCATATTAGAAATGATAAACGTAGCTTTTCACACAAGACAACAGTTTTGCATGACATTTTTACTCCCTCTTTGTTGTGTTTCTTAGTAATGCAGAAACTGAAGACACTGTTACTCATGCCTCCATTTATTCAGCCTGTAGAACAGGATATACAACTTTTAGCAGGGATGCTAATTAGCGCCCGTACTGAGATCTACAGTGAAAACAAAACTATAGTAACGCTGTGCAGGATGGACAACAAAACCAATAAAAGAAACAATAAAATTCAACATAATGATAGATAAAACTGAATAAACATGGATGATAAAGACATAGAAATAGAGACGATGTGGTTTTATGGACATCGATGGGAGAGGAAATGCAAAAGTGGACAACTATGGGCCCACAGCGGGTTTATTTAACCCTTAGATCCATACTGGTCACTACATTGGACAGTTATTCTACAGTTGTTCTCTTTTCTATTCATAGCTTTTGTTGTTTTAGTTCCATATCAGTCAGTTCATATCATTACTGTAACTGGTTTGTTCTTAATACCTGATCTGCACTGTCTGCATGTTTACCTGTCAATCAATTACTTGTTGTTATTAGACTAATTAACAGACTTCTTAAACAAAAACTAAATTAAACATGTTTAATTTTCACAGTGTTCTGATATTACATTTTAAATACATGTTTCTTTGCTTCAAAGTTTAACACATGTTTTCCAACTGAGTGGACATTTTTCTAACTCCATAAAAATAGGTTCATTATAAAGATTTCAATCACATTGGGTTTTTTTTAATGCCTAAAGAGGAATAAAAACATCATTATCATAATTAATGCATAAAAGGGACACTGAGGGACACATGAAGAAGAAATGAGTGTGGTTGGAGGACTAACACCCCAAATAAGTTGCACATACGTGAACTATCAACAGAATCAACACAATTTTGTGTAATTATACAATGGCATATAATGAACAGGTTACGCTTGTCTTATTAGATGTGTGTATTTTTACTTATGTGCTGTCCAGACTCTTATATCTGAGGTAATAAACCATTCAGCAGTGTTTCTGTTTTGTCTGGACCTGTTTGCTATTTTCACTCTTTGATTCACAGCGTCCTTCAGTTGTCACTTGTGCTCTCTCACTCACAACAAGAGGTGTTGGGTAGAGGTTCATGGCAGAGGAAAGCAGTAAAAGCCAGGCTGGGGCACATGGTCCTCAGAGAATACTTTAACTGGCAGCCAGTGCTTCTCTCATCATGCCTGTGACTCATGCTTTCACTTGATGACAAACCCTCTGGTGTCACTGTAATGACTCTCATGGAGGTCGCACAGCTTGGACATTTCAGCCAAATAAGGAAGATTAATTATACATTATCCATGTGACTACACCTGCAATTAAAGATGATTTCATTATTGACAAGTCTGCCAAATAAAACAGATAAAAGGTTGAAACAAGTGAGATGATATTATTTTACAGATATTCGATTTCCTTTCACAGATTTTTTAATAATTTTGTTTTATTTGATTTATTTGAACATTTGAAAAATGGAAAAGAAAAAGAAAACATACAATAAAAAAACCCCAACACAAGCATGTTCAAAAGGAGTGGGTGGAAGTTAACACTTATAAAATCCCACCCCTTCTTACTGTATTAATTTTCATAACAAAAAAAAACCAAACTCCTTCCAAAAGAAAAACAACTATATATATATATATATATATATATATATATATATATATATATAAATAACAACCATGAACAAGAATAAATACAGAAACATCAAAAACACTAAATAATAATAATAATAATAATAATAATAATAATAATAATAATAATAATAATAATAATAATAATAATAATAATAATAATAATAATAATAATAATAATAATAATAATTGTGGAAAAAGAAGTAAAAAACACAAACTACATACAGATCATTGTTTTATGTCAGTAAAACAAGTACATTATATATTTATTTCTCTCACAAATGCGTAATACATAAAAAATCCACAGATAGTGTTGAAGATGCCAGTACTATACCACCAGCTTTACACCTTCATTTCAACTTATTATTGATTTATCTGCCAATTACTTGCAATAACCTATAGCTTTTTTTCTGATATTGATCTTAAATTTGATTTAAAAAAAACAATAAAAGTGTAAAACAGTGTAAAAAAATCGAAAGATACTTCACTGACTTTCACATTATTCTAAAAAAAAAAAAAGCAGTGAGTACTAGGACATGTTTGACCTTCTTGCTTCTAAAATCCCAACTGGCTTGTGTCTGTAATGCATACATTCAAACCTGTTATTTTACAGTCTTCATACTGTAGTTTTTCATCCATCACACTCAATCTGTTCAGTTATATGTGAACATATTTTACCACTCACACACTGTCACAGTCCATCACAAATGATTTGCTTGCCCTGACCTTTTTTCGGTATCAAGCTTTCACAAAACTTGACTGATAACCGAGCTACTTTTGGACATATACTTCCCTTTTTGGTTGCATTTTTTTTACATTTCACCTGCCAAATGTAAGCAGTTCTCCAAAAATAGCAATACATCCATCACTCAACAGCTTCAAATGGGTCACATGCGCTGCAGCAGCTGAAATAAATAACGTTTATTTAACAACCTGCGATGTGGCGTGGATGTGTTGAGGCGCTGTGTGTTGATATGAATGTGGGCGTGTTAGCAGGAGGCAGGTACAGATGGGAGAGATTCATTGGGAAACTGTGGAAGACGGATGATGAAGCTGCAGCAGCCTCACTGCTCAATCCTTTCCGTTAGTGACTAGTCCCACAGGGGAATGCTAATACGAGAAGAAGCATCCTCTTGGAATATATAATACCTCCAGTAGGGAGAGTGGGTGACCCGAGGGAGTGACTTTATTCCCTGGAAGTGATGACTCATTAATTTATTCTGTGTTGGCTTTTCCTGGAAGCCTTTAATCCAACATTTTGTGGATTCACAACATCATGTGAATCATGATGTTGTCAGATCAAATACATTTCACTTTTAGATTGAAATGGTTAATACACACTAATAAATGTGCAACACGTTCATTACACAGTGAATGCAGCGAAAGCAAAAACCAGTTTGCAAATGAAACCACCGGAGAGTTTTTTTTAAACAAATGATTAAAGTTTAATTTAGTTCATGTAGAATTTTATATCTTCCCTTTTCAGAATACTTTCTACACACCCAGGTAATTTAATTTACCAACATTTTTCTATTATCTATTAACATTGAGTGGTACTGTATGATGTTTTATACCAGACAAAGTAGGGTAATTTATAAAGTGCATTTCATTTGCAGAAGTTACATAAACAAAATGAATATTAAGTGGGAAATATAATAAAATGCTTCACCAGTAAAACATAGTCATATTTTAGATATAATTAAAACAAGTGTCGAGTTCATAGAATAATAAATGGGGATGAAAGAATAATTTAAGTATTGTTAATGTGAGAGTTTTTACAATGAGTTTCAACACTTTGAATAAGAACAGAGTTCAATCATGAAAGGAAAAATGCTATGAAACTTAAATTACAGTAAAGACATGTTGGACAAATAATGCTCCAATGATAGTTTAATGATCGCTGAAGCTCTATGTATCTGACCCAAGTCCTGACCACTAATCAGTTTATATGAACGTTTCAAGATGATATTTAGAACAGTGGAAATTAGGCAACATCAGTACCACTGCAGAAGCTTTACCTTAATGTCTCTGTTATGTATTTAAGGGCACATACATTGCAGATCAGGTATGAAATCTCAAGCAATGTCATAAATACAAATGTTTCACAACATATCATGACTTGGGAATCATTGAAAAAGTTGAACTTAGTGTCATTTGTAGATAAGCTGCATGATTACCCAATATGTGGATCTGGTACTTCATATATATCATCAGTATTTTGTGTTTTTAAGATGAAATAGAAGCAACTATTGTAGAAAATTTGTTTTTTTTTTCATTTGTTTATTTTGTTGTTATTAAAATTATTTCTTAACTGAATAAACAGAATAGTTGTTACTGACATAAACCACAACTGTGATACACAATGATTAAAGAAGTGATGTTTTCCTTTTTTAAAATGGAATTATACATTTTTAAAAATGCAAAATGCCATGTTTGGGTCTAAAAACCACTTTTAACCTTATTTCTGAATAATGACACCAGAAATGTAATTTTGAGCGCTGGCCCTTTAAATGCAAAATAACCATTTTAGGCCCTGCCCCCTCCAGGTTGTTGGCTGTGTTGCTTTGTCCCATTCAGCCAACAACTGAATATTTGAAATAATCAACTTACATTTTGACCCCAGACTTACTATTTTAGAAACTTGATCCAAGCATCATTTAAGACTTGAGTTTTCTTTATCACTAACAAACATGTGGGAACATTTCATTAGTTTTATTCCAGAAGCATTTGACTTATAGACCAGTGTTGTTATACTGAAAACTAATTGTTACACCCCCCCCCGCTCTACAAATGTATAATGGGGAAGGGTAACACATCTTCAGTCTCTGAAAGTAGGGAGCAGACAAAAGGTTCTCAAAAAAAAAGGTGTGGCTTTATTAAACAATGATTTCATCCCACAAGATGTTTATAAAAACAACCAAACAAGATGAGTGACATTGGACAAAAAGGTGGTACCATAACAACCCAACAAACTTAGCAAAACAAAACCAACTGACTGGTGACCCTATCCTAACAAAAGAAATAGAGGGACAAAATAAAAGTCTAACTCCTCACTAGTCCCAAACAAAAATACAGTGATGGCACCAACCTACTAACCTAATGTGTATAACAACAAATGTGCTAAGTGCAATGTAGAGGGTACCCCATGTAATCTAGCCCAACTCAAGTCACCCAACAGAATTTAACAAAAAGCAGCAACAGAAGAAGACCAGACCCAACTGGCCTGAGCAGGAGACAACTCCACACAGCTGGAGCGGTGGCTTTATATATATGGTGTGGCAGGCCAGGATTGGACTGATCGTTATCCACTCAGACCCTCAAGATCAGCCCTGGAGGAGGTCCTGGGGAAGCCACACCCATGAGCCAGATTCCTAGCACAGGAGGAGAGGAAAACACACACACATACACTCACACAATACATGCCCCAGGCATGTAACACTAATGAAAATGGGTTTAACAAAATATGACTCCTTTAAACCATGATGAGTCCTTTGACCATATGTAGACCTCTAATGTCTACAGAGAAAATCATATGAGCAAAGCTGTTTGTTTCCATTAAAGTCCACATTCACTCACTGCTCCACACTAATGGTACATTTCCAGGCATCAACCTCCTCATTAGCCTGCTGCTCTAATCTCTTAACTCCTGCTGTGAAACATAATCGGAAAGATCCAAACAGTCTAGAAAAGTGTGTATGTAACAAAATGTGAATGCAGTGCAGAAAAAAACACTAGATGTGACTGGGGGTGAGTTCAAGTTTTAACAGAGGAAGATGCACTGTGTTATAGTGAGGCCTTAAATTTTGTTCAACACCTCGGCAGTGAAAAAAAATGCCGTCGTAAATAGTGTATTGAGCCAATGTTGTCACTCACTGACTTACATAGGGTTGAGCAGCTCAGATTTATGTCTCGTTTTTGTCTGGTGTTTATCAGCATCACATATTTTGTACTGTCTGAAGGAAAACATAAGAGAAAACCTTTATACTCCAATACTATTGTACTTTAAAATATATATATCTATATGTCTAATAATAATAATAAATATAGTGTCAGGGTGATGTCTGATGTTCTTTGGTTTTCAGAGGTATAAGTAAATGTATTTGTCCTTTACTTGAGTATTGATTTTTCTTGGAACTTTTTACTTCTACTGCCTCCATTTTGGCATAAATATCTGTACTTTATACTCCTAACATTTTCAGAATAGGTTTCTTACTTTTTCAAATTAAATGGATGGGACAGTATGTAAATTATATCCTGTCAGGTACAGTATTACAACCGGTGCAGGATTTGCCTCAGTACTGTTCGTTGTAAAATTAGAAAACAGAACATTTTTATGATTTTTCATGATTAAATAAATATTGTTTCATTCATCGCAAACAAATACAGTTTTACTTTTTATTTTTACTTTTACACTTACTTTTATGAGAGTACATTTTCTACACAAATAGCTGTACCTCTACTTAAGTACAGAATGTGAGTACTTTTACCACCTAACCCAGGGGTCACCAATCCTGGTCCTCGAGGGTGATTATCCTGTATGTTCTAGATGTTTCCTTCTTCTAACATGCCTGATTCAAATGATAAGCCAGTCATCAAGCTGTGCAGAAGAGTGATAACAACCATCAGGTGTGGCTGGAAGAAGGAAACATCTAAAACATGCAGGATAGTGTCCCCTCGAGGACCAGGACTGGTGACCTCTGACCTAACAGAAAGTCCTTTAACATCTCCAATATGTTTTGCTTCTGCAGAGGCTGCCAATGGGAATGTCCCGGCAGGTCAGCGACCTCCACCTCGGATCCGCAACGTCCAGATCAACAACCAGATCGTCAAACTGAAGTACTGCTACACCTGCAAGATCTTCCGACCGCCTCGAGCGTCTCACTGCAGCATCTGTGACAACTGTGTCGGTAAGGAAACACTTTGTTTTCTAAAGTGGAGAGACGGCCCAGTGAAAACGGTCAATTTTTCTGAAATAGAAAGGTGAGTAATGTTCTCATAAATAGGAAAAATAGCTCGCTGATGTGATGTTTATCGCTGAAGTACCCACCTCATTTTCCTCTCTACGCTCATTTGTCTGAGTGATGAAATTATTTCAACATCATAGCTTTATAAATAAACATTAGACTAAAGAGACAAGGTGCAGAATTGGTGAAAAATCTCAAACTAATGGCCTGAAAACATCACAGACGATGTTTTTTTTTTTTTTCTTCAGGCTTTGAACTTTGAAGGCTTGAAGGAGTGCAGACTCATCAGTGATATGAGAGGAGACTATGGAGGCTCAGTGAGGGAATAAACGCTCAGTCACTGTGAACACTGGTTTCTCTTTGTTCATCTACTGTAGAAAAACACACACACACACACACACACACACACACACACATAGTCCAAGCATGACACAGCAGCATGCCTTACCTTCCTCAACTTCAGTGTTTGAAGGAACAGTCTTATTTATGTAACTACACAACTCACAACTAAGTTTCTTTCTTTCTTTCTTTCTTTCTTTCTTTCTTTCTTTCTTTCTTTCTTTCTTTCTTTCTTTCTTTCTTTCTTTCTTTCTTTCTTTTTTTTTTTTTTAAAAATCAGGGAGATCATACATCGTCCATGTTTCAAAAACACTGAAACACATAATAACGTTTTTTGTTAATTTGTCGACTTGTTTTTGAAGGTTTACTGTGTGAGGTGTAAATACTTTTCACCTTTTACAGTCACGGCTAAATAACTAAAAGCCTTTGATGGTTTAAAGCAGAAAGAAGATGAAAAGGAAGAAAGAAAAGAAGGAAAGGGAGAAGGAGATGAAAGAGAAAAAGGAGAGGACACTTATGAGCTCAATATATCAGTCTGAAGAAACAAAATCTATATAAGTTCATGCAATGTTTTTTTTTAAAACAGCCAAAAAAAATGCAAAGGTAAAAGAAAATGCTGTAAACAACATTTTGGATTTGTTAATAAGTGTGAAACAGTAAACTGTGCTGAAGAAATTTGAATTAGGGGACTGAATAATTTTGTTTTAATCATGAGCATCCAGATGGTTTTTGACCTCTGTAGAAAATCACAAAGCAGCCACTTCAATGAAACTTTACACCTACACCAGCTCTTTATAAAACCCATGGAAAAACAATTTTCTACCTAGAAATACACAGAGTCAATGGAAATGCATTTGCATTCCTGTAAACCTTCATTATCTGGGTGCAGCAGTGTCTGGTGCAGAGAGAAAAAAAAAAAAAAAATCAAATGTTTATTTCTGTTGCCCATTTGAACCTGCCTGCCTTTCATCAGCCTCTGCTTCAGTGGTACAAGAGATGATGGAAAAATCATAAAGTGTCTATATTTAGACTCCAGCTGAGAGGTTCCTTTGAAGAAAAGGCTGAACAGATGTATCAGAGATGTATTTTTAACACTCGTTCGATTTTCAGATCTCGTGGTCTTCAGCCCGTTTCACAGATTTTCATGTTCGTTTCATCCTCAGACCGTTTCGATCACCACTGTCCATGGGTGGGAAACTGTGTGGGCAAGAGAAACTATCGATACTTCTACCTGTTCACCCTGTCGCTGTCTCTACTCACCATCTACATCTTCACCTTCGACATCGTCCACGTGGCCATGCGTAAGTACCTCAGAATCACATCAGTAACATGTAGATCCACAGAATATATGAAAACGCAGGAAACGTCACCTGTGACAAAGGTGAACTATGTGTGTTAAACAAATGGAAACCACAAAACTACAGGAGAGGCTTCAAAATATTTTGAGGGAAGTGATCACAGGTCATAACCAAAGAGTGGAACTGTGTAAATACATATATATGCACATAGAAATACCTCAAATATTTTGCTAGTGAGGGCTTAAATGAACAAAAGCACATACTAATGAGTAATGACCAACCCTGATATATCCTCCTGAGGCCCAGTAATGCATTTTTGTCCTTTGTTTTACCTAAAACATTTCCCCAATGTAAATTACATACCATTAAAAAATAATTATGACTAATATAAAAAAATATGAAAAAAATGTACTTGAAAAAAATGTTGCATTGTGCAGTTTCCAATCAAGATCTTTGTTTGATTTAAAAAAGCTAAACATTTCACTTTCCTTGGTGTCAGGAGGATATCAGCCAGCTGATATTTAGGTTGTTTTCTTGTATAGGTTTTGGCCTGTTGCATTAGCTGATATCCTCTTTTTTTCACCTGTCATGATTTATTGACAGATGACGTTCATGCCACCTCTGTGCTTTTTGAGATACTTCTGTCCACACTGGAAAAACAAAAAGATTATTTTTGGTGTTGTAATATTTATTAGGTTTATTGTCACAGTTTTTGATTTCTGACATTTCTTATCATTTGACAGAGAAAAAAAAAATCAGCATTGGCTCCAAAAATTGGCTTAGAAATATCAGCAGCCTGTATTGGTTATCAACTAAGGCTGATGTGTAAAAAAAAAAAAAAAAAAAAAAAAAAAAAAATCAGATATGGTATCTGCCCCAACACACTTAGAAACAGGAATACACATGTACACTGATGGCAACTATGAATATGAAGTCTCAGAAAGTGATCAAGTGTTCAGTGTATCTGTATTCTAATATAATTATATAGGGTTACAGTGCCACAGTATTTCAGATGTTCTGTTTAATTTTAGTTTGTCGTCCACTTGCCTCGTCGTTCTATAACACAGTGGACAGAAGGATTAGAGGACCAGCAGTGTTTCTAGTCAGAATAATTAACTCCAGACATGTTATCTTAATTCTGCTGTAATGTGCAATCTTTTCATTGGAGTGAAAATGATTAAGGAAACAGCAGGATTTTTTTTTTTTTTTTTTTTTTTTTTAAATCCCAGTCTTTGTTCCCAACCATTTCTCTCTTTGTGTGTCTGTTCACAGGCTCAGTGGATAATGGTTTTCTGAACACGTTAAAAGAAACTCCTGGAACATATCCTTTCAAAAGTGGAAAACTAAACACATCATAGACACTTTCTTATTGGCTGTATCACTGCTCTACATTTTTACACAGTATCTGCTTCAGACATTAAAGGGATAGTTTGGTATTTTTCACACTGTATAGAATCAGTGTCTTTACTCTGGTGCACCCACAGTGACTTACCCCCCCCGACAGTGTCCTGTGAGCCCAGTTCTGGTCCGATTTTGGTCAAAGTAAGAGTAGGTTTCCTGGGGTCAACAAAATAAAAAGTGTTTCTTCTCCAAACAGTATGTGTTCGAATGAGTGATTTATTTGCATAACGAAACTCACACCATGTAGTTGCTTGGAGCTACTTTCTCTCAATAGTAATCAATGTGTGTTGTCACTGCTAACAGCTGTGCGCCTTAGCAAACTACTTTCATCAGTTGTTCGGCAGGCACACAGCTGTTAGCAGTGACAACAAGCATTGATCGCTGTTGAGAGAAAGTAGCTCCAAGCAATTACGAGGTGTGAGTTTTTGTTCCGTGATGGTTTTGTTATGCAAATAAATCACTCATTCAAACACATATTTTGTTGACCCCAGGAAACCTGCCGGAACTACTTTCACTTTGACCAAAACCGTACCAGAACTCGACTCACAGGACACTGTCGGGGGTAAGTCACTGTGGGTGGACCAGAGTAAAGACTGTGATCCCATACAGATTCATGTGAAAAATACCAAACTATCCCTTTAAATGTGCTAAATCTTACATATTTTCATAAGATGAATCAGAAAACAAATGACAAAAGTACTGGTTAGCTCATGCTTTTAATATATATGATGGTGTGTTATTCCACATATATGGTGGTTTATGTTCATGTATACAATGGATTAGTAAATATTCCACTAGAAAGAACCTATAAAGTGAATGGATCATAATGTGCAGACAGTGTTTTGAAGTAGATTCCTTTGGAGTAAAACCTATTCCCTTGTTAATTCTAAGAATTTTACATTTCACAAGAATGTCCCATTCAGCCAACAACTGAATATTTTAAATAATCAACTTACATTTTAACCCCAGACTTATCTTGGAAACTTGAGCCAACCAGCATTTAAAACTTAAGTTTTCTTTATCAGTAACATGTGTTAAAATGTCCTTTATTCTGGAAGCATTTTACTTATAAACCAGAGTAATCAGACATGGAAAACTTCAAACACATCATTTGTGAAGTAAAATTGATATGAACCGTCTGTCTCTGTCCTGATACTCTGTATTAGCTCATTTTACTGTTTGTCCATGACTTGAATGATGTTATATAATTATGTTGTCGCCTTCTGTTCACTGTTTGAGTAGTAACCATGTGTCAGACAGAACGCATCTGTTGCTGTTTTCTTAACTTATTGCTCACTGTGCTGGAGGTGTTGGTGTGTTTCTTCACCCTGTGGTCAGTGGTGGGACTGACGGGATTCCACACCTACCTCATCTCTCTGAACCAGACGACCAATGAGGATGTAAGTGCATCATCTTTATGTAAAGACACACCCCTCTTATGCTGAGATGTGGTCATTTACTGGTGATAACAGCAAAAACAAACAAGTGACAGTTCAATAAAACATATCAAACTAGTTAAATATAGATTATATAATTTGAATAGGCTAAAATGAGAACAATTACATGTGTAAGATTCAGGAGTTAAGAGGATTCATATGTGTTAAAAGAATAATATATTGGCAGTGTTCACTCAATAGACTGTTTACATTTATGTTTATGGAATTGTGATTTGCACATTTAATTCTTATTTGTTGAATCTGCCTTTCTGTATCACATTTGCAAAGTTGAAATAGCTGGCTCCTGGTTGGCTGGTTAAGTCATGTGAGTTGTTGTCAGGAAGTGAAGAGAGTTCGCTACGTGTGTGCCAAGTAAAGCACTGTTCTAAAGAAATCTGTCTTCATCCTGCAGTTTCATTTTATAAATAGTGCACCCTAAACCATCAACGAACCCTCACGTTACACATGTTACAACAAAATTTAATCAAATGTTTTTACAGATAAGTCTTGGTGTGGTTTTAGTCAATTCTGGTGTGTGGAATTTGTTTTAAGATTCAACATGTGGATTTTTTATAAAAAAAAAAGTCACAGTTTTATAATACAATACATATCTACTAAAACATACTTTAGCAAACAATAGCAAGTAATAAGTGGAAATGCATAGAAGTGAATCCAATATTAGTTGGTACATTTTCCATTTTGCTGGATCTTCTATAGCTGGAAGTCAGTAAATTAGGCACAAGGCTCCAGCAGTAGCACTGGTGTAGACTTTCCTTTACAACAAATGCTTCCATCTCAATTATATTCTGGTGGAATCTAAAACCATGTTTTCATTCCACACATCAGACATATTTTTAGGAAAAAAAAAAATCTAAATGAGAGCCAAAGAAAAGAACTTTGAGGGAAATATTGTGGCAAACACATTCCAAATGTTCTCTAAATATCTGTATAAGGATAAAAAACAAAACAGAACAACTGCATTTTATAAAATCTGCATCAAATTCTGGTTCAGGTACATGTGTCACATGATATGGAAAAATATTTGTTGTATAGTGTTATTATGATATAGTGAAATTAAAATCGGCAGGTACAGAAGGTACAGATATAGTCTTAAATTTGTGTTGGTTTTGTAAATCAGATTGGAATCAATATAATGAGTCTTTCTATCTGCCCTTTTCACATATCTGAAAAACGAATACCAAAACCAAATATTACATCCAAGCTAAAACAAAATGTAAAAACTGAGCTAAAACTAGTTCAAAAGCATAAATCAAAATAAAAGAACTTGTAACTTGTGAACTTGAACAACTATAAATTATAGCTCAGAATATTTGGTTAAGCACAAACAAATGAGCTTAATACTCAAGAAGGTAAGAAAAATAAAAAGAAAAAAAGAAAAAAGAAATTTTTATATATATATATATATATATATATATATATATATATATATATATATATATATATATATATATATATATATATATATATATATATATATAAACTAACTATATATAACTATAACTATACATAAGAATAATAACTCAAAGGAACAGTCTCAACTCTCCTATAATAGAAAATGGGCCAACCAGTTACAGTTGGTCTGAAACATCATGAAGACAGTGTCTTTATACAAATGAACAACTGTGACCTGTGACCAGTCAAACACCACAGGCTCATTTCATTTCCTGATAGCACTGTCTCTTAAAGTGACCCCTTTATAATTAGACTTAGATTGAAATAAGTGAGTTACAGTTGTTGTAGTTAGTGCACAGTGATTATTAAGTACTTTTTTTGGGGGGGGATGGGTCTTTAATGTGGCGTACAAGCAGCATGGTTTCACATGGCTGGAAAGATAAACATGCTTGGCTTAGATGTAAACATGACAATTTCTAAGTCCATGGAGCTGTTTCCGTGACAACAGCGCCACTTTGTTCAGGGCTGAAGGACAGAGGGCTGGCCAAGTGTGAGCTTGTTAAACAAGGCTATTATTTTGTAGAACAGAGAAAGAAAGTCAAATAAAAGGAGGCGTATTAAGTGTATAGAAAAATAAACAACTGTCATGCAGGATAAATTGTGTTTAGAATCCAGTGTGTAGTGCATTAGATTATCGATATCAAGAAATCTACTACTAATCTATTAACCGCTTTTTATATGCACTAGGTGAATGGATTGTTGGTATGGTAATGTTCATCTGAGACAGGAGCCTTCTCTGCCTATGTTCAGACATCAACCTGTTGATTTATTTCTGCGTAGAGGATACGAGTTGCCATTTCCAGGAAAATCAGATGTACACTCACTGCTGAATGTGCCAACAGCACAAACTGTATGTAAACACATGATCATATGTGCCAGTGTGAGCAACAGACTGCAGTTCACTTTATGACCACCAGTGTAATTCAAGACACATGAAATATTGCTACATTAAAACATCTAAAAATAACTATATTTATAGCAAATTTACTAAAATCTTCAAATTCTACATTCCTGAATCAAACTGATGCAACAACTCATTTCACTTCAGTCTTAATGCTAATATAATAATACTATACAATGGCTCAGTCAGTAGAGCGAGTCGTCCAATAACACTGGTCGATAATTTTTTTTAGAAAGTATCTGCTTCACACATTAAATATGCTAAATCTCACATACTGTAATAAGATGAATCGTAAAACATATGACTTTAGTGCTGGTTAGTTCATGTTTTTAATACAGGGAAAGACTAAATGCAGTCTTATATCATTAATATGCTGAAATATTGCCCAGTAACATAAAAAAAAAAAACAGTCAAATACTGCATCTTTAAACATTTCCTGAATTTTACATATTCTACCTTTAAAGTAGATCTGAATTCACATAAATGAGAGGAGTATTCAAGGTCTTTGCCAGATCTGTTTGTCTGCATTTTAGCAATTAATCCACTCTATTTGCATCCAGTTCACTTGCACTGAGACCAGAACAGTCTTTGCAATGGAAATGTAGCTAAAGCAGCCGGAACAGTTTCATTCTGTAGCGTGTGAGCATGCGACAAATTGGCTGGTAATACTTTGAATGCTAATAATGGCAGTTGGGTTCCTCTTAACAGGCTGAAAGGGTCTGATGATATAAAAAAAAAAAAAAAAAAACTGGCATGAATGGCTGTTCTTCTTAATATAGCTGATGATAAAACAGACCTGCTGTAGTCTGTATCTCAAATAGATGAAGAAGGCTAAATGTGGAAAAAACTATTGATTGCTTAAGCATATTATTATTTAGTTACCATCCAGATTCCAGACAGAAGCATGATGTGACATAAAGCAGATGACGAGTGTACTGTAGGAGATGCAGGAGCATGAATACGCAGAGGGATTCATTTATGTTGTGTCTGTGTATACTACTTTAACAGTGTGTATACTTCATTTGAGGCTTTGTTAGCCTAGATGTAACTGCAGAGGCTGTGACATGAAGCAGGGAAGCAGCAGCAGCAGCGGTGGCAGCGGCAGTGGGAAGCTCTAGATGGCTGAAAGCTACAGCGTGCACTCATACTTTGTTGTAATGATTAATTTATTATTCTTTCTTTTTTCTTTCCTCTGGGATGCTTGGCCTCCTTTTTTTTTTTTTTTTTTTTCATTTAATCAGTAATGAAGCTCTGCAATGTGCACCTACAGTATAATGTTGCTCCAGAAGTTGAAACAATGGCTGTCAGCCCAGCCGCTTCAATATCTGTGATTGGCCTAATAATAGATGCATCGATACCCGCAGGGACCGGGCACAATGCCAAAAATACTGCTGTGGTAGAGAAGAAGGAGGAGCGGGAGGGTGAGACAGAAAAATGGGAAAAAGATTGTGATTATAAAATGGTGGAAAAAGGGCGCAACAGAAGGCACCTTGAGTGTTGTTGCAGTTCTGGTTTCCCGTAGGAAGATGCATGGTCCGTCAGCTGTGTCTGCAACAGCACGCAGTACAAATGCACCTTCGGGCACAATGTTGACCTATATCTCCAGCAACTAAAATACATCTTTTTTTTTTCGCCTTATGCTTTTCAGTTTCACTCCAGTGCTTCAGGGTCAACAAGTGCACAGAGTGAGGTTACTCTGTACAGCATCACTGGAAACTACAAATGACTTATAAAAAAAAAAAAAAAAAAAAAAAAAATAGAGGGAATATTAGAAAGTATTGAAGCAAAAAATAAAATAAAATAAAAAGTCAGATACCTGTCAAGGATAAGCTGAAGTCAAACCAACATGAAAAAAATAATGACTTATTCATTAAGATTATGAAGCATTTAGGTTTTAGTGTCACATCTTTTTAATGGATTTGAGGTAATCATTTATATTTGCATTACCATCTTGTTGGAACGCACTTTAATGATCAAATGAACATGTCAGGACCATGTGTTGTATAATGGATTGATGCATTTTACCATCAAGCACCTGTCTGCATTATGACTCAAGAAAGGAATAGAAACATGTTGTATTAGTTGTGACTTAATGAAGGGTTTATTGTATTTATTAGAGATGCCAGTTGAATAGTGTGGAATGTAATTAATACAATTGGACAGTTATTGAGTTTTTATGTCGATTTTACAAGTTGCTTTAATCTAAATACTTTACTGTTTCTAGAGTTGTTCTCTTTAGCTCACTTTAGTGCGTTTTTATTGCATTCATTAGCAGACATAATGACATTTTAACCGATTCTTAATTATCACATCAATAATTAAAATGAACACTTTATTTGTCTCTTTCTTTACATTTTAGTGCACTAGCAGTAGTTTAGTCATTCACCAGCAGTACACATACTGAGGAAGAGGAGGTTTTTATTGATTTTTTACTGTTGGATGCATAAAAATAAATTATGCTTTGTGGGTTTAAATTGAAGCTTTGCAACCAAAACATGTTCAGAGAAGATTTAACAAGGGTGCACAAAGCTTTTTAATGTCAACAATCTGAGATTTCTGACACAGATATACACTAGTAGAAGAAGATGTGGCTATAGCTACAAGATATTGTTAATAGAACACCAGTCAAATATCACATTTCTTAGAAATAGTGATGCAATGTCATGCAGCTGCTGTGATTATTATTAGAATGTGTGGTTGTCTCAGTTCAGTTCAGTGTAGATTAGGGTATTTGTTCATATTTTTGAAGTTAGTGTTATGCAGTCTTTCAAATGTACTTGACTTTTACACTAAAATATGTGTTCAGTTCATTGTGCTCTTAGTCAAACTTGTCACAAAGGCACAATAAGCTTATTGGCTTTTCTCTCATCTACAGAACATTTGCATTATTTGTGATTTTCAAGGCCTCTGCTTCCTTTTTGACACTAAATAACAACTACAACTGTGGAAGGAAGAGTTCTTCAGTATTCCAAGTGATGTAATACCATCAGTTTAATTTGGGTATTAAAGAATAGTTAATCAATTCAATATAAAACACATCAGATTTTTTCTTAATGCCACCTTGTGCAAACAAAAGTACAGTATCACAATGTAGTAAAAGTGAGAAATGTGAAAGGAACAAAACAGCTTTTGTGCAGTTAAATGGTCCATATAGTGTTATATATGATGGGTTTTTTTTTTAATTCCTTCTACAGCTGCATTAATGTGTATATAACATTTTATTGCTGTAGATGTTTATGGTTGAGCTCATGTGAACAATTTTATACAATATTGAATTTAATGCATCATATTCTCTCTGATCATTATGCTTTTGTAGACCCATATATCTGGAAAATATAACCTTTTCATGAAATAAAGAAAACAAAAATGATTTATCTTTCTGTTCACTGGTGTACAAAGCAGATAACTGTACGTACCAGAGTAATGTATTCATTACTAGGGGTACCCTTTGTGTGATTTCTGTGTTTCCTTGATGAATCACTGCAGTGGGTTTCATATGTAGTTTCTGTCTGTTCGTACCCGTCGGCACACAGATTCCCCATTAAACCAGGAATCATTAAATCACAAAAAGACTTTAGTAGGTCAAAACCAAGCCCGCGGGGATGAAATCTAAAAATGGAAACACGCTTTTGAATAAGGTATAAGCTCAGGGAAACCCTAAGGAGTGATGCTGTAGGACTGTAGGCCTTTCCAGATGTTTTAACAGGGATTGGAACGAGTTTAGATGTGGTTTGGGTGCTGGAGGAGTCCTCACTACGGTCCACTGATGGGTGTATACTTTGATTTCCTCAGATTAAAGGATCCTGGTCAGGGAAAAACAGAGTTCAGAACCCATACAGCCACAAGAACATCATCAAAAACTGCTGCGAGGTGCTCTGTGGGCCGACGTACCCAAGGTAACTTTGGAAATTTGATCATAACAGTAAAGAGCTGAATTATACAGTGGGAACATACAGCTGTAATTAAAGAACACTCATGTATACTGTAGGTGAAGTAAAAATATCATCTTGAATGGACATGGAAATATGGTGTATTTCTTCCTTCATTTTCTACTTAGTTTTATTGCCTTCTTTTTCTCTTAAGTGCTATCAGTAGACTGTTTTTATCTGTGTCTGTGATACATTACACTTGTAGCTTTGTCCATTTCCTGTGTCCAGCTCTGGTGGATAATGAGTCAGATGGAGCTGGTAACTGATTGCTTTGTCTGGTTCTTTAGTGTGTTGGACAGAAGAGGAGTGATGCAGGACAATCCCTCTGTTTCTACGTCTGCTGATGCAACCTCCTCCACAACTTCTTCCTACTCTACATCATCTGGCATCAACAATACTATGACACAAACCACGGTGAGTTAATGAGCAGATACAAATGTACAATAGAAAACAGTGCTTTTTAACCTTGGGGTCGCAGCTAGGGATGGGAATTGATATGATATTTACGATACCGATTCCATTATTGATACTGATTAATGATTCAATTCTTTATTGATTCTAATTTTCATTCATTTAATTTTAACTTATAGCATTTTTTTTTTTTATAAAGAAGTACATCACATATCGGCATGGTGGTTGAGCGGCTCTTGCCTCTGGTTTGATTCCTGGAGCTTTCTGTGTGAAGTTATTATTATTAACCTTTATTTGTTATAGAGGGACAATGTACATTAATAAACATTTTATAGAGAAGGAAAATGTAAATGCACCCATTTGTAACCAAAAGACTTTCTCCCATCAACCAAAAACATGTTTGTTAGGGTAAAAAAATCCTCCATCCAGGTGGTTCTGTCCATTAGTCTGGCTTTGAATCTGGAGATGGGTCCCTGGGCGCTGTGCATGGCTGCCCACTGCTCCTTACAGTATCAAGGATGGGTTAAATGCAGAGGACAAATTTCATTGTACAGTGTATAATGACAAATAAAGTACTTTACCTTTACCTTTATATCCAGTTGTGGCGGCCAGACCAAAAACACAACATCCCTAAAACTTAATTTGTGAATATAATAAAATGCAGGATATAATACCTCAGAGGAAATATCTTAATAGACCTACCTTCAAAAACAGTCACAGTCAGAAAACCAGACTGAACAAAGAATGGAATAACATGTAATATACACCAATTATTTACATGTATTGATACATGGTTTTTGGGCATCAGTGGATGTTTGGATGTTTATGGGTTAAAACTAACAGATACATGTCAGAAAAAACAGAAACAGAAATACATGTCCATTTTTTGTACGATTGTTATCAATAGTACTATTTGTAAAAAAAAAAAAAAATCAAATCATGATTATTCTTGAGGAAATTAAATCATTACAAATCTCAATAATTGTGAAACCTGCATTGTCTTAAAATATGCATTGCTTTAGTTGAAGATGCATTGTGATGCAGATAACATTACATTTAATCATCTTTCTGTTTATTTTATGCTGCACCCACCAATAGTTTATTCATGTACATACTGTATTAGAGCTGCTACCACTGATACTTTCAAATACCAATCAATTAATTTTCAGATGTTTTTTGTTTAATTACTGTAACCTAAACATGTTTGCATTGCAGACCAAGCAGCACATTTATTGGTGTAACTTTGAGCTTTTCATAATGCTGATTTCTTTCTGATGTTTTATAGACTAACTTTTCTCTGTTACCTGAGAAAATAATCCTAACATCAGCACTGAAAATAACTAGTAAAATAACACTCGGTGGATTTATGCAAAATGGAGAGTAATGACAAATGAAAACAGGAATACATTTAAAAATTATGTTCATTTAGTTCAGTTGAATATTACAAAGTGGAAGATTATGTGGGAAATGTGACGATTTGTATTAATTTAATCCAGTTGTTTTAATGTAGGCAAATGGGGGCGATTATTATGATTTTGTTGAATAAATGCAACACAATTATTATGTCTCTGTACTTCTGAAAGTCTAGTCCTGTTTACATTATCACCATTAATGTAAATGAAAGTGACTACATGTGATTAATAACAATATTGCTGTGTTTCAAAGTGTCTCACTCTATAAATTTGCATTTTCTTCGCAGCATGCTATCCTCTGCCTACAGAAACCCACAGCTCCACTCATCCCTAATGAGCACACACCTGATGATGCCAAGCCAAGTATCGCTGTCTCAGCAGACAAAAGCTCTTCCCCTAAAAAGGAGCATCCCCCAGCTACTAAGGTCCCGCCCCTGGCTTCACCCGAGACTGATGCAGAAACATCCATCGTCAAGGACAAGACCCATTAGCTGCATGAGGGGGCGGCTCCTGTCCTCAGGCCCTCCCTCATGCACCCTGCACGGTCAGGAAATGAAACATTAACATTAACAACTGCGTGGGTGACTCAGTTATTCGTTGACTCCTGTCCTACATTCCACCAGAGGAGCAGAGTTACTGCAGCAGCTCCTCCTCTTCCCTCCTCTCGTCTCCTGTAGCCGCAGAGCTGTTTGATTGACATTTACTCCCAAGGGAGGAGGGTGACTTAGTGGGAAGTCAGCAGATTCCTCTGTGTCCTGAACACTGCATGGAAAAGACCCACAGGGGAACACATTGTTGGGGAAACTGCAGAGAAACCTCACCTGTGGGCTCTCTCTGATTATCAGTACTCCTTTTTTTTTTTGTTTATTTAAAATGGCATTTATTGTGAGAGGCCAGTGCAAATATACTCTTATCAAGTGTCTGGCAAAGACAATATTACTTCTGGACATGTGTAAAACTTCATACTTAGCCAGTTTTTGTTGTGCACATATAACATACCCTATGCAAATCATAAGAGGGATGAATAAGCAGCGTTTTGTGAGTAGAAGGGTAACATCTGAATAATCAGTGATGTCCAAACAGGAGGAGGACATGCAAATTTTAAGCTGTATTTTCTAGAGCTGGGTACCAGACTTCAATAGTTTTATGCTTCAACACAATTTAGTAAAAACTACTTGGTTCTAAATCTGTAGACAGAATAGTTGGCTGTGTAATGTAATGTTACACACATATTATTTCCAATTAATAACCTTAAGTCTCATTATAAACCAAAAACATTTTTATACATCTTATAGTGAGAAAAGATCTGTAACAACACAGAAAAGTATCTGTCCAAAACCACCAACGTCCTCATGTCTTTTTGATTTCATGGTTTTAAGTAGAAGGTAAGAACGCCATGGTTTCAGTATTGAACGATAACCCAGCCCTAGAAATGTCCTAAAGGCTCCTTCCAGGCAAGTAAAAATCTACCTTTTATTCTGTTATTGCTGCATTCAGTACTGTTGATATGTGCATCTTTTTTTAGAATAAGTGATCGGATCCAGACGACGCCTGTCCTTCCGTTTTTATACCGTTGAGGATGTAATGCGACGACAGCTGAAATCGCTTCACGCACAGTACAAGTGTTGAGTGTGTGAGTAAAGGCCTGACTTCTGATGATCACAGACACTAGTAACAGTGCCTTATCACAACGGTTGCACTTTAAGATGCAACTGAGGTCAACCAACAGAGAAGATGTAGTGTACTATAAACAGTGTTAAATGATAAATGCCAACATTCATACACTGTTTAGTCTAGCGGTTCCCAACTTGTGGATCTAAACCCCAATGAGTGATTTATTATAATGAATTGACTGAAAAAGCTGCAAATAAATGTGGACTGAGCAGGATTTGTAGTGAAGACGGTGCTAATGTGGCATGTATGTAATTATTATTAGACTTTGTAAAATTATCTCTTAAGTCAAACCTGTATTTATTAAGACTAAAAATAATTGAGATTTCTGTCCTTTACAGTAATCTTAAAATACAGAGATGAGAAATTTATGGACAAAATCACCTGACTGTCATGAGTATTTTGGTTAATAATGGGGTTTTTTTCAGGCATTATTCAAAAAGAGTGATGAATTATATTTTAACAAGCAGGAAAGACCATTTCCATAACTGTTTGGGAAAAATAAATCTTGTAAATCACATTTACAGTACTGCTCATTTGCTCTGGATTTACAGACTTTATATACTATATATATACTTTGGATACTCAAGAAATAACACTTTTTTGCATCTCGTGTCCATATGTCACCATCCAAAGAACCCCTCAAACAAAAAAACATAATTGATTGCCCTTTTTACAGCATTTTTTGTTGTATGTTTTTGGGTAGTTAAGACTTTTAGACCAATCTCAGGAAATTACACAAACCTACTCTAGCAAATAGAAAATTAAAATGTAAAAACAAGCTAAGGATGCTAAGAACAGAGGACAGAAAAAATTAAAATAGAAAAAAAATAAAGCAATTTGGACAGCACCATACATAGATGGTGACATCAGCATCACACACCAAGTTTATTTTCCTCATTTCTAGTCCAAATATCTCATCACACTGTGAATAAGACATAAATAAATAATAAATAATAACCTAAAGAGTAACTGAGTAAGTGAGATACGAAGAACTTATTTTAAGATAGATTTAGAAAATATTATATCAAGACATTTTCTAAGATAATTGTCACTTGTTCCATTGGCATATGTTTATTTTTCTTCAATTAAGAAAACATCTTGAATTAAGGAAAAAAAAATAATGTGCCAGTGGAACAAGTGAAAATTATTTTGGTAAGATTGCTTGCAATAAGATTTAAAAATGTGTTCTTCATCTCTTCTTATTTTAAATGTGATGAGATATTTTTGACTAGAAATTTTGCAGTAAGTAAAACTGAATGGACCAAATATATCAAATATTTAAATTTTAGCCACAAAAACACTGACATGGGCCTCTATAGGGATTTAAAATCTGCACTCTTTTATACTTTTGTCACAGCATTAACCTGAACCTTTAATCAATTAAAGCCTAAGTCAATTTGTTGTATTTAATATTATTGTCACCAGTAAATGAAAGATGAAATTGACTTTTTTTTGTCCATTTTTACCTGATTTCCACATGTGGACTAGAACAACTAAACAATTATCTCTGTATTTTGATAGAATAAGATTAAAAACAGGAGCCATCTTGATACTTTTAAGTCTTTATCATTTGATTATTTGATTATTTTATGGGATTCAGATCCTCATGTTGGGAATCACTGAGTTAGACTAAATAAAGCAAAAACTAAGCATAGCCATTGTTAAATTGTACATAGTTTTTGCAGGTATAAATGTACTGAAATCCTCTTAGTTGATGAGTGAGGAGGACAGATAATCAGCATGTTTTTTTTTAAAAGATATGTGTAATCAGTGTTAGTTTTTCTGCCTGTGAGCTTGTGCACTTCCTCCTGTAAATCACACCACAGCTGATCTTCCTGAGAGATGTTTCTTCTCCTGCCTTCTCCCCCTCCGTTAAAAAAAAACAAAAAAAAAAACATCTTTCAGATTAAACTCGGCGTCTTCTTCCTCTCTCCTTTCCCCCTGCACTTTTACTGTGACAGTTATTCCTACGCCCAAGGCCGAGCAGCTTCCAGCAAAACTCATTATCGCAGAGGAGGAGGGAGATGTGTTCAAACGTTTTTTTTTTCACACAATCTTTCACACGTTTTGCTTTGGTTATGGAGATGGCTCGAGGGAACAGATTTCACACAAAGATAATCGAAAGATGGTGGAGCTAATTCTTACTATTTAAATGATGTTAGCTGATAGCGAGAGTTTGTATTAGTGATTGTGTTTGTATGCAAGACAGACTTAGTGTTTGTGAAATATACTTGTGTAGAAATCTTAGTGTGTCACCAGTGTTGCATCAGACTGAGATCTGCCCAAGAATATTTATTATGAAATAAAAAAAAAAAAAGTCTTAAATGCTCCTTAATAACTTCATTTCTACTGGTAGGATTGTTCCCTTATTGTATGACCAAACAAACAGATAAATAGGAGATGTGACATGAAGGATTATAGGAGCAGTATATGGATGTATATAAAGAGCTGTAATGACAGCTGTACGGTTATTTTTGTTCCAACGTGTGTCTGCCAGTTTAAGAGTGAAGACCGACTGACAGGAAAAGATTAATATAAACCTAAAACAACCAGTATCATTTATTTATTCATTCATGTGTGTGTTTTTTAATCTAGATTAACCCATAAAGACCCAAACAGCTGCCGGCAAAGAAAAGCTGAACTGAACTGTTAAATAGTCATTTGTTAAGTTAATTCTGTCAATACATGTAAATAATTCATATAATATACATTTTTAATCATCTTTTCATGGTCATCAGATATGAGCCATTTGGGTGGTTACCATGGAAACACCATCATCTTCTCCAACATTGATTCACTAGTAAACCCTTGGAGTTGGATCAGTGACAATACACAGACTATTTATGTTCAGTTAATACGGTAATATATTTGTTGAAAAAGTCTTTTTTTTCTTGTTTTCTCTGCAATTGATAATAATAACCCTTAAATGTAATCTCATCATGATTATAAAAGCACATGATCAGTAGATTAAATGTAGGAAAATAGCTCATTTTCACTGAAAATATGCAAAATATAGAGGATAATGTTCTCATATAAGGTGATAAATCACTTACAACAGGTTAAATATGGACAAAAATTCATTTGGGAACTTTCACAAAGTCACACTGGGTCTTTATGGGTGAATCAACTGCTTCTTTAGTGAAAATCAAAACTGGTTAAAAGTTGACATATTCAGTTTTGATAAAAACCCAAAGAGGATCCAAGAAAGTGAATCATTTTATAAATCTGCAGCTAGTGATTTTTTTTTTTGTCCAAATATAGTATACTTTGTGAAGTGTTTATTCAAATTGTTGCAGATAATTTTTTTCTTACTGTATTTCAGCTCAAGGTTTAATCTTTTACCTTTGTTTACTTTGTCTCCAATGCACTCAGTTGAGACCAGTAAAGATTAACGACACATCTGTATTAATAGATGCTGTACATTGTGTTGCAATAGTTTGTGTGAACTAAAGAAATGTAACATTTGTTGGAAAAACTCTCGAAGAAATGTTGATTTCCAATATGAAGTCCTAAACCACAGCCGAACTCAGTGGGTTGTGTTTGTGGAAAGTACCTGAAGGCTGTTTGTTGTATTATTTGCTTGTCACTGAGAAGCAAGAATGTATTTGATTGATATTAAAGAAGGGACATTTGTGTTTCAGCAGATTGTAAAGGGACTGGTGAAGCTCAGTGTTTAGCTCTGCTAGTTTACAGAGTGGCCCAGCTGAGTTGTTGTATGTATGATTTCTGTATTAATGCCATGACATAATCAGATCTGAATGCTCTGATCAACCTATTAGATTGCATTATGTATACAGATACAGAACTATACCATCCAATGGAACTCTTATTTATGTTCACTTTGTTTAGTATCAACACTGTGATTCTATGTATTTCATTCAATTTACTTCACTTCTTTTTACATGATCAATGTGTCTGGTAAATAAACAATAATGCCTTATTATCACAGGAGGGTTTTATTATGTAACTGCTCATCTGACAGTATCTTCTACTTTATGAAATATTCACATAAAAGCACTGATAATAATATAGAATGCCATAGGACTGTGATTTCTCTACCACTGCATCAACCCTGGAATATTATGTTTCCAAAAATAATGAATTAGATATCCATCAGAGGTTGTTTGCAGCCCATGAGTGTTTATTATATCGTCCAACTGGTCGTGAAGCTAATTATGATCATTGGTGCAACTGTGTAGAAAGTAACACTTCATATTTTTCATCATGTGGGTGGAAGGGATGTGTCAAAAGAGGAATCCAAGGAACTGCAACACTACCCCTGCGTCTTTACACGCTTGTATTTCAGCAGTGTGGGTTTTTTTTTTGGTTAAAAAAATAAACTAAAATCACAGTGGGAGGAATTTCAACAGAAAGGACTTGTTTTATTGGAGGTTTATTAATCATATTTAAGATACGTGTAGTTCCTCCTGTTACTTTTCATACTTAAATGACACTGTAGTTTGGAGGCAAATATTGTCATTTTAATGAAACGTGGCTGCACTTAATGTTCAGATTATACATTTTAATCCATACCCAGTTCAGTAAAAGCCACAATTTTTTTTTTATCTCTCCCAACATTGGTTGGGAGAGATTATTGTAATCAGTGTGTCTGTCCATCTTCTGTCTGTTTGTCTGTGTGAGACATATCATGCTATAACGCAATAAATCCTTGATATATCACCATGAAATTACATGGGCATATACATTTAGCTAATGCACATCAGATGCAATAATCAATTTCAGTAAAGGTCAAAGGTCAAGGTCACATTTAACTAAAAGGTTAAAATCACATTATCAGTTATAAGTCAAGAACGGAGGGTCACAGAACTTATAGATTGGTACCAAACGATGCAGAATGAAGATTTCTATAATTATCTTGATTGTTGTTGTTGTTGCTACGACCAAACGTTTTTGAGATCTCTGGAGGTCAAAGGTAATGTGACAAAATTTACTTCTCTAACACTGTTTGTGTGTGTCAAGCATAGACATATCACACTATAACTTAATCAATACTGGATATATTATTATAATATTACACGCACATATACATATAACAAAATTATCAATATTGCAAAAGGTCAAAGGTCAAAATCACATTATTGGCTCTAATTCAAGAACAGGTTGTCATAGAAACTTGAGATTGGCACAAAATAGGGGCGAGATTAGGCATTCTCTGAATACTTGGGTTTTTTTTTTAATAAAGGTGCTTCACACAGATTTCATGTGTTGGTGAAATTCTTATTCATCCTAAGCTAAACTAAAAGTTTGTAAAATATGATACATGGTTGTAGATTAAACAACCTGTTTACAAAGTACTTAAAATGAACTCAAAACCACTAAAATAAAATATACATATGAATGCAGCCAATCCAAAAGCATCATGTGTAACAGTAAACACTGACAGGAACCATTTTACTGCTCTGTGAATATTTTAACGTGTATTGAAGTTTTAGTCTCTAAATATATCTGTCTCCTCTGGAAAGATTCATTTGTAATTTTAGAAATGTTACTGTTATAAAAAGCCTTAACTTTAATGTCAGTAATCTGCAGTTTATATTGCATCACCTTAACAGCAGGATCTCATCTGTTGTCATGGAGATGGTCCAGCTGTGGTTCTTTCCCAAAGTCATCACCATGACAACAGAGCAAACTCATTCACAAAACACTGATGAATGTAAATAGCAGTCAATAGAGAAAACCTGAGAAGTAAACACTGAGATATTAAGGTTACTTTGTCAGAAAATTGAATAAATATTTAAAAATGTCAAGATAAACCTGAAGTCAACGCATAATGTTTATTTCAAGTTGTATTTACATCATAATTACCAGTTTCCAAGGGCATCTGTGTAATGTACCTGACATATAATGAAAACAATGGATGTAGAAAACATGTGAATATATTTTACATTCGTAGTTGTCTCAGACCGCACAACAAAACAAACAAAAACAACAACAAAAAAACACATTTCAGACACAGAAAATAAAGACAAATCAAACTTAAATGCTTCTTCCATACCATGATAACACCAAACCAATTTTTTCCTCAATATCTCACCCCTAAACTCAGCTGAAAACTTTGATATTGTGTTTGTTTAACAGTGAAAACAAACAGAAATGTGTGATGTTTCTACCTGACATTGTCCTCTCTAATGATGAAGAGCTTTAGCTGTGAAACCTTCAATGACAGAGTCCCCAAAAATCAGGAGTTTTCCAGAAGTGTGCATGTTTCTCCATGACTTTTCAGGAGTTTTCCTCCACCCTCAGCTCCTCCAGTTGCTCTTGTACGGCGTCAAGTTGGTCCGTCTGTTTTCCCTCACACTCCTCTGCCTCTTGGTTTGACTTTTCCTCCGACGTCTCCTCCTGGGTCTTTTCTTCTTCTGTCTTCGCCTCTTCACGTCCACCCTCCAGCATGTCTGAACTCTCAAAACATCCTGAATCTCTAGGCTCCTTGGCGTTCTGTCCAGATCTGTCCTCCTCCTCAGCCTCTGACTCCTCCTCAGCTACAAGGATAAAAAAAAAGTTATTTTAATACTGGAATTCACATGAAAATTTCAGGGTTTATCTTTAATCCTTCAGATTATTTTTTCAATAATGTTTTACAGAAATTCTCACCTATAGAGCATCTATTAATACAAAAATAAGTCTCGTAAGCAAAATAAATAGATGCATCTATAGACGGGTATTTCCTGAATATGAAGGATTTTCATGTTAATAATAGGAAACAGCAGAATAAAAAAGAATCCTGATGCACAATTGTGCCTCATTCTTGATGTATTTGAACTGAAATCTTAGATTTTTGGAAACATATTGAATGACTTAATTGTTTACTGAAGTGAAACCATGTGAGAAATTTTGTAGGAAAATCGTTACTGGATGGAGCTGTTTACAATTCAGACATTTTACATGTGGGTCAAATTACAGACTGACTTTCTGAAGGTAACCAAAGATCACTGAGGTTGTAAATTTATCTTTAACAATGCGTGGCATTTTAACCAGTTGTTATACTCTCCATTGTCAGCTGGTGATAGAGTTAAGGCTCTGGTTATGAACATGGTATAACATGTTTATTACATGTTTATAACATATTAATAACACATGTATTACATATTCACAGCTGGAGTTAGGGTTATGATTAGGATGGGGGTTGGGGTTATGGTTGGGATTAGGGCTAGGGATATTAAAATGTTTAGTGTTACTAACTTGTTTATGACATGTTTATAACACATTAATAACAATTGTTTTCTGGCCATCTCAAAGACATTATTTATATTCATTTTTAAATAATTAAAAAAAAATATTACAAATAGTTTCTTATAAACCATTATTTTGCTTAAACTATTAAGAAAATGTTAAACATGGAGAAAAATCATTTGGGAACTGATGCAAAAGCAGCAGTGGGTCTTTACTGGTTAATAGTAACTAGTAGTGACATATTGTAAAGAGATCAGAACACAGTGTCAGTATGAACCTACAGTCTCTCAGGAGGTCAGTGGCATTCAGGATCTTGGAGCGCTGTTCTGGGTCAGTGATGTTCAGCTCATTGAGGTGAGACTCCTTCAGTCCTGCAAAATCCTCCAGACTCTGGAAACCGTGCATCGACAGCAACGAACTGAGCTCCTGAACGCCACAACAGAATTAGCACAAACACAACACAGTGAGAGATGTTTTCATGTATAGTGGAACAGGATTCAAACTATTTTTAAATCTGTTTGTCCTTGTTCTGAGGATAAGATACTACACTCTAATAATATAACACTAACAAAAGAAAAGAAGAAGAAAACATATATTAACATTAACACTTATACTAATACTAGGGAAAAATACAAAAACACTGACATTGTGATTTTTTTTTTTAACCCTGCAATATCTATTGCAATATGAAAACATCTTCAGGAGTATATAGCAGCTGTCTGTGAGCTCATCCTTCTTGTAGCCGAAATAATTCCACATAACTGATGTTGTTTTTCTTTCTAGCACCAAGCTTTGGTTTTGGGTGATTATCTTAGTTTAGTTTATGTGTGTATGAATGTGAATATGATAAGTGAGATGAATTGATCCAAGGGACATGATTTTTCATACATTATGTTGTTAGGAAGATAAACCATAGACTGTTTTAGTCCCTCGACTCCTTTTCAAATATGCAAATAAAGTCATGTTTTGTTTGTTTGTTTGTTTCACTAGTGGGGATAGAGTGGGACTGTTTAGTTTGTTGCATATTTGAACTGAATTGAACAGAATTTTCTCTTGTTCGTCAGTCTTGTTACCAGTGACTCACTCCAAACTTGTTCAGAATGATTGTGATGTGCTCAGTGTGTGTCAGGTTCTATTGAAATTAGTTGAGAAAATGTTGAGCTGTATTGTCTCCTACATTACAGGACCTGCCATGTGACTATTGCGAACATCTACATTGCACTGTTGATACTAAAACAATATCGTCAGCTTCATACCATAATTGCCTAAGTCATTTTTTTGGTGTTTTCGGAAAACGAGAAAAAACACATTTTCTAAAAGTCACATCCATATTTTTTTTTTTTATAGATTTTTTCACAGAACATTCAAGTAGATGAGAAGATAAGTATGAAAAAAGAACAAAACCCAACATCATTTGTTTTATGAAATAAAATTGACTTAGACGGATTATGCCTTTGATTTAGACAGTTTTTCTGAGAACATTTTGCATTTTTTTCTGCCATTTTGCATACATTCAAACTGCCTAAGTCAAACAACTGGTAGCAAAACTGCCTAAGTCAAATGAATGACTTGGGCAGGTATGTTTTTGCACTTGTTTTTTGTATTTTATGAGTGTTCTGATTGGTCAATGACAGAATGATGCAGCAGTGGTAGGGGAGTAAAGTTATGCAAACATCTCAATTTGACCAAAAATTGACTTAGGCAATTATGGTATGAAGCTAACGATATATTGTGCAGGTGCAGCTCTAACTAACACTAAGGTGAATTCCAATTCCTCCCTTAACCCTCAATCCCAAAATGCGCGCTCTCACAAGAGTTACCCAGAATGCAGTATTTTCTTTGTTAATGGATATATATAAAAAATACGAAAATCATTGTATTATCTTAGTTTACGTCCATTTTATGGATTATGTACCTCATTGTTGCATAACATTTTTTAAAAAATTTTATTTTACGATCTTTTGTCAAATTAGCGACTGGTGCGGACAAGCTAGCTATGGCTTAAGTTAGCTAACGTTACAAAAACGGTCATTTTTCGCGGTGTTAATGTAGTTGTTTAATCAAGATAACAGCCTATATAACATGCTAGTGCTGATAATGGTATAAAATGACTGGGCTAATGTCATCTCTCCCGTAGCCGCAGAGTTATCTAATGATAGTTATAGCTGGTGTTTACCTTTCATTGACCCGTGGTATGTAGTGACAGTTGAATATGGTTGTGTTATTTATACAGAGTATTTGTTTGATAGTTCTAACTGAAGGAATAATTTACAGATAGACCACAACAATTTCAAAAATGTGGACCTGATGGACCAGTGGATGATAGCTGTGTGTGTGGCTTATGTTTAAGCAGGCAGAGTTAACAGTGCAAGTATTAAAAAAAATAAATAAAGGTTGTGTTTCATTTCAGGGACTACAGAGACAACGCGAGCCCTGATTAATTTCAGAACCAACATTTAAGGGGTGTCCCAAGTCACAAATAGCCCTTAACACTTAGTTTTGAGGGTTAAGGGAGGAATTGGAATTGACCCTAACACTTCACTTAAGTATGAAACAAAAATCTAAGTGTCTTAGTCCAAGTGCCTTACAGTGAGTCCGATGCTGTCCAGGACTTCCTCCAGAGTTTTGGGTTTGGACTTGTTTAGGTTGTTCTTACTGTTGCACCGTCTCCTCCGGAGAGGTGGACTTTCATCTGGGAGGAGGTTGACGTAGATGAATTTAAAGGAGCCCACTTTGTTGTTGAGTTTCCCGGTCCAGGTCCCAACAGGAGGCTTTTCAATGATGTAGATGATATCTCCTTTCTGTGATAGAGACAGTTTCTGAGTATAATGTGATCCTGTCACAGTGTTAACAGAGCACAAAAAGGTGCAAATGTAATTCTATTTATACACTCATCTCACACTGATCTCATCAAAGAATCAAGACTTCTACAGAACAAGTGAGTTTGCAGTGTATCATCAGTTTTGTCAAAATGTGCAAATAAATGAAACAAAACAAAACAAAACCCAACAACAATAAAAGAATAAGAGAGAATAAAACTAAACTGAAATATAACAAAATAAAAGTGTTTTGCTTCAGTAAGTTTTGTTCTATCTATAATAATAATATTATTGTTATATTATTATTATTATGTATGAGAAGATAAAATCTGAATTTCTACAGTTGCAGCCTAACAAATAAAATTAGACATTTACATTTTCAGGAACTAAATCACCACTGAAATGTACTCTGGAAACAACACTCAGTAGTCCTGTCATGTAGCTTAAACTGTGGCTTCATGAATAATAATAATACTAAAAATGACTGTTTTTATTTTGTGGTTAACAAGCTCCCAGGAGAACGACATGATGAGACAGTAGAGGAAACAGGCAAACCCCCCTCCCCCCCATGACACTCACTTGGAGTTTCAGAGATTCTATGTCATAAGGACTTGGAGTGAAGTCAGTGTGGACCAGGGCTCGACCACAGAAGGGTCCGTTATAGTTGGAGCTGATGTTCTCATCCAGCCTCATGCTGTCCCTCTGACAGTATCCACTGTCCAAACTCTGTCTGTCACTACCTGCACACATGTCACACAGGGTGGGGATCACAAACAGGGGTCACAGTGTCCAGGGGTCTGTTAACAGGGGCATAAATACACTGTGACATACTGCCAGAGAGCTGGCGGCTGACAAGGCTGGGTGTCGCATCCTCTGACCCAGTAGAACACACAGACGTCCTCTGTCCTGCAGTCAGATCTGGAAGAAAGTCTGGGGAGACGGGAGACAACTCCTCACCACTTTCTCCCTGAAGACACAAAGAGCCAGTGTCAGTCAGTGAATTCAACTGAACGCAGTTATTCTAAATGATATAAACAGCACAGCTGATGATAATAACAGTTTGGATTACAAAGAAATAATCATCTTAAATAATCATCAAACAATAAATCAATCACCATCATACAATAAAACAGAAGTAAAACAAAATGATGAAACAAACCCCACCCCTCACAAATGTTTTACCTGATTTATTCTGTCACTTATCATTGCAAAAACACATTTTTGGTGACCTTGACCTTTGACCTACATTCACCAAAATTTAATGGGCTTTATTCTGAAGCAACATTCCTGACATCTTTATAGAAATCGCTCCAGTAGTTTTTGCATAAAGGTGATGACAAACAAACGGACAGACAGACAAAATAAATGAATCTAAAATAATACCCTCACCCATCCCTTTTGGGGGCAGGGTAATAATTATCTGATTTATTTAGTGCTAATGCTTCTACAAAATGTGGAAGGAAGTGTAGGAAGGTATAGAGATGGAAACTACAAAACATATACTGAACTGAACATGTTTCCTTTGTTTAAAATAGAACTGTACATATATTCATCCACTAGATGGCAACAAAGTCAGTTTATTCTCCTCCAGTTCAATCAACAGTTTTACATCACATTCTGGACCAAAATAATCCAAGAAAACATTATGGTTTTTAGAAGTAGTCATACTCTAACAGTTCATATATTTACTCCTAAACATTTAAAAGGTGTCTTGCATTTTTATTACTCTTTTTTTTCCCATCAAATCATATGACATGTTTATATGGCATGACTGTATTACACTATAAACCTATGACATAGTGTCTAAAACTGGCTGCTCATTAACATGAAAAAAATAACAAAAGTAAATTCTTGATAGTTTCAACATATCATGCTCTGGATGTGTTTCATTATGTCACTGAAACATCCATATTACAGATGTGTTTTCTACCACTGTATATTGTAAGAAAATTAAAGTTCTCAATATGCTAGCCTTTTGTTATTATATATTTTTATATTATTGTATTTTTATCAGTACTTTGTAAACAAGAAACATATAAATCCTTTTGTAACTGTCTGTTTGATGCAGCTATACCTTTTGGAACAGAAAAATGGCTTTTTCCACACATACATACATACATACATACTACTACTACTACTAATAATAATAATAATAATAATAATAATAATAATAATAATAACAATCATCATAATCATATTTATAATATAATATAATATAATATAATATAATATAATATAATATAATATAATATAATATAATATAATATAATATAATATAATATAATATAATATAATATAATATAATATAATATAATATGTTTCCACTCCTGTATTTTGCTCATAATATCTTCACTTAACATAAAAGTTTGAATGAAGGACTTTCACTTGTACCAGAGTAATTCTACACTAGTTTTAAAGTGTATAAACTGTTCAAACTTGTGTCATTTAGTGTAATGGTGTAATTGCCATGTGTTTGTCATTCACTGCTACATTAACGTCACTTCACTGAACACAACTCACTCCTTCCTCAGCCAGAGCCTTTTGCACCATCTTGGATGTTTTGCGAGTCATTGTACGTGAGATAACGTTGCGCCATTTCTTGCCCAGTTTGCTGCCACTTTTCACTGCTTCTTCTGTTGGGACATCTTCAGTCACCTGAGATCAGAATAACAATTTTTTTTTTAAACAATTCACTCATTTTTATGTAAAATATTGGCTATTATGGCTGACATTAATGACATTAGATTAAAGACAAATGATGTTTAAGTGTCAGAAATGCGGTGAAACTTTTCAACATAACTTCACTCTCACGATTCAAAGTGACATCAAATGTCAGACAAACCTTTACTTCTCATCAACATAACCTAAAAGTTTTGTGGTGATGGTTTACACACACTTACTCACCACAAACTCACATGCACATACACACATCCCTACACTTTGTGGTCAGGTATTTACATGCAAAGTTTCTGATCACGTTGGACTTATTTGCACCTGCAGTTGAAACAATGTGAGTGTTCAGTAATAAACGTTAATGATGTTTTGTTGCAGCAGATGTTGACTGTGTCTCTTTTTATAGTTTGATGACATTGAGGGTGAGTCCATTGTAAACTGCAAATGAAAATAAAACACTAACGTCATTTATGTGTGTTGTCTTAGGCTTTTTGGGTGTGATGTGTTTAATGAGATTAATGTCATTTTGCAGGTACAGTATGATCATAGCTGGGGTTTTTTTCTGCTACTTGTTACTCTGAGCATTTAATCAATTACGATGTTAAAAAAAAATTTGAATTAACACCAAAAAAGTTGTAAAATTGCAACATAAAAAACAAGTTTATGTGAAAATACAATGCGTGATGTTTAGTTAAAAATATTTTTTTTATGTTAATTATTAAATAAAATATAGCTGTAGTTTTTAGTTTTTGTCTTGAGAAAAAAACTACTTGATTTTTTTTAAATTAAAAAGTAGATATTTCAAAAATGTAGCATGAATGGGAGGCTATATCTCAGTTCGTAGTGTAGGTTGTCCAATTATCTAAAACTTACTGTAGAGGTTCAAATCCTGGCTCCACATGTCATACTATTGAACCCTAAACTACTGTCCATCCAGTGGGTCCTGGTGACTTTGTTAAGTACTTTAGGCACCACAAAGGTTCATAACATGCACCATATATGTCAGTGCAGACCATTTACATCCAATGTTAACTTCTCTATGTTTAAAATATTAAATCTACATGTTAGTCTATAAATGTTTTATTGCAGTATTATTCTGGTAATCTCAGCTACCCTTTTTTTCCCGTAACAACAATGGAATATTTTTTTAGTGTGTGAATTTTAATATTCTTCCTCAATTTATGGTATAATCGTCAAGTGTTGCTATAAGCATGATGATCAAATGTTCAGACAGAAATCAAACATTTAGGAAAAAAAATATAATCAAATTGTGTTGTATTAGGGAAATATATCTGTAGAAATACAGTAAAACAAGGCAAATAAACATATTGTTGAAATAAATTGTACCAGTGATTCTCTTACAATATAATTATCTGCTGATTTCACTTATTATTTATTAAATATATCTCGATTTTAAGTATATTATCTGACTAAAAGTAATTTAGTTACATTTTAAAAAATGACAGAATAAAAAACACTGAGTAGTTTCCTTTTTTACATTGTTCAGACCCAGGTTTTGCTATTATTTGGAGACAGAGGTTCTCTGCTTGAATACCTCACACCAGGATATCCTGTCTGAGTGCTGCTGTCATCTGGGCTTCATGCAACACTCGGTTCTTCTCTATCTTACTTCCTCTCCTCTTCACTACGTCTTTATGTTATTATTATTGGGAAGTTACACTTCTCTGAATTTAGATGCAATGATATGTGCACATGTGCAGTTGAGTGTTAGTTCAGGAACTGATCACTTCTGTGCTGAGGATTTATGTTGAGCTGGAGGTGAAGCAGGTTGTGAACAATGTGATAACACAGTTGTAGGAACTAAACAGTCCAAATGTCTACTTCTACTTCTGAAAACAAAGACCCACTGGGTGTGTTTTCAGTGTTTTGAGTGAGAGAGGAATCTGAATCCACTTAGCTGATACCTAAACATGTTTATTATGTGATTATTTATCTTTTAATATTCATGGCCATTATGGTAATTAACCCTTTAATGCATCAATTATAATAGCCTTAGTCAAGATATTTTTTCCTGAGCATGTTTTATTCATATAAACAATGAAAATGAGTTTTATTTAAAAAAAAAATTTAGGAGTTACAAAAATATCCACTCACAAACAAATATGTATTTAAACCCTAATATCAGAAAGTGATATGGAAAACTGCAATTACAACATTTTAATGCAGTTTTCCCACATTTGAACATACTCTACTCTATGTAATACTAGTTATCAGAGGTGGTAAAAGGACTCAACCCCCCCCCCCATGGATGAAATAATACTTATTTAACCAGGAAAAAGCAGAAAACTTTCAAAGCCTTTAAAAGTGAGTTACTGTGTAGATAATGTGTTTGATCAGGTCACAGTAAAAAGTGGGCGGGATATTTAGGAAAAATGGGGGCGGGGTCACAATTGAGATAAAGTTGTCATTATATAATATCATTATATGAGAGTGATAAATATGAGATTTTAAAAAATAAATAAATTATGAGACAAAAAAAGTAAAAATTGTGAGACAAAAAGTCAAAATGATGAGATAGGAAATTCATAATTATGAGAAAAAATAGTTTAAACTTTGAGCAGAAATGGCAGAATTAAGGTAAAACTGATAATTATGACAGAAAGTTACAATGTCTTCCTTCACTGATTTTACTTCTGAAGTGAATTCTTTTTTATACTATTACATGAGTTTAGTTTGAAACAATAACAAGTTTATTGTGAGTATGTAGGGAGTATAAAGTACAAATATTTCTGAACAAATATAGGGAGTAAAAGTAAAAAGTTGGCAGAAAAATAAAATACTCAAGTAAAGTACAAATACCTAAAAAAATCTACTTAATTACTGTAACAAAGTACTTTTAATTTGTTACTTCCCACCTCTAATATAGGGGGAAAAACTAAAGGATGTCACTGCTGATCTGGTTTATCATGAAAACTATAGTTATAGTAAGAATATGAATTACAATGTATGTGATGATGCATAAGTGTTGGCTGATATGCAATTAAAACTGTCCACTGGAGTGAGCAGTATGCATCAAAGGGTTAACTTGTGTACTACTGCCCTGCTGGACATTTGTCATTTGTTTTTAGGGAGGAAGTGGCTCCAGTGTGTGTTGGCATCTGGTGGCTGTTTCTGTGTTTATGACCCCTGTGGTAAATCAAGTTGAAGTTGAAGTGAAATGATGTGTGAACAGTTGAACTTACAGTCTCCTCCAAGGTGAACTCTTTCTCTGATGCAACAGGAGACGTAGGTTTGTGTTTCATAAAGTCCTTGAAGCTGCTGGACCTTTGCAGGGTGAGCTGAAAACACACCATGAATGTTATTAAAATCATATTAACAATAATGAAGAGTTTTATCACATGGTAGAACTTCCAGCATTAACTAAAAGAACCATAACTCCATGTCAGTCGGTTGGTGGTTCTTGGTTTTCAAGGGAAACACAGATAACTCCAATCTCACGCTCACACAACATGTTGGTATCGGCTGAAGTGTGCGAACAGTATGAATCTGTGGTGAGATTTCTCAGAAGGCATAACTGTCCGTGGGTCTCCTCACACTGTCATCGTCAATCTGGGTCAGTGAACGTCTGCATGTGTTTACTGCAGATGGTACTGAAACTGCTAATGAAAACATTTACAAATGGACACAAGGCAAAAACAATGGGGTGACATGAGACAATGGTTCAAAAGTAAATAGGTAGCTTGATCAATAATAAGAACAATTATTGAAAAATAATGTGAAACAAAATTGGACACAAACACGTACAGTAAATAAATGTTACTTATGTAATTTAGTAGTTTTAAGCGGCAGAAAAATGGACCTTCAAGAGACAGTTAATACATTATTTTTCAAAGTAGGTGTATATTCATTTTTACACAATTACTTCTAAATAAATTGTTTGTGTTCCTTGCAGTTCTAATATAAATCCATAGACACACAATACTACTACTACTACTGATAATAATAATAATAATAATAATAATAATAATAATAATAATAATAATAATAATAATAATAATAATAATAATAATAATAATAATAATAATAATAATAATAATAATAATAATAATAATAGTAGTGCAGGTTGTACTTAACCCTTTGATATATGAATTATGATTACTTTAGTCAAGATTTTTTTCTGAAGTTTGTATGAAAAAAAGCAATGTGATTGAAATCTTTCTATTTAACCTATTTTTCATGGAGTTACAAAAATGTCCACTCAGCTGGAAAACATGTGTTTAAACTATGAAACAATGAAACATGTATTTAAAACACAATATCAGAAGAACACTCTGAAATAAAAAAAATTTAATGCAGTTTTTGTTTAAGAAGAGACTGTTAATTACAGTCTAATAACAACAAGTAATTGATTTACACATAAAAATGTTATTGCAGATCAGGTATTAAGAACAGACCAGTTACAGTAATGATATGAAATGACTGATATGGAACTAAAACAACAAAACCCATGAATATACAAGAGAATAATTGCAGAATAACTGTTCACTGGAGTGACGAGTATGCATGAAAGAGTTAAATTAACAAAAAAAGGATTTACAAAAAAAAAAAAAAAATCAGATCTTCTTCTACCAGCATAAGATGCATGTTTTTAGTTTCACTCTGACTGGTTCGAAACATTCCCTTAGTGATAAAAAAAACCCCTCACACATAACCTACCAAATACAGAGACTTTAAAAGTTAACATTTTTCAACACTATGTTTTTCACTACTTTTGTATAATTTCCACATCTTTTTTCTTTTCCTTGAGTGGAAAATGTTTGATATAATTTTCTATAATGTCACCGTGAACACTCTTATAAGCTTTTTTTTTTATTCTTTGTTTAAACCACAGGAAATAGGCACAGCTTGAGCAACTGCTGCCAACCAATCATTGCAAAGATCCTTTCAGCTGCTTACTGCATTGAACTCCAACAATTAAAACTCCAGCACAGCCATGGGTTCAATGACCTTTAGTATGAAGCGACTGCAAATCTTTCTGTCAAATGTCTATTTGTATGGTCACAAGCCCCCTGCCCTAAAAAGCCACAAACATTTCTGATAAATTAATCCTGCAGTGAAGCTGATAATGACACAGTACTGACTCATGTTGATTATCACTGGTGACAATTATACGTTATGTGTGGTCAGAACAATGAGACGGGCAAAGAAAACGTATGAATTGAGACCACAGGAGGAGAGATGACAATGGAAAATAAAACACTGGTGTCAAGCGTAGGCGACAGTGTTTGTCATGATGGCAAATGGAGACGCAGCCCGAAGCCACAAAGCTGCCTGGTCTGACTCAAACTACATCTGCAGAGATGATTCACTCACCAGAATAGAGGAACTTTACTTTTCTAAAATGGATACAAAGTTTAAGAACAGTTAGTCTAGACTGAAGAAACATACTGTTTTAGTTACTTTTGCATATTACTGAGCTTTAAGTGTGTGTGTGTGTGTGTGTGTGTGTGAGCTGCAGAAGTGTTTGTGGTCATGTTTTGTTGAACCATCGACAGCGGTGAATTGTGCATACATCCTGTTATCAGAAACATGTGCAAAAAACAAACAAACAGCTGAATGTGACAATGAAAGACAAAAGTCAACTCTCATTAGAAGACGTACCCTTAAAACTGTTGAACATGGAGGTTTGTCTGTTCTGAACTTTCCAGAACAAACCAAAAAAAAATAAAAAATCCAACTCATCTTACCTTCTTCTTCTGCACCTGCTCCTTCTCTGAGGCATTGGAAGGCCTTCGCCTCAACATTTTCCTCTTCTATGGTGCTGATCCTTCTCTGAACAAACTGGTTTTAATTGGCCAGACTTTTCTGTCTCTGCCAATGTTGTCTGAAAAAGCAGAGAAAGGCAAAGCTGCAGCGACTCCTGTACAATCGAATGAAGTGCAGAAGCTGAGAGGAAGTCACATGGCCACATAGAAACTGGAGGCAAAGCTTGTTTTTGGTGCTCACACACACACACACACACACACACACACACACACACACACACACACACACACACAGGCTGGTGGTTTGTTCATGCATTTCTCAGTAGTGTGTGTGTGCTCTAAGTCTAGTGTTTTAAACTGGGCTGAGGCACGAAACAGTTCATGAGAATGTCAATCATACAGCAATTAATTCAACTTTCTTCAAAATATAAAACATAAATTAATGCAACCAAAACTCTTTTTTTTTTTTAAATCACATCACCTCTACTGTAAAGTGACAGCTATACTGAAGAACAAACAGACAGAACAGTTCTCCTGTCATCAACTCAGACAAGCTTTAACTTCACAAAAATAATGAACTGAATTTGCTGTCACTGCATCATTCAACACAGCCAGTGATGCATTATCTACCATTTCTGTATTCACAGGTCATTTTTTGATCTTCAGCGTAACAAATTTATTTCGATTTTTCAGCCTTTTATCTCTCAATCACAAACATATTTGTCACTGCAACTGAAGTTTGAAAGTGGAAGAATAATGATGACATATTTAGAAACTAACAGTTCTGCAGCTGCAGCAAAAGCAGCTACAGGGCGACTGAAAAACCTAAAAAAAAAAAGAGCTGGGCAGACAGTCTAGCAGCTCATCCAACATCTTTCTACACAAAGTGGTTTAAGAGAAAGAATAAATAAACTGCCAGACACACACCAGCACTGTAAAAACATCCAAAAGTGACTATTACAGCCTAAACAACCAGAGTGACTCACAATACTGTCTATGACTTTATATACACTTACTCTGAAGTCAAACATTAGCACAAAAGGCAGAGAGGGAAGTAAAAAGCTTGCTGAGTTGAAATAAACTTGTTATTTTGGTGTGGTAGAAAACCACATGATAAGACGATGCCCTATTTAAGTTTCCTGTCAATCTAGAGGATGGCAATAAACCCCACGACCTTAAAGGTACAAATAAATAATAAGAAAAGGATTATGTTTCCTTTAGAAGTCAATAAAAAGCTGATAGACAGCAGTGAAAGAAGCACTTAGTTCAAGAATAAAAACACAACACCATAAAAGTGACCAGTATTAATAAAAGTTAAGTGAAAAAAAGGCATTATGTCAAAAGGTAAAGTGTTTATAATTATAATATTAGATTTGTGATATTTTTATGAATGCCTTATGAAGGGTTAAGGTTTGTCCAGAGCCCAAGAGAAGTCTAGAGAAGGACATAATATCATCACAACCAATTTAGAAAATACTGACTGTAACCATGTCTGTATTTCCCAACACTGGTTTTGTTCGGGATTTGTTTGTGTCAATGTCAGGTTTGCAAATTATATTAGTTGAGGTTGAATGTTTTCATACTTGCTGCATTTAAAAGCTTAGAAATTTAGAACAAATACATGAAAACTTTCATTGGCAACAGTTAAATATAGAAAATTATAACGGACAACCAACCATCAGCTATTGATAAATGGGAACTAGAATGGTCAGTTAATTAGTGGCACCACGTGGCAAAAAGAAGGATAAAAATATTGGTTTGTCTGTGGTTTAAAACATATTGTGAGACATGAAGATGAAGAATACTGGTCTGTCATCCTTGTGGTCATTTATGCTCTTTGAATGATCTTTATTATGATGTGTTATTTCCTTAACTAAAATTCTAACCCTTGGCCAAGCCCATTATGTTGTTAATTTACCAGGTTTAAATAAACATTAAATAGACATGTAATGTGCACAGCAGAAGTGACTTTTGTTCACAGAAAACAATGATCTCATAGAAATGTTCCTCTTTTTTTTTGGAGGGCAGGCCTTACCACAAACCAACATTTCATAACAAATAAAGATGAATATGCCATTTTTGAGACAGTCCAGTGGTGGTGAAAGAAGTATTCGAATGTTTTACTGAAGTAAAGACAAACCACAGAGTAAACCATTTTAGAGTAAACTGTAGTTCTGCATTGAAATCCATCTTTACACCACAAAATGTATGAAAGAATTATTAAAATCTGCTTGATGTATGGAAAGAAGAAGTAAGTCACTGCAGCAAAATGGTCACATCCATTGTTTTACTTTTATATGCAATGTTTTGGGATATGTTTGTTATATTCTACTGTGGTGCCAGCAGGGGTGTGTGTGTGTGTGTGTGTGTGTGTGTGTGTGTGTGTGTGTGTATATGGGGGGTTATTCTCTATTAACCGCAATGTAAAATTTCAAAGTGATCCAGGATCCAGGATCTCTTCCACCAAAATGTAATAATTTGTTCCTTGTGGCAGTCCCAACACATCCTGAAAATATCATCAAAATCCATCCATAAGTTTTTGAGTTATCTTTACCCCCCCCCCCCCCCCCCCCCCCCCCCCCCCCGGTAGAAGTTTGCGCTCTATAATTTTTGCTTTTCTAGTTGTTGTTGCTGTTGCTTTTGTGTTAAAACCTACATCCGCAGAAATCCAATGCACCCCTAGCCACCCCATGGGGGCACCCGTGCTGTACATGCTTGAGCTTGAAGCTAATTTTAACTATTTTGCTAAGTATTGGTCAACTTATCTACAGAAATGCAGAATATTCAATAACACTAGCACATCATAAGTGTTGCTGGCCTGGGATAACTGTGAATTTACACATTTAATTTTCAGTTTCTCATGATACATGATACAAGTTTTGGACCTCAGAGTAAAGCTTGAAGTTATCACAAATGTTTGCACATTTTTTGTTTTCACAGAACAGGAAGCAGATAAAAACTGTAATGCGACATAGATGTAAAGTTGGAAAAATACACAATATATGCCTCTGAGATGTAGTGGAGTAGAATATTTGGATGAAGGTACTTTACTTTTGCCTTTCTTAAAAATTGCTAATATTTGCATCTTCAAAAGAGTGTGCAGATCAGGGTGGACTGTCTACATGTTCACACCTTTAAGATGAGTCACCAGAGCTGTTTCCAGTTAAAAGTCCGCCTGCTGGCACTGAGTCAGTCTTCATATGTTTAACAAGTTAAACCACAACCTTCAGCTCTGCTCACCGCTGCTGCAATAGTGAGTCCAGGGTCCTGAAAGTGATCTCAACCATACTTGTGATGCTGTTTAATGTTACTATTGTGAAAATGCAAGCTATACGGAGAAACAACACAACTGACAGCAAAATAAAGTCTTTAAAACAGTATTACTTTAATAAAATGGAAATATCAGCTGGCCATAAAAATGTACAGTTTCAAAACTAAAAGGCTAAAAGATCAAAAAAATCACAAAAATCACAACTTTAAATCAGGCATTTTCCTGCCTAATTAAAATCATTAAAAAAATATTTCCTTTAATTAAAAAATGCTAAATTTCTGCATCTGTCGACGCTGTATGGCTGCATCGGTGTCAGAGTGCATAGCGGCTGCTGTGAAAGGAGATAGGATTTGGCTCAGACAGTGTTCTGGAGGAGAGCGACGACCACAGTGATGAGAGTCAGAGAAGAAGAAATGACCTGCGATGATCCAGAGTCAGACATAGAGAAGGCCTCAGTGTTTTTCAGCATCCACTCCTTCTCCTCTTTCAGTCCCTGTTTGTCCAATTCAGGACCCAACACCTTCCGAATGGTCTCATAGTATGTATTCAACCACAGCAGCTGGAGAGAAATGACAACACATCGAATGGAATGAAAACCACAAATGCACATGATCTGTTTTTCTAAACTTTTATCAAGCATTCTTTATTTTACACATGATGATTGATTTTTGTATATTGTGTAGTGTTGGAAACAAATTCAAAAAGAAAGCTGTGATATTAATGTTCAATTAGATGTATACTTGCCGATACAGTAGTATTAACACAACATAGTTTTATTGGAGAAAGTCCAGACACTCATATCTTGACTTAAGCCAAAAATAATAAACTGCGAATGGAACAAGTGAAAATGATCTGGTAAGATTTCTGGCAATAAATTTTCTAAAAATAAGTTCTTTATATCTTACTTACAAGTTACTGTTTCGGTGATTATGTCTAGAAATGATAGTTTCTAGATTGTTTTGTTAGTTTTATGTTCGTCTTCCTGTTTTTCTGTCATTGTTAGTGTCTGGGCTTTTATTTTGTTATGTACGTTCACGTTACTCTGTGGTGTTGTACTTCCTGTCACCGGTGTTTTCTCCGCACTCTTTGATAATTACCCCTCATGTGCCGCACCTGGGTTTGGGACTAGTTAAACCCCACATGTGTCTAGATCCAGTCGCAAATTTGTTTGTCCCTGTACACCATGAGCGTCCTGTGTCTTGTCTTGTCTTTTCTGGTTTTGGATCTTGTTCTGCCCTCTGGTCTTTGTCTGTTGAGTTGCATGTCACTTTTTGTCTGTTGCTGGATCTGGATTCTGGACCTGACCACGAACCTTTCTAAGCCCCATCGGGACCTCCATATATTCTGGAACCTGGTTTGACCTCCACCTGTTCTCTGGTAACGCCTTTTGGATCCTCCCTAAATACTAAGTCTGCTTTGCTGGTTCTGACTTGGCTCTGTACCCTGACCACAATTCTGCCTTGTCCCCCAGTCACTGCCCAGAGCACATTACATCTGGTGATCATCGTCACAGCCTCTCTACACTCACACTTCACCTACTAGTATTATAACAAAGTTGTTAAAAGTGACTCCTGGTTTGTGAGTCTTGCATCTGGGTCCATACTGTACCTGATCTTGTGTCAAATACACTTAGTAAGATTTTGATTTTTACAGTGCATTAGGATGGAAAGAATGCAGAGACTGGATTCCTCCACAGGAACCATACAGCAAATCAACTTTAACATTAACCTCAGTCAGTCAGTTGTCTGTTTTCATTAATCAGCTGATGTTAGAGTCTGTGGCCACGCCCCCATAGTGATTACACTGGTTCCTATAAAGTTAGATTCCATCTCTGGAGGTGTGTTCAATTTGTCAACACTAAATGTATTTAGTTAGTCCACTGTCATGTGTGAACCCTCTCATAGAATAAAATATTCTAAGTGGATGGAAAGTAGTTGGTGGAGGTTGAACCATCATTGTCATCACATGTCCATTAGTTCAGATTTGGCTCCATGGTGTTACTAGTCAATTTTCCATTCACCCTAAAATTGCATGAGTTAAATTTTACCTCATGGAAACAACAATTTAGAAAAAAACATAGTTTTTGCACTGGCAGGAGGTGGTTTTTGAGGTGCAGCGTAAATTCTATATTATGCAAAACCACAATGAAAGACCTTTTTTTTTTTTTTGTAACTACAGTCAGGTGAATTTATAAAAATGGATGTTGATGAATGTTACAAAAGAAGAAGAAGAAGAGTTTTAAAAGAAACATGTGTATGTGTAGATACATTAGGAAACGTACTAGTTTTTTTTCTTTTATTAGGCACTAGATGGGGTAATATGTAATAATAATGAATATATCTGTAAAACAACATATTTACATTGGTATCCATGTTTATGGAATGACTTCTTGTGTCATGTTACAATAACTAAACAAAAAGAAAACTAAAGTTTTGCATATATATCTTGTGGAGTTCATCTTAGGACACTTGTGTTACATTTAGAGACAGGTAACTAACACCTAAACATCTAACTGTCTCTGTCCATGAGCAGGACAAAGCAATCAAGATAATCTGACCCCATTCATTATTATTATTATTATTATTATTACTGACAAATTGATGAGAAAGTTATTGAATGTCATCTTTAAGTGACAGAAGCAAACGCTGAACAATACAGAGTAACATCCACAAGCGAAAAACAAGTTGAAGTAAACTATTCAAGTTTCTGCATTGGATCATACATGCATGCACAGTTATTTGCTAAATCAGTTTTTTTCCACTGAGTTTTTGTCCTCTATCAAGCATAATAACCTGTGATTTTTAAACATTTCCACAAAAATGTAAGTCTAGGGAGCCAAGGAGTAGTGGGAAGCTATAGATCTGTTAAAAAAACCAACTTGTTCTTCTTGTATATTTTACAGTAAAAGCTTCTGTCCAACATTAGAAGTGCTGATGTAATGATCTAATGTATTTTGTCAATGCATAAGACAAATGGACTTTTGGATTTTCTAGAGGTTAAAAAAAAGGAATTCCATCTATTCACTGCAGGTTTTTGCAAAGTGATATAACGGCAAAAAAACAGCCTGTAATAACTAAATAACAGGACAGAAAGATTTTATGATATGTAATAGATTCACGTAATAAATCAGTTGGCAAAAAATATGACATGTATCAGGGAAAGAACTACATTTACTTTGGGATTTCACTCAATATTGAACAGATTTCTTTTTAAAAAAAAACCCAGATGTTTGGTATTGTGGTGTGTTTTGAGTTCAACCCTTGACTTTACTGCTACTTACTGTAGGACCAAGTCACATATTTCACAAAAAGAAACAAAAATACACAGTAGTTGGTTGTCAAATTCACATGCGGTTTTGTTTTCTCTGTTTTGACTTGAGGGGCCTTGAGCTGAAGTTAACAGGGGATTTTAAGAGGAAACCAATGCTCGCTTTGTAGGAAAATAAAACACACTGGGGACATCACACTTTCTTATATATCTGAAAGTAAAACAGGAAACTGCACATACAACATCTCTGGGGAGGTAATCTTGTAATAGAGCCTGTTACTGGGTAATTATTACATGGTTGTTGAATGGTCATTTCCATAGAACATACTGACATTAATCTAGGGATCATTTCCAGATCAATAAAATTACTTCAAGTTTTTCTTCAGTAAATATCCGTATAATAATGTACTACAAAATTACCACTGTTGTGAAATAAAATCCCTACAGGATAATTCAAGCCACTGTGTGTGGATTTATTCTAGATTATCTGAAGTAAAAAGCTTTATCTGTTCAGTTTTTATTTACGTTACAGACAATTGCTGACAATTATGCATTTGATATAGTACCTCTGATTTTATTTCAGCAATAAAAAGAAGACATTTATGAATAATGTAGATGCTGTAGTCAGTCTTACCTGCTCTGAGCTGAGAAGTGATGTATCAATCAGTTTTTTGTCGTATGGCACCAGTGATACAGTCTCAAACACCAGGTAGTTATTACCATACTAAAGAAAAAAAAACAGGAATGTATTAATCACAAAGAAGACACCTTACATTACACTTATGATGGTTTAAGGAGCAGAAATTGAAATTCTTTTGTTGACCAGTTTACCTTTGTTTTTGCAGGTACGGTCACTGCAACATCTTCAATCCTGATCCCAAAGTCGTTCTCCTTGTAGTATCCAGGCTCTAAAACAAACAAGAGTACATTTTTTTGTCAGTGTCAGTACTCTAATAATTTGACAATACTATGTTTACTTAAGGAAGTTCATACAGTAGCTATAAACTGTAAGAAAAAGCACCGCTACTTCATGATAATAGTGACAAACTCATAGTAATGCAGAGTTCAGTACCAAGTCAATAAACTTTATTTATTGTAAATATGAGGACCTTGTGACAAAAAAAACCCTTCAAATGTATAAATCATATCAAATAAAGGAACAGTAAGAGGCTAAAATAACTCATAAAGTCCCAAACAACCAATGGGAGCCAAATTCCTCTACCGGTATGAAGTTATTAATATCTGTTGATCCATTAATTTGATCAATACCTGTAAATAAATGGTGTAAAATGCAGTTTGTTGACTTTTCATGGTCATCAGATATGACCCATTAAGATGTTCAGAGGCTCTGTAGTGAATGTGGAAAAAAACATAATTTTCTACAACATTAACATTAACAATAAAACCTAGTTTGATAAATAACAGTGGATGGAAATATATATATATATATATATATATATATATATATATATATATATATATATATTTTTTTTTTTTTTTTTTTTTTTTTTCTGAAAAAGTTAGTTTTCTCTGTTTCTGATACAATAACCTTTGAATTTACTTTACTGAGATTTTAATCAAGATTTACAGGATCAGTAAATTGGATATAGAAAAATATTAGATTTTTAATGAAGAAAGGCAAAATAATGATAATATTACAAGAAACAATGATACTGAAAATCACTTAAAGGTTAAATATGTAGAAAAATATATTTGTTAACTGCCACAAAAGTAGCACTGGGTCTTTATGGGTGTAAAGATTTACAATAAACAGATAGAATGACAGATCGCAGCCATGTTTTCATAGAATTAGAAAAAAAAAAAAACCTGAAGCAAACTTTGCAAAACACAAAAGCTTACTGTAATAATCAGAGAAGAAGAAGTAAACCATTGCTTAACATTCAAAGACGCAGATGATCTGTCAGTTGATCGGTCCCATGAGTTAAAACGTATTCTACACTATGTGCATTTATTATTTTGCAAAAGGCCAAAAACCAGGCCATGTAAGCATACAATGGTTTACATTTTTAAAAATGTAATATAAAAATAAGAAAAAAGGATAATGTTTCTTCTCCAGACATGTGTTTAGAGTGAAATACAAAAACAACACAGTACAGTAAATGTAACAGGGTAAATGGAGCATGTTATGTTTAGTTTGGTATATCTGTAATACCTCTGTTATGGTTAGTAATGCAGGAACTTATTTTGAAAAGGTGCAACATTTCTCACCTATAGATGTGAACATGCCAGCTCTGAAGGGGATGTTATTGCTCTGAAATCCAACAGGCCCTGTAAAAATATAAAAAATACACAGTTTACAACCAGAAAAAGCAAACAAAACCTATCATTTATATGCAAATGTTTCCTTCTTTTCTGTTTTTTTTTTTTTTTTTTTAATCTGATTTCATCGATTTAAAAATGGCATTATAATGTTAAAAATACCAAATATGATTAAAGGTCATACATTCATGAACTCCGAAGTAGTTCCCAACACCATGACCTGTGCCATGACCATAATTCAGGCCCACTTCCCATAATGCTCGGCGTCCCAGCATTTCGATATTGATACCTGACAGAAAAAACACACAGAAAAACCAGTCACTCAACTCAGAGAAAAACTCACAGTTTCATGATTAGTGGGAACATGAGGCTATCTAGTGGTGAATGTGGGAAGAGGTTTTTAGTGTTTAATTATTCAAATCAATGTGTTTCATCCCACCTCTTGTGTCAGATGGAAATATTGTTCGAGATATCTCAATGTTTCCCATGAGGACTCGAGTGAAGGCCTCCTGTGATGACATGCATAAAGGATACAGTGAGAAGGAAAGTGCATATATTTTGGATTTTATGGGATTCAATCTTGTTATAAAGACATTTAATGCATAATATTAATTCAATTAAAACAAGGTCTGTATTAAAGTTCATTTCAATAAAATTGCAGTTTATTCACAATCAGAGGAAAAGTAACTTTACTGACTTTTACTGATTCAATTGTTGAATATTGTCAAATTTATCCCAGAAAATATCAATATTTTTGACACATTCTCACTTTAGATGTTTGAAAGATGCATTACCTTCTGCATTGCTGTGGGTGTTCCCCAGTGAACAGTCCGAGTGATGTCAGTGGTCCCGTCTCTGAATTTAGACACAGATAAACAAGTGAGTCATTTCAGACTTAAGTGACATGAAGTGAAAGTGGATCATCTGTTTTTACTCACAGGTACTGGCCACCAGAGTCGACCAGGTACATCTCATCAACTGTCAACTTTCTGCAGGTTTCATTTTTGGGGCTGCAGAAGAAGAACAGGAAACAGATTTTAATGTAATAATTAATACAAAGCAAATCATTAACCACTCATCTGAACATGGTACATAATCAGAGGTTTTGATTTGTCCCTTAGATAATGTTGTGAAGGCAGATCAGGGGAAATGAGGAGAGAATAAAAAGTGGGAGTTTGCAGTGATATTCAAAATCTCAAGGATGAAACCGAAAATAGGCAGGTTACTGTAGATCAAAACCTGAGACTTTGCGCACACCACTACCAGCACGTATACATGACAGTAAAACAAGCTGAGTTCAGATAGAAAACTGACCTGTTATATATGCTAAACAAAACATTCATATTGTGAAATTATTAATGAAAGTAAATTAAAAATTAAATGTTACAATGACAATAAAGTGAAGTCTTTCAAGTCTAAGCAGAGTCTGCAGAGCACACTGGAGTCTCTATGGGTATAATCACAGTCCAAACTAAGATTACTGTCAGACGGTCAGACCTGTTGTTATTATCCATATAGGTGCTGTATTTTCTACTAGACGATATATGTTTAATCTGGAAAAAGACTGATGACTGAACTTCATAATTTACAGCATTTGACAAGATCACTGTTTCACATTATGTTTCACTGTGTTCGAGACTTTGTCCTTTAAATGTAGTGATGTCAAGAAACATTAAATACTAATTTTAGCTTAACATTGGAGATATGACAATGCTTTTGGAAATATCTGAATACAGAGGGAAAATGTGAAAGTGAATGTGCTGTAGAAATGTGCATTATTATTATTATTATAGAAATGAGCAAACAAAAGCATAGATTTGTTGAAGTTTTGTTTTTGTTGTTCTCTTTGGCTCCCCCTAGTGGTAATAAGTGGGAACTGCAGGTTTATTTTTGACAGAAGAATGAGACATCATCAATGATAATCAGTCACCAATGTGATGTCATTGATCATCATCATCATCATCATCATCATCATCATCATCATCATCATCATCATCATCATCATCATCACCATCGTCATCATTATCATCATCATCATCATCATCATCATCAGAGGGTTAGGTTTTATATGAGGATGTGACATCCATTCTGTCAGCACTAGTTCACTTTTTAGTCCACGTTTATGCATGAGTCGAGTTTTCCACGGAATTATATATTACATGTGGGTGGCTGATGTTGGACTACTATTATCATCATCATCATCATCATCATCATCATCATCATCATCATCATCATCATCATCATCATCATCATCATCTCCACTGATATGCAAACAGAATATTCTTACCACCCTCTTTGTAGATACTGCAGGACTATGAAACTTTATTTCCCTCCATTTGTCTTTCTTACCTTCATATCATCATAACATGTTGAAGTTAACAGTATATTTACTGTATGATTAATGTCTGCTGGTGTGAATAAGATTTAACAACATTTTACAGTAATTGAATAATACACTGTTTTGTTGGTACAAATTGATCTCAGTTGCATACATGTAAAGTGAGTGAACATAAAATCCAAAGCTTCCCCCTGTTTTTCTTTTCCTCCACCTCTGTGTGTGTTCAGCTCTTACATTAAAACATACATAGAAAGGTCACAGCACACATCACTACTGTTCATAGATTATATATCAAATTTTTCTTCTGGGGAATGTCACCATAGGCACCCAGATCATAAAAATGTAAATTCGAGGACTTTTATATAACAGTGACAGGAAGAGTGGGTCATAAAAGCTCATGACAGTCAGTGTTAATTCATTTGACGGCAGCGAATGACTCGACGGACATCGATTTAAATGGAAATCTTTGATATTGTAACTTTAATCTATAATGACATCATACCATTGATTTATGCATTATTCATCTATGTTAAATACATGATTTGCATTTTTTTTATGACATTTATTTTGTGGCTTTTATGAGTTTATTTGATACATGCAGTAGACAGACAGGAAATGTGGGGTACAGAAAGATGGAGGATAGGATTGACATGAAGCAAATGGAATCACACCTGAACTACTAAAATATGGTGTTACCTTTGTGATGATAAGAATCAAGAATAAAATATACCTGTAATGAGCAAGAGCAGCATTGGGTCCAGATGCAGAGATGGTCTCAAAGCTCGGTCCACTGTTGTCACTCTGTTTACTGTAAGATATGTCCATTAAATATGTAAATGCTATTTAAAATAAAATACAAAAAAATTTTAATGAACCCATACAAATATGCTGAGTAACTGTACTACTTTCACATATTTTTTGTGTAATTTGATATATTTTTGATATGTTTATGAAGTTTGGGGTTTATGTATAATACAACACATATATTATTTTTTCTTGGTAGAATGGTTGTGTAACAGTAACACAACCAATTCAAAGGTACTATGACTACTATACGTATGTATTGTTATCTATTTAGCTGAAGAAGGAAATGTATTAAAAATCACAGTAGAATTAACACCAAAATGATGTAAAATTAAAAGTGAAAATATAATGCAAAGAGGTTTATTTGAAAAAAATAAATAATTCTGTTAACAATTAAATAAAATGTAGCTGTAGTCTTTACAGGAACAGTATGTGAACAAAACCAGATTTGTATTTTGAAATTATGTATTTTTATTGCTTTGACAAAATAAAAATGTAAATTTGTGTGTGTGGGAACAGGACAATTGAGACTCCATCTATCCAACTTCTGCGCAAATCATGATTGATTTTGTTGTCGTGCATGCAGTGGAGTTCTACAGTGAGCTGAATGTGAGCTTCTGCAGACATATGCGGCACTGACAGTGTTGCCAAAACTCCCAATCATGCTCCAATCCATCAAATTGTAACACATCACATTATTTTCCGAATTAACAGTAACAGCGATACAGTTATGGATCGATACAGTTACTTGAAATGTGGCTGTGTTAGTAACGCCGTTATACTCTAACACTGTTATTCCCAGCACATACTGTATATATGTTGAGCAGACCCTGTACTGCAGCCCATGACTCCTCTAGTTTGCTCTACACTCACCTCCGACACTTATCGACATAATGTGCAGCAGTCAGCTCAGTCTCTGTTCCTTTGGGCACAGACTTTTCCAGCCACATCAGCAGCTGGATGACTGCCACGGCGTCTCTCACCTACAGAGACAAAATGAGTCACAGACTGAAGTGTCACTCACGATAACAACAAACACACTAATGGAATCTTCGGACAATTTTGACAAAGGAATAAATGCATCGATGCTTGTGTTCAGTCAAGGGTTCAAGCTTTCACGGCAAACATTCATAAACGTCAGAGTGGATGATGAATGAGTCTCTTAAATGATAAATGTGTAAAATGTACCTGGCACATAACAAATAAACCAATAACATGAATAACGACACATGCAGGGTTCCCACATACTGTATTTCTGCTTCAGAATTCTGTACTAGACTTTAGAATGTCATCATATTTCAATTACCAGCTTGAACATTTGTTTTTTTTAAACAAATAAAGACCCAAACAACCACATGTGAACAAAATCATCTGTTGATTTTAAATGTTTAATAACATTTGATCGACTAATCCTATCAATATATGTAAATAATTGGTGTAAAATGCAGTTTACATATTTGGACATTCAGAACATTGTAACACCGTCATCTGTTATAATATTCAAACCCATGGAGTTGGATCAATGACAGTCAATGTCCAGTTATTGATATTGTAGCTTTAGTGAACATCTGCATGATCAATATATAGTAAAAGATGTGATTTACAATGAAAAAATATGAAATAAGACATAGAATATTGCAATTAATGGTGATAAATGACATAAGAAGAGTTCAATATAGAGAGAAATTCATTTTGGAGTTAGGTTTAACTGACGCATGTAATGTAGAGTTAGTTTGGATCTAAAACTTCAGCATGAATTTTCCAAATGTATGATAACTGTGAAAAGATCATCTAGATTCCAGCTGATGGGAGTAACCAGAATGGATTAAGGAACAAAATGTAATCAACTTTAACTGCAATATGATGCACTTTCATCATCTAAATACATGGTCAAATAAGGCTCATGCCATCAAAGCGATGTCTAGGGGTACAGTATACCCCTAAATATTAATGATGTTGTGACATGGGACGTCCCCAGTTAATGACCTTTCATTTGCACATGATTTAAAGTCAATCAGACACATACTTCCAGTGATATGAACAAAAGAGTGTTTGGTGATTGCAAACTTTTGAACACCCCCTTGGGGGCAATCTAGGAATGGTAAATTATCCAAAAATTGAATCAGTTCTTCCTCTCCATGATATTCATTGATACAGAAAACATTTAGCCTTGGATCTAGACTGTCCCCAGTGGCCGCAAATGGTATTTGCTACGGGGGAAAGTCTAGAAAGTCTAGGCGAATTTGTGGGTGGGATAACCGCTGTCTGTCAAGTTTTCTCTTTACACAACACCACGCCATTGGATGGGTAACCAGTCAGAGCCAACCAATCAGAGCAATGAACATGGATTTCATAGACAGCGTCACCGGAAGAACACACCAGAATGTAGTCTCAAAACGAGTGCAGCAGCTTAGCTAGGACTCCCGTACACTATGTGGCAACGGCCGCTTCGGATCTCCTCCGGGTCGCCTTTGCCGAGTTGTGCTGCTCGTATTCCCAGTTTTTCTGCCTCTTGCAACTGGTCATCCATTAGGGCTAAAAGGGGTGACACAACGATCACCAGCGGGTTGTGCAGACCCATGCATCGTCCCACTAGCGGAGCCAGCTGATAAATCAAACTTTTGCCATACCCGGTGGGCAAAACTCCCGACAACGTCCCTTTTTTCCAAAAACAGCTTAAGTGCCGTTTTCTGCTCCTCTCGCAGGGAAAACTGTAATTTTAAATCACCTAGCGTTGCTGCCAAAGCCAGCTCGAATGGTTGTTCCTGGTGATGAGCCATGTTGTCTAGCAGCTAGCAACTGGTGTTACGGCAATGTGTGCTAGCTGCTTGCTAGCTGCTACGTCTCTGCGACTACAACATTACATGTCGTATTTGTGTCGTCATGAGGCAGGGCGGGCTCCAATCCCGCCCCTCGCGATTTGATTGGTCCGGTCCATTTTGGATTTTCAGATCCGAGGCTGTCTAGTCTGTCTCCCCGTAGCAAATACCATTTGCGGCCACTGGGGACAGACTAGATCCTAGGCTAGAAAACATTATCACATTAACACAAACGATATCTAGCATTAGTGGCGGCGGTTAGACCAAAAACATAATATCCCAGGGATACTCACTCCATTCAGGGATTTTTAAAAGACACCAGTTATTTTGTTTCATTGGACAGAAAGGCATAGGCATTGAGTTTATGAACAGTACCAGAAAAGTTGTGATTAACTGATTTTATTTCTATTAGTTGCATACAAAACAAAATTCTACCAAATATCTAAAGTGTATTTCCGAACAGGACTCATCCAGGGTGTTCCCAACCTTCACCCATCAAAATTCAGGATAGACCCATTTGACCCTCAGACTATTAGCTCAGAAAATGAGTGGGATGGAAATTTCTGAACAGAGCAATAATAGAAATGCTCTCTGTTAGCCTCAGAAACCACCAGGATCCTTCTCCTTTTGGGCAGATGTAATGTCAGAGTTTCATGTTAGGCTTTAAATATTTCATATAGACTGGTTCCCTTGGTTCTAACTGATCCAGGACAGACTTTCAGCCCTTAGGATCCAGTTCTGGTGTTCTGACTAGACTGAAGCAGATTGATGGCCACGCTGTACTTTGCTTGCGTCAGCCGTGGCATCTCTCCTGACAGTGATGTGAGTATCGCTTTGAGATCTGTGTAAGCAAAGGGAACAGACGCTACTCAAAGACAGGATTGTCAGCTCAGACAGTGACTGCAGAATTTAAACGTCAAATCCAGCTCAATCAGGTCCGAACATTCTTTTGTTTTTAAACTCTGAGTGTAATTATATATACACATTTTACACCTGATTTTTGATTATTACAGTAATAGGCAGATGAAGACATTAGGTTAAATATCAAACCTTAGAACAGGAAAAAAATTCAAAAAATTCTGCTCCTAAAATAGCAGTCAATATAAAATACAGTATTTAAGTCATTTCTATATTTGTATTTATCTGCTTTGGCTCACACTGGAGGTACAACTACAACTGAAAATTGAGGTTTTATTATTATTTACTCCGACAAGGAGGTTATGTTTTTGCTTATTTCTCATCACAAGGAACAAATTATTACATTTTACTAACCCTAACCCTTTGAAATCCATTTCAAAGTGATCCAGAATCCAGGATCTCTTCCAGATCATCACAAAAATCTATCTAATCATTTGTTCCTTGTGTGACCCCCAACACGTCATGAGATTTTCATCAAGATCCATCCATAACTTTTTGAGGTATCTTGTTAACTAACAGACATAAAGACAAACTCTGGCAAAAACATAACCTCCTTGGTGGACCTCTCTTTATTTGGAGGAGAGGGGGGGGGTTCCTGCCTTGGCGGAGGTTTCGCGTTCTCAGAGTGCTTTTCTAGTTATTATTATTATGATTATTATTATTAGTAGTAGTAGTAATAGTACAGTAGTAGTATTGTTCTGTTTTTGAGATCTTCAAATAAAAACTCTTAAAGTAGCACACCCTGATCTAGTTTGAACTTTGTGAAAAACTGGCCCAAGACGACTCAGTAGATTTTATCAGATGATTATCAAGTAAATAAGTGGATTTAAAAGTTTTTTTGTGATTTCTGCCAATCAATTTTTGTCAATCAATCTACCAATCTTATCAAACTATTTTCATGAAACCTATTCTCTCCAGCAGATTTTTATTTATATCAGTGTCTTTGTCTGTTTTTTTTCTGCCTCAACTTTTTCAGGTTCCATTTCTTTCTCTTCCTCTCGGTAGCATGTGAAAGAAAGGGGCAGAGTCAGCTGTGGCTGCATGTGGTATTTTCACCAAAGCATGTGACAGACAGATCACTGAGACACCAGAGAACTGTGGAAACTTGTGGAAAATAATATTTTAAAGGGGCATGATATGTCCCCTTTAAAACTTTTGGTTGCAGGCATTAAAATACTGTGACAAAACTGGGAACTGCTTGCGTGCCCAATTCATTTGTCCCAATTCTATATTTTAGAAATCAGAACAAGACAACAACAGATTTCCACACAGTGTAGGAACCCGACAAGTGTTGCATGTTGGTGAGTATTTGTATCTATTTGCAGGTGACATACATGTGCATGCCTCAGGACTCGCTGTTCGGTCTCATCCTTCACTGCTTTCGTCAGTAACACAGGGGAGTAGGAGGTTGTTAATAGTTTTTCCTGCATGATGAAAGAAATATTATCATTTCTTTCTTACATATGCATTCCATAACATCTTAACATGTAGATCCCTTATAATGTCACAGCCTCGTTTGACTTAAAAGATTTAGTGTTACCACATTAAAAACAATAATAATGCTAGAAACCAAAACACTGGATATGCAGTGAATTAAGTGAAACATAACACATTGCAAACACAACTAACCCTAAACACTCATTAAAAGCATTTATTCATGTTAGCAATGAAACCTCTGAACTCAATATACCCCAATACTTTTATCTGTAACAACAACCTAAGAGTTTAATAAATATCTTTATCACTTTATTAATTATATTCCAATAATATAACCGTCCACATGTAGAACTAATGAAACAATACAGTGTCGCTGAATTGGTTGATAGCAATCACTATGACAAACAATAATATTAAAGTGTTCAATGTTATTAGTGTAGTTTTTAAAGGAAAGGCTTTTTATCTACAATATATAAAAAGTCTAGAAATATCATCTAAATCAGGGGTGCTCAATCCTGTTCCTTGAGAGCTACTATCCTGGATGTTTTAGATGCATCCCTCTTCCAACAAACCTGATTCAAATGATAACCCTCTCATCTCCTCTGCAGAAGACTGATAATGACCATCAGGTGTGTTGGAAGAGGGAAACTTCTGAAATATGGTCTGGAGCAGTGTTCCCCAACCAGTGTGCCTTGGCTCATTAGTGTGCCGTGAGAAATCATCAGGTGTGCCGTGGAAAAATGATGTAATTGCACCTTATTGGTACTGTGAGCAGCAGTGTGATTATAGATCCAAACAACAGCACACACACTGATCCACTCAAAGCCGTTGAGCTGCGGTTGTCTTTTTTAAATTCCTGCAAGAGTGTCAGCTTTGTGTTTAACTAAACAGGCTTGGGTTAAATCAAGACTAGATTTGAATTATATTTCAATAAATATACTTTTTGTGAGATTTTTCTTTGGTCGTGTGACTTGTGATGTTTCTAATGTAAAATATGGTTGGAAAACATTGGTCTGGAGAACCAGGACTGAGCACCGTGGATCTAAATCAAGAATAGTAAATACAAGAATATAAAAAAATGATTATTATAGTACTGTAACCTCTGGATATTACTCCAGAGGTTCCTCTGCCATTATCAGACTTAACTGGAGCATGTAAAGTATAGAGAAGAAAAAAGTCTGTTGACTATTCTATACTGCTCTGTAGAGCGAAGGTACATCAGTCTGAAGAGACTGTGTTTTGTTTTTCTTTATTTTTTTCTATAATTAAGCTTTATAACAGCAGGGTTTCTCTTTTATTCACCAATTTATTTTGTGTTAGATAAATATTTAAGAATGCTGATATACTGTATAATTATATACGTTCATATTTTTTTGTCAAACAACAAAAACACCAGCAAAAAACTTTAAACAAATAAACAAGGTATGTCAGAACAGAAATTACAATACAACACAAACAGGACAAATTATGAAATATCTAGAAATAAAAACACCCGCAGTGTGAAAAGTCATAACTGGAGCTTCATACCTGTGTAATGACCTCAACCACTGCATAGTTTGTGTATTCAGTACCGATCCATACTTTGCATCCAGGCTTGGCCACAAACTTTCTTAGTTCATCTAAGATAGTGTCGTAGTTTTTAAGCTGCACACAGAGAGGACCAGTGCAGGATGCGTTCAGGTACGCCTTTAATTCATCAGTCACTCTCTCTTCGTGTAGAAATAGCCTGCGGGTTCATAGAAAATGAGTTGTAAGATAAATCTAAAAAGAAATTAGAATATTAGAATTAGAATAGACTCCCTCGTGTTCACATGTAATCCCTAATAGATGGACTCACCAGATCTCATCCATCGTCAGCAGTGTGTAGGAGTAGAAAAAGGGATTGTACGGGATGTCATTGCCACGCATATTGAACAGCCCTATACAAAACAGAAATACGCACCATCCCTGAGTGTCAGCATTTGCATCATCTGTTATATCAATCTGAGCCGAGAAGTGACATTTGTATTTAATGAATGCATGTACGTGACTTTCCACATGTCCCAAGTTAATTCTGAAATCAGATTTCAGTGAACAGAGGCTTTATAAATCTGTTACTCCTTCTGTGAGCTTTGTAATTTACATTACTGTGCAACATTCTTAATCCAACATTAGATTTGTTGGTTTAGTCAAGTTCTAATGACCACATACATGCATTTTTCAGACTCTGTATCAAGACACAGTCAGTATATGTAAAGTATGTACAGCATTAAAAACACAAGATTCAGGGAAAAAAACAAACAGAAAATATCTTGTATCACCTCCTTTAAGTGTCTCAGACAATATTATATTAGTGCATTAATTTAGTACCAGATTTCATTCAACATATGTCAGACGTGCTGCTTTCTTTTATGGGGTCAGGGGTCACACTAAACACTGACTTTAACCTTTATATCCCAATTAGTTCAATGAACTATATTTTTTTCCATTTATAACCTAAAATGATCTAAAATGATCAGATCACAAAAGAGACTCATTGAATTGTACACAATAGGTGAGATTATTTCAATAATCTGCAGTTTAGGTCCTTTAAACTTCTACTCAATGTCACCTACATTTCTTAATAAAGAAAACTGAATGCTGTTCTTGATCAATTTTGATAACATGCAAAAGTTGTTTTAATATTGTTCTTATATCATGAATTAACATATAAAGATGAAAACTGGGATATTGCAGATGGATCCCATTAAATGACACAACAGTCATTTGTGGATATTTATTGTTGTTTTTTTGTGTTTTGGACTACATTTGGATTACATATTTTTTTGGTTTGGATTATGACCGCATTTGTTGGAATCTCCTTCCTCTGTGGATAAGTATGAGACATAAAAGGTAAGATATGCTGCATCTTCTGTGGTTATTTTATCTGAAAGTGTCTGACATCAGCCAATGTGTGAGAATCATTGAGTGTTGACTATGTGATGTCGACCCGGCAGGTTCGGGTGGTTTACTTATATCTGTGAGCGACTATTTCTGACTCATATGTGGGTTGTTAGAAGCTTAAGGGTTAAAATGGGATCCTTGTAAATATGAACACATTGTGTGTTTCTATTTCACGTAAATCATCAGAATGTAACCGAGTGTAAGTTAAAACTAATTTCCAAAATTTACCTTCTTACATCATTCTGATTATTCATTGACCATTTATCTAGTGACTGTAAATTGTCATTTATAGTTCAATACAAACTAAGCTTGTTCACTGAACATTACCATGCACTGACCTGTTCTGATCAACTGAAACTGTGTGAATGTGTCACATTAGCCTAAAAAACCCACTGGTGGAGATGAGAGTGAATAACATGATGAATAACATGTGCATGTTAGGGCAGAGATCACAGTAAAAATGAATCACATGAGGATAATAGAATTGATGGTAAGCTGGCAGGCTAATTTAAAATACAATAATTTTGAAGATGATCTCCCTCTTATACTTTATAATGAATGTGTGAGGTTCATGATGTTTCTGCAGTTTGTACAGCATCAATGATTTTATTATATGTATGTATGCAGATCGTAGTACAAGGACAAAAACTCAGAATTTCAGTTTATTGAAGGTGCATGCTGGTGAGCAGATGAAACAAAAAATTAGAGTCGAAAAAGTTTTAGTCTGTTATTTCAGAATTAATGGACAAAATGTTTTTCTAAGCTTGAACTCATAAACAAAATTAATGATTAAAAAAAGCTTAAGTCAGATCAGTGAAACAATGATGGGTGGGTGATAGTGATTGCTGTCGACCAGTCCATCCATCCATCCATCCATCCATCCATCCATCCATCCATCCATCCATCCATCCATCCATCCATCCATCCATCCATCCATCCATCCATCCATCCATCCATCCATCCATCCATCCATCCATCCATCCATCCATCCATCCATCCATCCATCCATCCATCCATCCATCCATCCACCCAGTTTGCTCCCTCTCTCAGTATAAGTCATCTCATTTATATCCTTGTTGTAAAATGTTTTAGATAACAGTTTATCACATTTTCTGTCGTGTGAATTTTTCTGTTCAGGGGTTTGTTTTCTTTCTTGCTGTAAATCTAGTGTTGACTGAGGTGAAATCATACAGTAGGAAGTGGGATTGGGAAAAAAAAGAATATGGTATCCATTTGAAACTAAATATCATTAGTGCTGCAACGCTCTGTTTTAAGATGACTTAAAAGTACACAATACTTTCAAACACATTAATGATTTTTTTCCCCTAAATATTGATTTACTGGTTTTCAAAGTGATGTTTATTCAGGTTGTTTAGGGTCCATTTGGTTTTATGACTATGAAATATAGCTGACATGATTAAGCATGGTATCAGGAGGCAAAGGTCTTTGGGAATGGATGAGTTTTGATATTTGTTGTGGATGGGGAGAAGGATGAGGGGAGGGGCAAACTATTGTGCGACATAAGCCCCATGATTTGTTCATTACTGGTTATGGTATACAAAGCAACATTTACAGTAGCATGACATTTCATAATCCTACTAATTACACTTTTTTAGTGAGTTTGGTCATCCAGGATGAGCAGATGCATAAACAGTGTTACTGCAGGTATCAGCAAATCTAATTTAAAGATTATAATGCCACTATAAATAAATGTAATGCCCATGTCCAACTGCAGATACAGTTTTATATATAGTTGAATGACTGTTTATTGTTGACAGGTTTTAACCAGGTTTTGAGTAGTTCTTCCTCCAATCACTTCGGCTAAAAGTTGTATTTCCCATTTGCTAATATTCCCTATATTCTTTTGCCATGTTATGAGCAGAATATTGCATTCCACAATAGCCAATTAAAGGGTTTCCACCTGTCAATCATCAACATTATTAAATGTTTACAATATATAATCAAACTTAATCATGAATAACAGTGTTTTTCTAATGGTTTTTAATGCCGTTTAAGGTCATAATTTTCACGAGCTTTATGTAATGTCTTTTCATGCTTTGTAATGACCCACAGAACCTCTGATAAATGTCATGCATTTAAATGTGTTTGAATAAGTTCCTTTGTAGATAAACTTACAGGCGGTTTCATCCAGCGCTGACAGCAGCAGAGCTGTGGAGTCATAGGGATTGTCTGCCATCTGATTTCGAATGTGCTCTACTTTCATCTGCCAGGACCTTTCTGTGGAGATATATGCTTTACTTTGATTTAGGCCAGCTTGACAAAGCACACTTGACTTTGCATTTCATCATGTATCTAAATCAAAATGTCCATTAATGATGTTGCAAGCAGTGCCTTTCTAACACAGTAAGTGCTACTCCAGTTACTCAGACTCTTTTCTTTGACTCTCCTGTCATCTGAAAAATGCTCATCACTAAATTGATCTTACTCAAGTGCCAAACATGAGAATGAGCTTTTGTATTCAAGACATGAGACAACATTAATAAGAGAGTGCTTCTAAGAAAAAAAAAACCCAGAACCAAATGCTTTTACCAGATTATAGACAAATGACAGATACACACATAAAACACATTTGGTTTATGATGACTTCCATTTGTTCCATTTATCTATTCTGCAACCATAAAGACTAAAAAGGCCCTTGGGCATCCAGGTAACTTCCTTTTCCTCTCAGTCAGTATGGTATCTAGCCATAAAAACATGGAATAGCCTGTTTATGGCGTTTTACTGTCTGTCCAGTTTGCACATATTAATCAGTACATCAGTAAAGGGCAGCACAGCAGTAGAGCAGCTGACTATATTGAATGTGTGCATACAATTCATGCAAACAGGCACCCACGTATGACTCTGTCAGGGAGCCGGGTGAGTTTGTTGGACTGGATCGCAGGCCTTTCTGTCCACACTTCATCCACCAGGTTTTTGGGGATGGACTTGAGGGTACGATTGCTGGACTCCAGATTGACTTCATACTCTGTGTGCTTTCCTAATGGAGGAAATTACAGATCATTACACACACACTGAACTGAATCAATCACAAGTAAACAGTCTGCATGGCGTCTGAAGGCCCCATCGATAATTCTCCATCTGCTTGGGTGAGCACATTATTGACGCTAACCCCGACTGACAGGAGTGTTGGAGAGTGGAGTGAGGTAGACTTACTGAGAGCAAAAAGGAACGGATCAAAACCAATCTTTCCACCGTGTGGGACTTCGGCGAGGAGCCAGTCTACGATGCTGGCAACAGACACTGAGGAAAATCACACATGACATATCGATTGCAGATTTATTCATGATTTTAAAGAAAGTGACAGCATACACGTCATCCTCACATTGTTCCTGTCGCTGGTGACTACTGTGGTCACACATTAGGTTTTATATTTCAAATGATTTGCTGGGTTTAGTCAATAAAACTAACTCTAATTGACTCATAACAAGCAGTGATGACAAGTTACTAAAACAAGTACTTTGTTAATGTATTTATGTGGGGTTTTCTAGTGTATTTTTCTTTTCCTTTTTTACCGTCTACTTCTTACAGTTTCAAATCTAGTCATCTACAGTCATCTACAATTATAAATCTATGTTAATGTGCATTATTTGACTGTTTCCCAGCATCAAGACACATTTCAAAGTAAAATGAAAGCACAGAAACATAACAAAGACTATCCCCTGGTGACTTCACACATGAAAGACGTAACAAGATGAAAGTGGCAAATCAGTGGTAACATGACGAAACGAACATGAAAAACAGATGGTACAAGGGGAAAAGGCATCATAATGTTCAATACTGACTGTGGAAACAGAACCATGTAGAGAGTTTAATGTTCATATTTCTAATATTTTATTTTGTTTTATTTTATTTTAAGGTATGATAGTAGAATGTAAGGTTCAGTTGTTTTGTAAAAATGACATTATAAGACTACATTTCAGTGCTTGTATTTTCTTATGCAATGTTGAATATGTACAAAAATATAACTAATAATGAATAATAATATAAATATAAATAAATGCACTATGTACTCTATCTGTGCAACACAAGACGCACAGCCCACAATGTGCTCATTATGTCTTATAATTGTAAAACCTGTTTAATTCTCTTGATTTGTAAACAAACTTTGTGTCCATCTTTGTGAATGAGTGAATGCTTGCTGAGTGATTCAATGATCCCATCCACAACACAGCCATGGCATTTCCAGGTGCAGTTCATACTACAATAATAGTCTTCAGGCATGTCTTATACTGACAATAAAAGGACATTTAAAATGTCACATCTCCTACAGCCATGCAGATGTCACAAATCATGCAGGAAGGGTTCTGGATTATATCCATTAGCTCTGTATATCTCTCAAAGAGGAGTGGAATAACATTCCATAGGCCACAACTGACAATACTGTCAAGTCGATGAGAAGATGATGTGTCGTTCTTCGGCAGGGGTCACTTACCCTGGTCCTAGAGAGCCGCTATCCAGCATGTTTTAGATGTATCCCTGACGGTTGTTATCAGTCTTCTGCAGAACTTGATAAAAGGCTGATCATTTGAATCAGGTGTGTTGGAAGAAGGAATCATCTAAAACACGCAGGACAGTGGCTCTCTAGGACTGGAGTTACCCCTGCTCTATGAGAAGACAATGGTGGACAAGATATGGAGTAATGATTTCTTTCAATAATGATTTCACACCATGGCCACATCAATGTCCTGGACAATAAAATAATTTTGTCTTACTTTTTAATATATTGTGCAACATCTAATGCTATTAAAATGTAATGTGTCACATGGAGTGCTTTTAGATTTTTGTTCAGTGTACTTCTCTGGCCTTTTTTATGAGTATATGTACCGGTACTTCGACTTGATCAGAAAACATTTAAAAAATTGTTTTGGCCTTAATTAGAAATAGTTAGAAATGACAAAAAGATGGGAGAAAGAGAGAGTACAATCAGCCCTATTGTAGGAAAGCTTCAACCTGTGGTGTGATATTCTTGCCACCTCTGGCAATAAAACATGGGTTAGACTAAATGTGTGTATCAGTAAACGAGAATATGAATAAAAGATAAGAATGTGAGAGATTACATGTGTTTGAGAAAAAGGGCTGAAATGAACATAAATATTTTAGTATAGGTTCATTTTCTATTTTATGAGTATAATGTGAAAAATATGTTTGGTAAAAGTACAGGATGAGATGCATTAGTACTACTATGTGCTGTTGGAAATGTGTAACAGTGGAGTGAATTAAGCTCAATCAGCCTTAAGTGTCTTTATTTATCTTTTCCTTTAGTTTGATTAATGTTTAATCCATTTCTAGTAACTTCTTTTTATAAAAACAAGCTGCTAAATCATTAAAATGTATCTTAATATTCTGGTATTTTACTGTGTACACCAGCTGTGTGTCCTGTTCTTCATATCTAATTTAGTTTATTTTCCTAAATGGCAAACCTTTTATCTATTGATGTTCTTGATTAAAAACAAAGTGCCCTTTGAATCCAACAGAAGCTGCTTTATCTTTTATAAATGTGTGAAAATTAGCACAACATGTACAGTAGCTGCTTCCAACAGACAAAAGGACCATTGACTGCAGAGGTTTGTCAACTATTTTTATCATATGATCCCTGTTATTATCAGTCCAACATTTCTCTGGATATTTTTAGGCTTGATCACAAATATTCCACAGGATCAATTTGCTGTGCGTTGTCATAACAAGCAAAAACAAAATTAAGTCCCACCATCTTTTTCCAGTGCCCAGTTGCAGTCCATCTGTCTCTCAGCCTGGACCCAGTAGCGGCTGTCTGTCCACAACGCAGCCTTGTTCTGGGTGACTACAGCAGTGCCTGCAGCAACAGGATGGCAGTCAGCATTATGGAGAGGGCAGTAGTGACAGTGAATTACAAGCGGCTATAAATGTCAGAGCTGACTTGGAACAAAGCATGATTGGCCAGCTAATACGGAAAAAAAATGTATGCATGAAATAGAAAGGTTATGGAGCGATGGCAACCTGAGGATGTGGGGTGGATACACAATCAGGGCTTGTAATCTCAAGTATTGGCATTCCACTGGTGTACAGTCAATTTAATCAAATATAATCAGGTTTAACGTCTTTCGTCCATCCGCAAAAGGAATCCATAATGAAGGCCTGTAGATATATGACTCAGCTCCATAAAAAATTATTTATAAACTGTATTTTTTTTTTATTTATGCTTGTACCCCAGAAAAAAAAACAAAGGACAAGAATACTATAATCATTAACTCTGTTCATCATCAATGCTTAGAAAGAGATTTCATGATTCAGTGGTAATTTTCCTTTGGAAATAAATATATATATACTATAAAAAAGGGGTGGGGGTTGGCTACTGATGAATGAGAGAATGCAGCGATGCAGAGAGCAAAAGTGGTGAAACAAGATGAACGAGGAGCAGAGCAGAGCACAGTGAGGATGTGGGATGAAAGTAGAGGAGATTCAGGACCACGGACATATGGGGAGTTGAGTCATGGGGAGGAAGAGGAGGAGGAGGAGAAGGAAGAAGAAGAGGACAACGAAGATGAGAAAGAGGAAGAGGCAGGAAAAGGGTTGTACCTGCAGAGCCTGTAAAGCCGGTCATGAAGGCCAATCTGCTATCACGTAGGGCGATATATTCACTCTGGCATGGAAACAGAGTAGTTAGTATCTCACACACGCTGTCAATGACATGCTTAAAACCCAGATGAATTAATTATGATGGACAACAGATGTACCAGGTGAGCGTCTGTGCCAGGGATAATGTATGCAGAAATATTCAGCGGGAGCATCTTTTCCCGTAGCTCCTGCAGCCGAAGAGTGGTGTTTATGACTGTACTGGGAATGTACTATAATACAAAAGGATACAAAGAGAGAGAGAGACAGCGTGTGAAAAAAAAGCCTTCATTCAATCCAACAAAAACTGCTGATTTACCACTTTCTCTATCTCTCTGTAATAATTAACTATGAACATAAGGTAATCATCAAACAGGAACTGTGTGAAACCAATGAAACATATTTTTATGACATTGTTTTTTCATTCTTACTGCTGAAGGTAAGTAAAAGCTGTCTTGAACCAGAATAGTAGCAGCTTCAAAAAAAGGCAAACTTACTGGTGGTGTAAGAGAGCAGTTTCTTTCAGTTCGCTCATTTACAGCAACTATGTTTCCTGAAATGAGAAACGCACATAGAAACGAGAAATGCTGGAAAATAACACATTCAATTTACGATAATAGCACTTTCTGAGTCACATCTCTTTTGTAACGTATCCTTCACTTAACTTTCAAAGCTACCGTTGTATTGCATAGTATACTGAATGCAACACATAAATAGAATGGCAAAAAAGAAAAAATTCCAAGGCACTCTCTTATAAGTGAAAATTAATAAGCCTTTATTAAATTGTCTTGATTACAAAAACCTATAAAATCAAATAAAAACCCCAACGTGTTTCGGCGGAGTCATATCATGCATAAATAGAATGTTTTAAAAGCAGATTTTGAAACAATAATATGGTGAGAGTAATTATTAAAGTATGTATGTAAGGTATGTTTACATCGTGTATAATCGTATGAACAGTAGTGTTTTTGTTGGAATGGGTTGTTTTGATCCGCAGATGCAGCAGGTCACTATTTGCAGAGGCCACCATGTTACATCATCTACAGTAGCTCACAGCAGACTTCTTCCTTTTTTCCAGCATCAAAGGGCACTATAGTCTACTGCACAAGAGTTACTGTAGTACCCCTTTAAATACAAAGCCCAGAATGGACAAAAACACTGGTTCTAACAAGGGACTTATGCATTTTTAGCAGTCACTGTAGGTCAAGGTAATGGCAGAGCAGTGGACATCACTAAATAATATACAATGAACCTTTAGGCCTGTTTATAGTGAGGCTGTTTTTCTGTATATGTACTATATAAAAATGGTTTGAGGCTATTTTGCAAACACTGCAAATTTAATTTTGATAGTCTTGCATGTCCTTCACTTACAGAGGTACATACTCTATATTTAAAATATAAAAGTATATTTTGTTCCCACTAGTAAACCCACTAGTAAACCCTAATCAAGAAATTTTCACAATCCATCTAAGTCCAAGCTCTGGCTTTAAAAGGAACACTTGTCATTCAGAGTAAAAAGACATTGAGATGACCCTGTTGTCAGGAATGACCCCACCAAGACAATCACACAGTCACATTAAGTGTAAGCTTAATTCCAATAAACCCTCTTCACAACCTCTTTGGTTTATAACACATGTATTCCTGATAACACTGATGATAGATCTGTTCCATTTACATGCAGGGGAAAACTGAGTGCACAACTTTAAAAATGCAATAGATTCAGCTGAACTGAATCATACCACATATGTAAACATGCATGTTTTCCACCATGACAAGATCAAATGTAACCTGTGAAAACAAACTAGTGTGTATTTCTGATTATTTTGGTGTTTACAGATTTTTTTTTTCAAAAACACAAGAGATGTACTGGGTATGAGGGCAGTTATCTGCTTCTAACAACATTTCATGCCAAGAAAAAGACGAGATGGTCACTTCCTGTTGTATATCTGTGAATCAGATTCCATATTAATTTTTAGTACATGCCTTAAAAGTCATTTTAATTTCAAATCAGACAGCACTATTGATCTTTTTTTTTTACTGCGCTTCATAGCTTCTGTCATTTTAACGCACAGAATATAAAAGTAACCACAGAGGCATAAGAAAAAAAAAGACTCATGCACAAACCCAACAGTGAAAATAAAGAGCAACTTTTTTACCTGTTAGCGCTGCCAGAGACAGAGTCAGCAACCAGCAACAGGAAGGCATCTTGGCAGTGAGAGCCATCCACAGACTGATCCACACACAGACGGGCTATAAAGCAGGTGCTCGAATGTGTATGCAGCGTATGTGAGAAACTGTGTGCGGGTGTCTGGTGTGTCAGTGTCTGCGATTAAGTGCACTGTCCTCTCTCTCTCTCTCTCTCTCTCTCTCTCCTCCTCCTCGTCTTTCTCCTCCTCCTCTGCCACTATCACTATCTGCTTTCCCTGCGGCCTTATGATAGGAATCATGTGCAGTGGCTTTGGGGGTGGATCCTGGGCTTAGAAACATATTATTGCTCCCTGATCAAAAATACACCACACCAAGACACATTGACCACCCACCTGCTTTTTCCTACATCAGACCCCGTCGCTCAGTCTTTCTCTCTTTTTCTGATGCAACTTGGAATCTTAAAAGGTTGAATATTCAACTATGCATGATTGTTTGACAAATGTAATTACAGGAAGGCATGAAGTAGCAATCCTATACAGTAGTTAGAAAGGGCATATATCTAAGAAGTAGTGCAATACACAATGGACCCTGCCCCCTTAGCACTTAATGGACATCTCTGTCTCAAAATGTGAGACTATGAGTTTAAAAAGAAGCTATACGCAAAACTGAGTATACAGGGATGAAAAGGAAATACTTCAATTGCCCTATCTCTGATCATCATGAAAATACTTTTTGGTGACCTTGACTTTTGACCTACATTCAACAAAATGTAATGGTATCTATTCTGGACCATCTCACACCTTACCTGAAATTTCTATGGAAATTGGTCCAGTAGTTTTTGCATAAAGTTGCTGACAAACAGGCAGACAGATGGACAAAAAAATCAAAACCTAAAACAATGTGCCTCACCCTTTCGGGGAGGGGGTGGGTGAGGGTGTAAATTCGACTCTATATATAATGTGTACAAATATCTGATTGCAAATTGCTTCCTGTCCTGGAACAATGGATTCCCTCTCTGTGGATTCTCTTGATGTTGCTTAAATTTCCTTTTTGTGGATTTTTTTTCTTCCCTTAGACCAAAGGATTGTATTGACCATTTAGAAACATATGTGATCTTTTATAATAACCCTCAAAGTCTTCAACAGCACTCCAAAATGCTTATTGGTCTAAAGCATTTTGGAGAGGGTCTGACGTGTTTATTTTTCACAGAGTAAAAAACATACACACATTGGTTAAAATGTGTGATGAATGGTTATAAATACAGTAACTTTCAACAGGCTTAATAAGTGGCAAGTTCCAGATTTCAAAAATTATTTGCAACTGCAATTAAAAAATATAGAAAAAACTAATGTTAAAATAATATATAATGTTATCATTGTATTGTTTATTGGGTAAAGTGTTGTTCTATCCTATTGGGACTATCTGCAGTTAATTATTTCACAGGACACTGTCAGAGCTAAAGGTAAATTTGTAAGTGATGAAGAGACAGGAGCCGAAGATGAACAACTGAACTCACTCTGAAAATGCTTACTAAACTTTAGACTAACCAGAGCCATGTAAATTTAGAGCCCCCCCCCCCACTTTTTCCCTGAATAAAAAGAGGTTTGCAGGCAGAGTAAGGTAGAACATATTGTAACTGGATTCTGTTTTGCTTTTCTCTCCTCCTAAAAAATACTCTTTCCTGTCTCGTTTATGTTTGTGTTACTTTCTTACAGATCTAAACCTGACAACTAAGAAAAAAGCACATTTTCTATAAATAAAATGTAATGATATACCAAGCTTGGAAATGTATTTGAATGTGGAAAAGTACAGTCACTCAGAAGCAGACTACTCATAGTTTGTTTGTTTTTTTTGTTTGCAGATTATTTCATATTTTGTATAGAACACTGATCTGAGTCTTACTAGTACATATAAAGGATGCTATAATGGGATGGCTACTACAAGTTGAATACTTGTGGACAAGTAAAAAATGTAACTGACATGTTGAGGAAGCACCTTTTTAACAGAGACATAAACAAATTGCCCAAGTTGGAAATGATTAACTTGGTAAACAGTAAGTACAGTACCTAACCCTCCCTTCTATACATATAAATATAAACATGCAGTTCCTCAGCTGATCATTGTCATCAATTTTGCCCCATGTTGAGGTTCAGATGCTCCATAGTGTACATGGAAACACTTTCATCTTCAGCAACAATAAATCACCAGGTAAATCCATGTAGTTTTACAAATAACGGCAGGTGTACATGCCTGCTTCCACTGACACATTGTTCTTTGAAAGTGACTTTTCTTCAGTTTACTCTGTTCTCAAATAATCATCTTGAATTTTTACTCCAAACCTTTATGAACATCTACATAACCAGTGAAATATATGTAGAAAAACAACATGTTTTCAAAGGATAATATTATAATGAACAATGATCAATCAATCAATCAATCAATCAATCAAACTAGACTATCAATCTACTCAAATCACTTAGGAAAGGTTTAATGTGCATTAATTGGGATGTCATCGCAAAAGTGGTTCTAGGTCTTTAACCCTTTAACTCCTGAGACTTAAGCAATTCCACAGTAAAAATAAATAAATAAAATAAGCAACAAAATGAACAAAAACTACCAAAGTGAAATTAACAAAAATTAATATTAAACTAACAAAATAATATGTAACACACTAACAGAACACAATTGAAGAAAAATAATAAAATAAAATAACAAAAAATAGAAAAAATAAATAAAATGCTACAGCCCAGGTTGATATTAGAGTCAAGGGTTAGGAATAAGGGAAGTAACAAAGTTGTAAAATTGGATAGGTACTGTAGGTTATTTATTAACAAAACAAAACAAAATGGTAACTGAATTATGGCTCACAGTCGACACAAACCGAAATCAAACACAAACCACAATATAAGAAAAAATATAAGAAAGAAAAACACAATATAAGGCCAAACACGGCACAGTTAACAACAAAGTTCTCAATACACTTTACACCAGAAGCACAGAACAGAAGGCAGAAGTGTCCACACACAGACTGTCCTGACTGGGAGGCTTTTTATCCAGACGGGCAGGTGACTATGGGATGGGTGGCAGCTGGTCAGGTGAAGGGTCACAGGGGTGGAGTGCTCTTAAGGGAATCCCTGAAGACGTCATCTTCAGGCGAAAGTCGGCCAGGATCTGCCCCACGACGGCACACACACACTCACACACACATACGACACTAGACCGTAACAAACAACATCAACAGAAACTAATAAATATTGTTAAATAAATAAATATTTATTGTAATTTGGTTCCAGTAGTTTTAGTTTGGGCTTTTCTTTTTCTAAATCAGTTGCTTTTCGACACCTGTTCATCAGTTCCATTCTCAGAAAAATAACAAAAAAAAAACTAGATTTTTTCAGGATGTGTCAGCGCTGACGCAATAGGGGTTAAAGGGTTAAGGGTTAAAAATAGTCTGGGTGTGTCCATTCTTCTACATGTTATTGGTTGTAAGCTGTCCTCTTTTAAACACTATGAAAGAACAGTAACCTCTGACTACAGTATATGAATACAAGCTGAAAATGATTTTATCATTCAGGGCTTGTTGTCTCACATACAGATCTTTTACCAAAACAACTTCTCCCTGACACTGTGTATTGAAGGAATAGTCAATACGAATGTGACTCAGTTGAAGAAATACGAATAAGACAAATCAAGACCCCCCCCCCCCCCCCTTTTTTTTCAGAATAATAATGGATGACCTATTTTCAGCATTAGACACAGTGTTAAGAAATTTTGGAGATATCACAGACTTATGGGTTATAATAGGAAATGACATGACTCAGTCCAATATGGATCAGGGTTTTTACACATGGGGTCTGACTAGAATGCTTTAAGTATCTGTGGCTTCAGATTCACAGATTATGTGCACTCCCTGTTATTCCCCCATAGAAATTTCCTGAAAAAGAATCAGGCTTTCTGTTTTTGAATACACCCTTGTCTTCAGGCCAAATGTAATTCTACTGAGCCCAAAAGGAAATGGATAAAGACGAGGATGAGCAGGAAGCGGAGGAAGAGGAAAAGGAGTTATTTATTAGAGTTGGGATACATTTGTCTGGATCATACTCATATGAATATTTTTTGTTTGACAAGAATGAGTTCTATTTGGAATTGTTTCTTTTCTTTGATTATTTTTTTCTTACTGCGTCTCAATCGTTTCCTTACATTAATATAGTTCACTATTCCACTATTTTATCACATTAAATATATTATTGAGGTTCGATCAGATGAACATGACTCCACACATATCTTATTTACTCCCTGTGTTGGTACCTGGTATCTATAAATTTTGATAAGGTTCCACCTCCAGGGTCTACTGTGATAGTCTGACTTTGATCATGACTTCACAATCTGCTAGAGCTGCAGTGTCTATGCTATAAAGATGAAATGAGATAAACATGCTAATGATTGTTTGATCATAAAGTGAATTTAGTGGGGGGAAAAAAAGAGTGCTGTGCAGTATCATATGATGCAAAACTGTGATAAAACTCTATTATTTTAAACTTACACCCACATATTACAATCTTGGACATAATTTCACACATTTTGTTCTGGATAAAAGTGAGTAAATGATGCGAAGTAAATACTGGTGGTGGTGATGAACCCAATGATGAGGAGGGAGGTTGAGGGTTGCAATGCTTTTGTGATTTTAATCTCTGCATGAGTGGATATAATTACATACACCAGTGTGTGTGCTTTATAAAATTACACCAAACTAAAGAAATAATGAAGTTAACTTAAGTGGACAAACTGATGACCAGAGAAAAAGAACAAAGTAAACCAACTCATCGTCATACCTGTAATTCACTGCCTACATTTTAAATATTGTTTATTGTCTTAGATTATGTAAAACATCCTGTGTTTGTACTCTACCATGACAGAAAAGCTTAAACTTGAATTTACATTCACGTCATGCAGCAGCATCACTCACTGCTGTTACCTGTCAAAAATGTGTTTCTGGAAATCATTGATCGTACCACGCAGATGTTGTTCTGTTACAATCATTTTACAGTCTCACTTCCTTGTTTAAGAAACATTTGAGGAGATACACAGAAAACATGCCAATAGAATATTCCAATCATTTTGTCGAAAATATGTAGTAACAATGAGCGGAGAGAAAGCAGATAGGAGTCTGTCTTTCTGGTGTATTTCCATAGTGTACTATCATCATAATATCATTGTAATGACAACATATAAAAGGAAAATGAACAAGATGAACAACTCTAAATATATAGTACAATTATTGATGAATCAAAATGATCTATTCTCATTTAAGACTCATATATAACATTGAATCTTACCTATAATGGTCATGAGTGTTTCATGAGTGTAATCTCACCAAATATTGGTTGGGAGAGATTATTGTAATCACTGTATCTGTTCTGTCTGTCTGTCTGTCTGTCTGTGTGTATGTGCATGTGTGTGTGTGTGTGTATCATACTATAACTCAATAAATCCTTTAAATATCACCATGAAATTACATGGGCATATGCATATAGCTAATATGCATCAGATGCAATGATCATTTTGAGTAAAGGTCAAAGGTCAAGGTCGCATTTAACAGAAAGCTGAAAATCACATAATCAATTATAACTCAAGAACGGAGGGTCAGAGAACTTTCAGATTGGTACCAAATGATGCAGAATAAAGATTTATACAATTATCATATTGATCGTCGGTCCTGAGGAAGAGTTGACACCAGTTGATTCCTGTTTTAGATTCTAATGCAGTAATGAAGACATTGTAAAAGAGGACTTATCCCACTTAAAACATGTTTACATGTACAAAAATAACCTACTTGCCACAAATGAACTGTGTCTAAAATATCAATAATCAAGATCATATTTGACCTCACACCCCTACCACTTTAATTTATTTTCAAAGCAATAAATAATTTATGTTGCAAATCCATTCAAATAAATATATGTAAGTATGTTATAAATCTGTTCCATAAACTACTCCCAGGATTTGGATTTGTGTTTATTTAGATTTGACAAAAATAGGCACACAGACAAACCTGACTTAAATGTGTTCATGGAGGTGAGGGATGAGACAATGTAAAAAAAAAAATGCAAGTGCATCTGTTTATATTGACTGTAAAATGGTTTATAATCCTCCAAGGATATAGATCTGTGTATAGATTTTAGACACATGTCCCCACCAATATTTGAGAAAGTATGCTTCAAGCACTTAATTAAGTGAACTCATTTATATTATCTCATCTATCAGATAACAAAGTAAAACAAGAGCTGGAGTTAGGCTATGCAGATACTTTCATTTTTTCCCCCCATGTGCTGTATAGTGAGCACAATATAGTCTAGGTGAGTCTTTGGCAACAGATTTTTACTTAGCCAAAAGGGAGGGGACATTAGACATTTTTAACGGCTCAGTCTGAAGCCAAGTTTTTAAATGAAAACCTTTCCACTGTAGAAAATGTCAACTGTTATTAAGTATTCCTGTTAGCACATTTTCTAATCTAATATAGAGCTAATCATAAATCTGATCAGCAATCAGTAATTACAGCTGTTAATGGTGTATGTAATTCATCTACCATCTGGAAACACCTGTGACGAGTCATCACATAGATTTTCTGCAGCGTGAAAACACAGTGGAGGAGTGAGATCTCACATTCTGTCTTGAATTCCAATATGCTGAAAGCTAATTATAGATTGTTTCCCAATGATGAAATACTGCAGCTTCAACAGTAAAATGTAAGTAAGTGTAATAAAAAAAATAATCTCAAAGTCAATGATAAAGAAATATTTTTACAAAAGATATTCTACTATTTTAATATATTTCTTAATAAAATATTCTAAACACATCAATTCTAAACTAGTCACATGACTTAAGGCAGCATTCGTCATGGGCATCCCTCTCTAAAACATCAGGGGATTCATCTAAATCCTGATTAAACAGATGTGAACCGTTTCCTCAGCAGACAGATGTATTTTGAAACCCTGAAAACAGTATTTACAGAATCACAGTCATGCTGTCAGCAGGAGTAAACATGCTGCACTTTCAGGTGTTACAATTATACTGTCGTTAAAAACATGTTCTTTGGTAATGGAAAAGCTTCAACATTCAGTATATGTGATGTAATAAGTCTATATATGTTTAAGAATGTGAGAGTTTTACCCCTTGTCCAACTCTGGCCAGAGTGGTATTGTAATTGTTTTGTCATCTATCTCTTTGGATTTTGGTCAAAATTATGCAAAAATTTCCCCCAAAATACTACATATCTGATCTTGTTTCATAACAGGCATTTTTCCATAGTGTTTATGATAGGTGTGTGTGTGTGTGTGTGTAGACCAGCAGGTTTATGGAGACACTACAGTCTACAATTAACTAACAGGTCCCTATTATGCTGCATTTCCACTACTACCACTTGACACTGTGATCAGTTGATTTACAAATTACTACACCATGGTCAGTCCAGGCCACTTAGTTCTTGGTGGCTGACATATATCACAATTTCCCTAAGTATACGTCACATCACTATGACAACCAGGCACTGTTAAGTCAGTACTATCCTCCAATGGCGTTGAGCCGAGCCTGTAGTAGTAGAAACACAGCATTAATGAGGCTCCATTATTATTCATTATTTACCCTGAAATTGGCCCTAAAATAAGCAAAACATCCAAGCAAGTTCCTATTCCATGACCACAGCCATGTTGGAATACGTCGCGCCATTTACAGACTGTGATTGGTTGAATGGATATGTGTCGTTTCAAGGAATAACAGTGGTGGCACTAGCTGCATTTTGAAACACAAGCGTATTTAGAGTACACAAAATCTAGAGTAGATAACATGTTTTGGACAACACTCAATATAGTATGTAAATAAGACAACTATGAAGAATAATTTTATGGTGGTATCTCCAAATTTTCTGATTTCCATTAATAATCGCATTTTGGAATCAAGCTCTTCCATTATTGTTTGTTTCCTCTTTTGAGTATTGAAATATTCAGTGCAATTTTCAGTGAACAGAGGAAATAAAGTACAGGGTGTTCCATAAGTCTCCATTACAGTGGCCGGGAAGGCTCAGAACAAACGACAACACAACACAGAAATCTACAAAGGAAGTGACCATATTTTCTGACGGACCACCAGAAGCAGAATTACCATAGTCGCTATTAAGCTCTACAAAGTCAGCAGCAAACCTGACATTTACGGGTGGAAAAAGAATGTTAAAACATATAATTACTTTTAGTTACTTTTCCAATCTTTTCACTTCTACATTCCTAACAGTGACTATGGTCATTCTGCTTTCGGTGGTCCGTTGGAAAATACGGTCACTTCCGTTGAGGCTTTTTGGTGTGTTGTGTCGTTTGCATTTGTGTTTTGTCGGCCATCATACTCCATACATAGAAAACATAATACTTTCCATACATATATGGTTCTAACATGTATTTCTTTATATTTCAGATAAGCCAAAGAATGCATTTGAATTAAGAGCAACAAATAGAAATGGAAGTCATATTACGGTCCACTGTCACGCCGGCGGGGAACATAGATTTAATGTCCGTCCGTCTGTCTGTCCATAATGTCCGTCCGTCTGTCTGAATAACGTTTGACAGCTTTGATGGAGGATCACCAAATTCACACCACACATTTTTGTCATTTGTGCAACTGTGGACACAAGGCCTTCAAGCCAACAGCAGGCTATTTTATAAATGAAAATGGTTTATGTCAATAAACATTTATTTTTCCTATGTATGGAGACTTAGTGGACACTCTGTACATGAAGCAAATGTAAATGTTATAAAGAGAATGAAATGAGACATTATTGTAAATAAGTTCAGAATTCAAGTTCTGGTGGATTATAGACAGATAATGTAAAATACACTCACATAAACACAGTGTTAGACATACTTTGTTTTATGTTAGCTTAATGAGAAATGTTTTGTCTCTGTTATGTTTATTAGTATTATTAGATTTTGGCACAGGCAGATTCATGCTTTCAGTGTTTTAAAATTTGATACCAACCAAGGCATTTTCTGGCAAGATGTAATAGTTTTTTTTAAAGCAATTTACTGTAGAAAAAGCATGAAAATGAGCACCAAAGACCACTCAGATACACAAATGACCTGAATTATCTGAAAAATTGGATTTCCATTCCAAACCAAAAACAATCCCAAAGTGTATTAACATGTATCCAAAGAACTGTCTTTGTAGGAAATTAAGTGATATTTAAGTCTATTTACATTTCTGTCACATGTCTTTTGTCAAAGTTAACAGGCAAAAAAAGGCCATAATACAAAACATAATTTACTCCTTATTAGACAGTCCTATGAATAAAATGCTCTCTTTTATCTGCAATGGTTAAAATATCACAATGATTCCTGATTCCTGTGTGTTTTACTGAACTAAGCTGTTCATCCCAATAGAGTGCATAAGACTAAGTGAGGGAGTGTCTGTACATGCCTGAATATAACCCTGTAACATGAACAGTCCAAATCAGCAAATTGTAGATCAGGTTTAAACTTAGAGAGATGTTTAAAAACAACCCTTAAATCACATCAGTCCTACATTAAGTGAAGCACATATTAAAGGGATTAAAGGTCAGGGTACAAGGCTTTGGTTAGTGTGCAAGTAATATGTTATTGTTTTGGTAAATGGTGTGTCTGAGTGTGTGAAGATAGCATTTCATATAATAATATAGCCTAAGATGCAAACCTTTTGTTTCAGTCAACCTGACAAAAGCTATAATAAAGTCCATAAATCATGTTAATTGCTTTGACCTTGGACAGCAAACACACAAATTAGAGTCTGATATCCAGATGTTCCTGTTCCATCTGGTGTTCTGCACTGAAATGAGACGTAGCATATGGGACAATAAATGTCTGTAATAGTCATAAAACGTCAGTTTGTATAATCCCCTGATAACACACGGGAGGGCCAACAATAAAAGTGATTATTTAACTTAAGTTATAAGCTCTTGATGGAGCTTTAGATATAAACCTGGTTAGTGAAAGGAGTAATGTAGGAAATGTTCTCACAAAAGTAGTGTATGTTAATAATAATAGATTAGATTTCTGTCGCGCTTTTCAAGGCACCTAAAGCACTTTACATTACTGATCCATTATTCATTCACTCTCACATGCTCCCTCTGGTGGTGGTAAAGCACATATGTAGTCACAGTTGCCCTGGGGCAGACTGACTGAAGCGTGGCTACCATTTTGTGCCTATGGCCCCTCTGACCACCACCAAACATTCATCCGCATTCAGACAAGGCAAGGATGCCCAAGGACACAATGTACTGACTAGAATAGTGTGGGAATCAAACCACCAACCCTTTGGTTAATGGATGACGAGCTCTACCAACTGAGCATGGTTTTAATCAGATTAAACATTTAATTTGATTAATCTTGATCGGTCAACTGTTCTGTATTGGGTTTTTCTTTGTACTGAAGAAAAAAAATGCTAAGATCTGCTAAAATTCATGAAACAAAATAAACTAACACAGAAAAACTATGGGAAATTAAAAACACACACACACACACACACACACACACATATACATATATATATATAATTATTTTAAATACAGAAAATGTGATAAAGTATCCCAGGAATGAATATGATGATGAATATAGATGCAATTAACATGTTTATTCAACACCTCAACAGTTTCACCAAAACAACTGTAAACAAAACAATTGTAAACACATGTTACATTTAATTGCCTTAAAATACATGTATTTTAATTAAGTAATTCATTATTATGTTAATGTGTTAATTTTGGCAGCCCTAGAAAGTTGATGAGAAAAAGTATGAAGTAATTGAGTTCATACTGTACATTTTGATGCTATGGTTAAGTATAGTTTTTAGGTAACAGCATTATTTTTAATTTCCACATATAGACCTTCACATGTTCAAAACAGGCCCACTAAATTAGTTGTAATGTATTTAAAGGAATCTTCAAAGGAAGGGAAAAAAAGAGTTTAACTGCTAAACAACATGTGTGATTCTAACATGGATGATGTGTGCTTCACAGAAACTGTAGAAATCAAAACATTATTTCTACATGTATCCTTTCCTGGGCCTACCTTTTAATACTTCAACTTCAGTAAATAAGTTCAATAAGTATGGCTGACTTATTATTTAAAATAAATAATTTGTGACAGATCGGTGTATTTTCACCACCTCTAATAAGTTCTCACTTAATACAGCTTAAATTAAAAATTACAATTGTCACCAAACTAAGGTCACATTTCACCACAGAGTGACTTGCCAGAATCACTTACACTAACTAACCTGTTGGGGGAGTGAAAGATCCACGGCTGAATTTTAAAGCTACAATTTCACAGGGAAAAAATAACTAAGCAAAATTGAGAACTTTTTGCATAACTTTTTTTTTTTCCTTAACTAGAGTAGCCCCTGAAATCCTTACATATATTTTATTTTGTGGAAACATGATTATGATCTTGCTTTTTAGTGTGTTTTTATTTTCATGATAGATGAAACTGACTTAGAGGTCACAAGTCAATTGCAAAATAACATAAATGCATTTTTATGTTGCTCAGTTCTATATAACAGCACTTATCTACTCATGTCTACTTATGTTATAAAGTTGCTATAATAATTCCACTACAAAATTAATGTGAGTTTTTCAGGAAAAGTCATTCATAGTTGAAATAGCTCTACATTTCCATATACGCATGCAGTGCTCTTTGATAGAATAATTCTGGTTAGACTTTGCAAAGGAACATTTTTTAATAAGCATCGTTTGCTCCTTTGTCACGTTATTTCTGTGGAAATTTCCAGAAAATGAACATCTCTATAAACTGCTCCATAGGAGATGACTGCAAATAATGATATGCTACACACAACAAAATACACAGTAAGGAGTATCTGTCATTTTAATTAAAACTGAAACTTGATGTACGCAGGAAATTTAAGAGCAAATGTCAAAATATTTTACATTTGGATTTAACTCTGATTGTTTATGACATGTAACCTTTGTGTATAATAACACTGTGTGGCCTGGGCAAACCTTTTGTCATCTTAAAAAATCAATTGAGAAATTGACTGCACTTTTCTATTTTGATCTGCGGAAACAAATCAGTCAGACAGAAAAAACAAATCAGAATTCTACAATTCTATCTTGTCAAACGTATAATTCCTCAAATCACTGCTTAGAAAAAAAGAAATAACAAGAAATTGAAAACAAACAGGCACAACAATCCCTGCCCCATGCAAATTATTTGCCCTATCTTTTATCAAATTTTTGGTGACCTTGGCCTTTCTCCTACATACACCAACATTTAATGGAATCTATTCTGGACCATCCTGCACCTTTCCTGAAAAAATAACTGAAATTGGTCCTGTAGATTTTACATAAAGTTGGTGACAAGAAAGAAGACAGATGTATAAACAAGAAATCAAACCAAAAACTATATATATATATATATATATATATATATATATATATATATATACACATGTGTGTGTGTGTGTGTATTAGCTTTTTTATGTATAGTTTTCTAATATTTCATTAGATTATTTAATTAAATTTTCTGTTTTTACTACTTATAGACTTTACATAATGTGTTTACTGTACATCGTCACATCATCTGTTGTTCCCTTCAGTACATCACTTAGATGTAAGTCTGTCTCCCATAACAACACATACAATGGGATGAATCAAATCAAATGTAACCTAATTGTAAGTCGTATAATTTTCTGAGGGTTAAAATACTTATATTTATTCATCACAAATGTTTATTCCTATGTGAAAAAAACATTAAAATAAAGTTTAAATATTCACTGAAAACCAAACCATAATACAGGTACTTTAGCTATGTTCAATATTAGTCATCAAATGCATAAACTCCAAATTTGTATTATGTTTGTATACAATAAACTTCAACCAACCATTAGATGAACGGTTACTTGAACGGTTGCATTTCTTTGGGCAAATAATTTGAATAAATCTCTAAAAATATAAAAGTTGCTACATCCCTTTGTTTGATGTAAAACAGAGTAAAAAAAAAAAAAAACAACCAGTCCTGAAATTATTTGTCTGAAACACAGGTTTTGTAAAAGACTTTCTGTGTAATAGATAATTACCATCAATACTCACTTAGTGTTACTGTATATTGATTTATACTGTACAACTTGTCTATTGATCCAATCAACAAAATATGCAAACATGCTTTTTCCCTTGCTGACTTAGGTGTTCCATAGAAATCCAGTTTTGTCTGTGTGGTTTCTAATAAGAACCAAGACGAGAGAAGGTGGGAGTCAACACGAGAAACACCTATTGGCAAATTGTCTATTGATATATTTTGATACAAGACTGAAGACAGTTTAAGTGACTTCACATTATCTTATACTGTCATCAGATATATATACTGTAATAATGTGGATATTAAATCAGACTAACAATGCATTCTACAAATGCCACGAGACCAGTTTGTCCCATGTACTGTATGTTCAACCTTTCCTCTGTTACTCAGTTCACAGATGGAAAAGAGCAAAGTACACAGAGGTCGACTTTCTGTCCATAATAGCTTTTAAAACAAAAGGGTATGTCAAAATCAAGCTATTTGCCTAAGTTTATTATCGAAAAAATGTGAGAAGCAGAGAATTCAGCGAATGTGGGTTTTCCATCACTTGTTGATGGAGTAACATTTCCTGACAAGAAAATGAATCTCCTACAGACTCTCATAACCTTAAACATAATGAAACTGTAGAAATTGTTTAACAGCGAAAGGGCATCAGTAATGACAAACTGAACTGTTTGTCTTGCTCTGCTTGAACTACTGAACTGAAATTAAATAATTATTCACCATAAAACCTATCTGTTGGTAAAATCAGATTCAGTGCGTGTATGTCTATTTCAATATTATCAGTTACTGTAGATGTTGTTACCATGGTAACGTTGTGATCTTCTATAACATTGATTCAGACCCATATTGTTAGATCAATGGCAGTGATTGGACACTTATTTTATGTTCACTTAATGATATGTTTTGCTGACAAAATGACCATTTTCTAAAGTTTTCTCTGTGTCGGATATAATAGTGCTTCAATTTAATGAACAATTACATGATCAGTGAATGAAAAACATGAAAATAATGAATTTTCACTGAAAAGTGCTAAAATATAGAATATAACATGAGAGTAAAAAAAGTGATAAATTGCTTAGGAAAGCTAAAAATAAGGGAAAAATCATTTGAGAACTGCCACAAAAACAGAAAATACTACTGTTGTGTTGCTCAGTTGTGGGTGAATATGTGGCTTCACACAATATTGTAAAAATTGTGGGAAAATTGTGTAAAAACAGTGGTGTTTTTTTTTTTTTTTTTTGTGGCACCTTTACCTCAGTAGTAATTAATTAGAAAAGAATGTAGATTCATCACAAAAGATGGTTCTTTTAATACATCATGTAGTGTTATGACTTGTTTTACCTCCTTTATTTAAGATTAAAGCCTTCACCAAGCTAGGCAACATTTGGGCAAAGATTTAGAGAAAGATTTTCAGCATTGGAAGACGATAATAAAATGCAGTATCACTAATGACCACAAGGGGTCACTACTCTTCAGCCTATTCTTCTTTAGATTCTCTCTCCAGTTTCAGTGAACACCCTGTTTCTCCAAAACCTTCTCTCCATTATTAGTGCAGCCATTCACAATCTATATGACCTGTGCAGAAAGCCATGTGTGTGTAGGTGTTTGGATGTATGTGTGTGTGTGTGTGTGTGTGTGTGTGTGTGTGTGTGTGTTTCTGTGAACAAGTTTGTTATGGGGTTTGGTTCTCGTGTCAGCTATCGACCACACTTTACTGTAGCTTGGTGATGAGGTTCAAAGTTATGGACCAGTATTAATAAATGGTAGCCCTGGCAACAGTGTAGAGAGTGTGAGTCAGAGGCAGAGGGGAAGGCAGGGCACTGTGGCCGAACATGGATGAACATGGATGCTCTGTGAACAACACCTTCTACACTGGCTGTCAACCACTGTCACAGCTACAGGATCACATCCACATCAAATAATTACATCAGGTTACAGGAGTGTGGGCTTTTCTGGAAGTGAGCATTTCAGCGACTGTTTGCTTTTGAGTCTTTGAGTCAACTCACAAACCAAGGTAATTACATGTAATGACTTGTGCAGCAGTGTTTGACTGGTTTGAACAACATGAAGGATTAGAGCCCAGTAAACATTTGTGGGAGTACATCATGGGTGTTCCCTCTGCTGCTTTGGGATTGATGGGATAGACTGTGGTTGTAATGCACATTCCCCTATATCTCTGAGGAGTGGAAGATATTTTTAAAGAGGCCATAATGTTTGCTGTGGATTTTTTGGGGGGGTTATCATCTGAGTATAAATCACTTGAACTACAACAGACAGTGGACGCCAGCCTCGAGATCACTCCTCGTCGATTGTAATGTGGTCTACAGGGAGACAATACAGTATGATGGGGAGTAACACAATATATAGTGTTATATAAGACACAGTATGAGTAACTGTGCTCTGTTACAGATTAAAGAGGTGGCAATAATAATACTGTTCTATATTTAATATTAATAGATTACATAAAGAAACAAAACCTGTATTGAATTATTATTTTACTGATGGGTTCATTCTATTGTTGCCAGCATTCAAGGGACTTTATTGTTCTAAAATACGAAGTTGGGGAGTATGTTCTATTATTTACTTGGATATTACAGTATGCATACCTATCCTGTTATATTACCATTCACTAGGATTTTCATATAATCTGTGATCAAGCCGTGGTTATTAAATATGATGTTGCTAATGTTTTAGTTAGTGTTTGACTTGGACAAAATCACTGGCTTTGCTCTTACTCTGCTTTCTGTTAATGCTTATACTGTCAGAAAAATGTGTAAATGATATGCATAAATAATGATGATCGCCTCCTTCCCAAACAGAATACAAGCAAATTATGAAGTGTAGAAGGGCTTCCAAAACCAAAATTGCTTCACAAAGTGATTAAAAACTTTGTAATTACAGGAAATGATTTGCACACTATTCCTACAGCAGGACTGGACCACTCATAAACTGTATCAATAAGAACAATTCACAAAATGAAAACATGTTTTTAAAACAATGCAATGGGCAAATTCTACCAAATCACTCATGGTAACATTTAAGAGTAAATTTGTTAGTACTGTATGAGTCGCTCTTGTTTTAAGGCTCACTGATATGTTCCAGAGTGGGTGATGATGGAATTAGTTATCCTGTTTATATCTCAGCCCATAAAAATGAAGCTTCACAATGTACCTTTCATTTTAACTTGTTGGAAATGAAAACAATTTGCAAATAAGTAGATTTCAGTCCCACTCCTGTTAGAAGGCAGGTTTGAAAAAAACAAAAAACAAAAACAAAACACTGGAACATGTCTACATCATGATATGTGTCACTGTTACCAGATCATTGTTAATAAAAACTCATTGTGTACAGTGTGGCCAAAACTATAAGAGATTACAAAACCCTCAATATGACTGCATAACAACTGTTCACATACAACATAAGGAGTTGCAATATTCAATGTTGCATACATGACTGAGCATTACTTTTAGAGTACACTTAATAATAATGTATTTTTATTTTGTTGTTGCAGGCTGAAAACAGCTTTTTATGGAGCCATTTTAGACAAAAAGTCAAGAATCTGACAGAAAACAAAATAAAATTGTATATTCACTAGAAACAGTTTTGTTCTCACCTTTCCATCTGGTTGTCACTGAATGCTGATGCTGCAGGAAATAGAAAGTCAAGGAGAAATTTGTCAGACAAACAATCACACTGTTTTTTTTTTTTTTTTTGACTGGAAAGTGTGTGAATGTCACATTCATTCACACTGCTACGTGTCATAATAATGTAAGACATTGTTTAAATAGTCTTAGTAACTTAAACTGTCTCTTACATTATTATCACATGTAACAGTATAAATGTCACGTTCATTAAAAATATGTTAATCACCCTGTGTAATCCCAATTAAATTATCACAAATTACATTTCAGGGCAGATACTGAATGTATCTGCACAGAGATATTTTAATATTAAGCCTCCCAACGCTGTGCAGAGAGATATAATTAGGTAACTTAGAGACAAATTGAGAAAGGTCATAAATATGCAGAAGAAATGAGATAATTAGTAGCAGTCCTGTCTTGTTATGCAGTCATATTGAGGGTTTTGTGACCTCAGTCACGTATACATGGTGCAGTGTTGTATGCAGCCGTCAGTCTCTGTATAAAGTAAACAACTTTGGCCATGTTGGGGTCACTCACTTCCAATCTTTGAGCTGCCTTTGTTTGTTGTACCACTGCAGAGGCCTGGGGAAACTGATTACAAACCTAACCACTTCCCAAGGATTTCAACATGACAGCTTCACAGTTTTTGTTTCCTTTATTCCTATATTCAGGAATACTAGAGTTGTACAAATTTCAGATTTAAGTCAAGACAAATGATCATAAGCATATGCTGAATTTGGTACGATGTACGTTTGTTTCATCTGCACTGTAAAGAATTCCAACATCTTGAAGAAATTAGAAGATTTCAGCACTAGCTATGTAAAATAGACCTTCTCTTGCTTTATGACACAATACGTAATTTTGGGTACTTTGGCTTGGGAGGAATATCTCCTCCTCTCAATGTGTTGACAGAGTGCTCTTAAATAAAGCTGGGAGCCCAAGTGAAACCAGATTGTTCAGAGAGATAAAGGAAGCTGCAGATAACAGACGGTAAATCAGACACTGCTGTGAGACGTAGGTTTGAAGCCAGAGATTCACGTATAGAACAAGAGTAACACCTTTCTGCAGTAGCAATTACCATGAGACTTAGAGTTTGTGTAAAATCTTCTTCTGCATAATGCTACTCTGACATTTTCATTACACAGTCATATACCACTTTCAGGATAAGATTTTTATCACAAGCAACCAGCAGATAACAGTTTGGCCCTGGTCTGTTTTATGAACTGACTTGAGGAAAAAAATAGCCTCAGCACTTCATAAGTCATCAGAATGAAGATGCATATGTAAAGGGAAGATTGTATGGAAATATATTTCTAATTCCTGTTGAAACTCTTCTCTTCAGTTTGCATTTTCCATAATGTTTTCATTTAAAATACTGATTATGGCCAACGTTTTTCCCCCTTTAGTCAGTTGATGACACTGGCTACCATGATTCTTACCATGGAAACATGGAGACATTATTAAAGTAAAGTGGATACGTTTTTTTGTTTTTTTTTTGTATTAAAACAACCCGTAAACTTCTTTCTAAGATCCTTTTGACTCATGGTCACTGATTTCAGATAAACATCTTTCACTTTCTCAGACTATTTTTGAGGCCAAGCTAAAACTTACGCTAACATTATATTAAACGTCATGTGAATATTGTACTGTGATATAATAGCTGATAATAACAGAGTTTGTGGGGGCAACAGAAACAATATGTGGATACAACAAATTGTGTTCTACCTGTACTGGAAAAAGCTGTTATCCATCGACCAAAGATCTGGGCTTCCAACTGAATCCACTGCAGGAGTTTTATGGTCGCTGGGTTGGCCCAAAAACTATGGTTTACATAAACTAACTGTGGACTTCTTTCTGGAAAGACATGGAGGAGTTATTTCAGTTTCATGTTGTATTTGGACTCTCTAATAAGTAATCTAATGGTAATGTTTCTGCTCAAATAGAAGGCTTTATGGTCTGCCAGACTTTGATTGACATGTCTGTATGACAGCTCACTCACCTGCCAAGTTGGGCATTCATAGTTTTGGTTAATTTAATAAAACACATTTTATTTCCTGGCAGAAATTGGTTCTACGAAGAAGATTATTTTTGTCATGTAGCGTTTGATGAAGATTCAGTAAGTTAGCTCTTGGTATTAGTTTAGCTCCAGCCATCAATCATATCGTCTATGATTGTTGTAAAATGTTATCGAAACATGGATACAATGGACTCAGGTAGATTCAATATTCAATATTACATTATCATGTGTAAATATATGGCTATCACATGGTAAATCTGATGGGATTTGAAAAACTATCATTGAAAAAATAAACAAAAAGATTGAAAGTGAATCAAATCAAAGAACACACTGGGAAATCTCTCACAAAACTAAAAGGTGCACGGTATTTGGCACTGTTTTAAAACCTTTTGTTCCGTTAATTGTTATTTTATATGTACTAATTGAAATTTATAACTAAAGTAAATGATAAGATTCAGTGTTTAAGATTAATGGCATCAAGTGGAGAAGGAACCAGTTTGTTCTGTACTACTGTAAAAGTATATCAAACTTATGTAGATATAATAATTCCATTCCAAACTACATGAAACATATTCTTATTATGTGACTATTCACTAATGATAATACAAATACTGGATTACTTTCTTGAAATGAGATAGATATCGACACAAATTTGTTATAGCCAGTGTTTTTGGTGTGTGTGTGTTTGTCAGATCCAAATGTAGCACTTATAATGACTTTAACTGCAATATTATTTTTGTATTCTGTTCTTCGATTTTATTGCTTTCTCAAAAAAAAGTGATCCGTTTTTTCCCCATAAAGCACATTAATTTGATGGTGAGGATAATTTTTTGGTTTATGGTCCTGTCTAAAATATAAGGGCTGCATCTTTTGGTAAAATGTTCTCCATTTATGTCAACTATGGAAAGTTATCCTTCAGGAAGAGAATCTTTGAAATTAAATTCATAGCCAAGCTTAGGAGAGAAGACAGGCTGTTTTGTTTGGGACTGAACTGTAAGAGAAATTGTCATCTTGTAATGAAATATAAAGGAAATTGCTGCTGTGGCTGTATTGTAGGTGTCATATAAAGTGATGAGGGTTAAGCACTTTCCTGGCAGATTTTTGTGCAGCAAAGATTTGACCCAAACTGAAGAAAATCTGTAGAAAAATGACAAAATCGACCTCAATGGTCTTTCCCCAGTGACTGATCTAAACCAGAAACCAAGTCAGGCACATGAGATGATATAACATTGACTGAAGGACTGCGAACTTTAAAGCAGGAATGCAGATAGAATGACAACAGGTTTTTGCCCGGTAGCTGATGATGGAGACCTGAGTGTGACTGTCTGTCAATTCAGATGAATGAGCTGGCAGCCTTTGATGCAGGAGGTCACATGCCTGCTGTCTCTGTGTATGTGTACGTGGGGTAATGGGGAGTGAGATAGTGAGAAATTCTGGGATTACTAGAAGGTCAGGAGCTGTCACATGAGATGGATGCAAGACTGATCTTTTGGCGTTCAAATCACACCCATATATACACACTCAGAGGTGGAGGACTTTGAGTTCGGAGGCACTGACGCTTGACTAACCACACACAGACACTGTAGACGACTTTAGATGTAAGCGCACATGCACACATACTCGTCATAACTGAACAGATGTGTGCATGTCCACACACAAACTTCAGTTGTGCAGTCAGCTTTCAAACTGCATATATCCTACTGGGCTGTTCTCCAATCAGCAGGATTAATGAAGAGGTATCGCATTTTACAGTGAAGCAGCGTGTGGGACTCTGGGGAACAAATGGGTCGAGTCTGCAATTCCTCAAGTCTGTCTTCAATAATGTAATCGACTTTCAGGGTATGAGATAGCATTGCATGGCAATTTGCAGAACTTTGTGGTATGGTTGACTTATGTTCCTTAACAAGACCATCACATGCAATCTGCTACTTTCCATAAACCGTAGACCCTCATAAATACCTACAGTGTAAATACTGCACTGTTGAGAAGGAGCATGGTGGTGTAATATGTCAGAAGGTATTAGGTGAAGAAATCCATGATCCTTTAAAAGGATTTCCAAAAAGAATTAATAAAAGACATAGTGTTACATTTAGTGAAACCACCGCAAATTAGAGAAGCATGATAATCTTAAAAAACCCAAAACGGTATAGAAAGAAGCCAAACGTCTGTCGACTAACAGACAGAGATGAAATGTCAAAGAGACGCCAACCACAGACACCAATACAGTTCAAATCTTGTTCTGTGGTGCATCTCATGGTTAGGAGGAGTTGGAAACACATTCATTTTGGTTTGTTTGACAACAGCTGTGCCCACATTTGGAAGACTTATTTTGGGAAACAAAAATCAACTTTGATTTGAAGCATACTGAGGCTGAGTATACCATTACCAAAGCCACTCGAGCAGAAACTGAAAACTTGTGAACAGTTTCTCTCCTAATGCATAGTTTATGTCATGTTTCTGATCCAACCTTTAAAGCTTCTGTAGCTTCTGTAGCTTTTTTAGTTTGGAAACTCTGGGGTTGTGTTGTTGTGTGTTGATTGACAGAAGTGTTCATTTTGGAAAGGTGTTGATACTCATATTTGCTACAGTACCTGTCTGGGTCTTATCATAGGTACAGTATATACTCATTTAATTCACTGCATCAATGCTACATTTTATTCTAAGAGAAAACAAGACATCTGCCTTTACATCCAGTTGATAATTCAATTCAAGTTATCAGGTCATTTCTGTCTCTATGAACAGCTACTGTACAGTTACATTTTGCATTTTACTTTACAATTACTGACATTCAGAACACTGTTTTGAAATTAAATTAATCTTTGTATTAGTCTGGATGTAGTCTGAGAGAAGTAAAACTTTTTTTTTTTTTTTTTTTTAACCCCAAGATAGTAAAACTTGTAAAGCACTGGTCTATTAAAAAAGTCAGGGAATAAAATACAAATCTGGACTTCTACCACAAAGTTTCCATCTGTGAGCAACATTGAACATTCACAATATATTTACCCTAATGAGCTGCAGCCGCCCAAGTAACATAACATAAGAATACAACCACTGGAAAAAAAACAAAACAAACTAGTGCAATTTCAGTTAGATATGACTTTTAAAGCTCTAATGACCAACTGCTGGAAAGAACAGAATACACTACATGACTTTCAAACAAAGAACAGATCAGTTCCATTATGTATGATATGTTGGTATCACTTTTTATAGCAGCATGGGACATTTGTAGTAGGCCTATTGGAATACTGACAATTGGTGACTCCTAGAATTTAGGAAAATTTACTTATTTACTCAAATGCCTTGAGTCCCTCCATTCCACATTATTTCTCACCAAAGGCTGAAAGGTTAGCTATAACTACTTCCCAATTTCATTATAAATTGTTAGGTCAGAACAGGTGGGCTAAGATGACTTTCTTTGGAGCTTGGACATAAACAGACATATTTAAACAAAGTACAGAGAACATGTTTATAGCAACATAACAATATCGAATACTATTATTTTAAAGACTGTTTAAGGTATTAAATGCAGATTTGTAAATGTAATACTTTTAAGACATTTTAAGACCCCATGGGAACCCTGTACATACAATAAAATATATTAGTGCTGGTTGTACAGTAAGGCATTTGCATGTTCACCTTACACCTGTGGCTTCTCTCGAACTCCACCAGCTGCCTCCAACCATCCAAATACATCCACCTCAATAGATACATTATACAGGTTAATGTACAGTAAATCACCCAAAGGTCTGAATGTGAGAATGAATACTTAGTTATATATATAGATGTGGAAAAAGATTATTAGACCACTTCTTGTTTTCTTCAATTTCTTGTTCATTTTAATTTGTTAATGATAAAAACTGCTCATAGCAGTTTAATTCCAGAGCTGATATATAACCATTTTTACATGGTTTTCTTGATGGTTTTAGGCATTCCATATTTTCTTTTCTGTCTAATTTAGTCACATGATACACACAGGAGTAAGTGCTTGATTGCATAACAATTATTTTTGATAACTTTTGATGGTCTAACTGTATATGTCATCTCTGTACTGAACATGCATCATGTCCAGACTGTACCCCACCTTTACCTGCTGATAGCGAAGATAAGCCACATACTGTACCCCCACAGCCCTCTCAGCAGTTCAGAGAATGAATACATAACTATATAACATATATACTTGTCTACAAATAGCTGCAAGGTAATGAGAAACCTGGTGATCATATAACTTAGTGTTACAGTCCATTCATTCTTACATATGCTGTGCTGTAAATTACGACAGGAAGTCATAGACAGACAGACAGACAGACAGACAGACAGACAGACAGACAGATAGATAGATAGATAGATAGATAGATAGATAGATAGATAGATAGATAGATAGATAGATAGATAGATAGATAGATAGATAGATAGATAGATAGATAGATAGATAGATAGATAGATAGATAGATGTGGCATATAGTGTTAGTAAAGAAAAAAAGATTTTTGGTTTTGTATTAATTTCGTATAACTAGAGAACAATAGATTGAAAGTAGTAATTGTCCATGACATTGGGGGGGGGGGGGGGGGGGGGGGGTTACTACATACTGCGCCTATGCATGCAGTATTTAACATAGGTATTTCAGATAGTATGTCATTCTGTACAGAATTTGAAAGAAGAGGAGTGCTGCAGGAGGAGTACTGTTTGTTTTCCTCTAATTTCTGTCCACTGAAGCTTTAATAAAAAGCTAATTCAGTGCCTCTGTTAAGGGCTTGGGCTGTCACTCTGAGTGCATAAAATACAGGCTGATCCAAGTGCAGCTGGTGAGGTGGTGGTATGTTTGGCAGAGTGCAGTGTGATAACAGTGTGTGCTCAGTGTGAGGTGACAGTCTTGTTCCAATACTCTGGGGCTCTGGACACTCACCAGGGAGACTTTCATTTGTCAACCTGAGTGTCAAATACCAAACCGCTGAGGGAATAACCTGACTTGTAGCAGGCAGAGGGGAAGAACATATTAGAGCTGAGTACAGTAGATGAGTGTTAACGTAGCAGGTTTTTATTGATAAAGGCCTGATAAAGTTTGGAGTGAGTGTATGACATGTGAACAGTGAGCAGAGCAATTCTGCACAAGTCTGGCTAATCCTCCGTTATCAGGATTTGTCTTGGGTCGGGATGAAAGCAGGGTGTGTGTGAGCAAACACACAGAGTTGTGTGTATTTGTGTGCATGTAACTCCATGTGATTCGTGATGTCTGGGGTCTACGGTGTGTCTGATAAGACGCTGAAGGAAAGAACATGCTACAAAGGCCTGATTGGCAACCCTGATTCTGGGTGTAATGGCACCAAATCTGAGTGATACCATGACCTGAGGCAACAATGCCAACAAGAATGACATTGAGAAATACCAGCGTATATATACAGATTTGAGTAACCTTCACCTGATAAATTAGATTGGACAGACATGAGAAAACAATCATGTGTAAAGCTGGATTTAGTTGATGCAAGGCTTTAACACAAGTCTTGCTGTTGGTTTATAGATCAGCATCAGATTTCATATGTTGATGGCAAGGCTACAACACCAGAGGGCTGTATGATGGAGCTGTGTTATGCTTTAACTGCATCGCCCTCAGTAACTCTGCATAAGCCTAGTATTTACTTTTAGGTGGGGATGTTTGCTTTGTCTGAGAATGTAAAGACAGTCTGTACATTTTCTGTATATGTATTCTTTGGTCCACTATTAAAGGTGGTGGTAATAAGAGTGGAAAGAAGATATGAAGTGAAAAGAACACAAAGGCTTATTACTGAATCTTTTAAAAAATATATATATATTTGCATTGCTTTAACTTGGAAACCATCTCAACCAGCCGTAATTCTATAAAAACCACGAATAAAAACAAAAAAATGTTTGTTTTTCTTCATAATTCCCTCCTTCTTGGCTTGGTCATACTAGATGCTACAGTGTCATATTCCTGCTCTTCTGTTTAACATTCCTTTTGACAGGTTATACTAATTCTAGTTAATTTAATATAAAGTCCTTCCTTGTTATACTCTATAATTTCCACCATGTTTCATACAAAGGGTGGAATGTTTTTTTCCAACCAACAAACCTACAAACAGACAGGCAATTAAAAATTAAAACACAGCGACTACAGCCCCGAGCTACATGGGCTACGTGCATAGGTCTAGTTACACTGTAATGCTGCTAAAATCTTTACACAAAGGAGACATATTCCCTTTGCATTTGCACATAAATAATATATCTTCTGTCACTGAAGCCTTTTATATCAGTAGCAGATTGTATCATGTGAAAAAGCTCCATTTGATTTTTTTTCCTAAAATGTTTTCAGCTTTTTATGGTTTTATTTTCTTTATTCAGAATCAGCAGCAGATCATTAATACTCATATTTGAGGATATTGTAAATAATGTACTTGCATCTTCATATTGTACTAGATATACTGTACATAACATGCTCCATTAACCTCAAAACAAAACATTTTTGCATTACTCTTGATGAAAAATCCTTTTCACTCAAATATAATTCAAACTTGATTATAATTCAAGATTCATGTTAATAGATGAAGATGTAACAACATGTTTTGACAATGAAATTAATTCATTTCAGACAATTTTATTAGCCCCGAATGGGCAAATCATTTGCAGCTTTCTAAATGCAATGATCAGTAATGAAAATTAAACATTAAGAGACATATGGGCCTGTAAAATCATCAAATCAATAAAAATCAATAACTAATCCAATAAATGAATCATCAAATATAGTCAATTTCATATGAAAAACTGGGCTACATATTTAAGAGTTTAATAATGGATGGAATAAAAGATTTGTTTAGCTTTGGGGCAAAGTATAGTCTTAACCATGTACAGAATGTTGTTTGGTTTATGGTCTCCATACTCCGAATAAAACAAGAAACACAATGATAAATTAAAAGAAAAACATTGTGTTTTCTTTATATTCTTTATGTTTCTTTGTTCTAAAAACATTCCAGTGTTTCAGACTATGATAAATTGATATCTCCAGAGACAGGAAATGAATTTATACTTAAAGGAAGTCCTTGGAAATGACATTGTTTTGTTTGGCAAAGAAGGCGTAGGTAGAAAATAACTACTCCTTACAGTTGAATACAGTTGATGTGCAGGAGGCAGCTTGGTGCCTCCAGAAATAGCTAAAGCCCAAAGCAGCATGATTTCAAAACAATACAGCGCACACTGGACTCCATCAAACTTCCCTCGGCTGATATTCTGAGACTTTTAATGACGTCCGGTGGCCAGAATAGAGCAGTGAAGTCAAGCAAGCACTGCACCGTCCACAGGAAGATATTGACTTAAGGGACCAAAAGAAAACACCCAAACAAGTAGCCGGGCAAGTCAGTAAACAGGAAAAATACACAGAGGAAGGCAGCTGGCTCAAGTGCACGCCGCCTTCAGGGATGTGAGACACGCTCCACGTCACGCTGTGTTGTTTCCTATTGATTCACAGAGTTTCCTCATTTATGGATATCCTGTATGTGTGTCAGTGAATCTGTCATTGTGTCAGCTTGTTTGTTCATGCACGGCTGTAATTGCACATTGGAATTTGTTCTATTTTAATTGCATGGGATGTTACTGTGTGGTGAGGAATTCCATTGTGCTCACTGTGTCTCAACGAATGACCAAGTGATCAACACATCAACACATCAACACATACCTTCACCCTGAGGTCCAGACATTACACAGACTTTACGTGTCTTAATTTGATTCTGCAAACCAAATGGATCCTGCAGCTTGATTAAGACTGGATATGTTTTAAACTCTATCCCTCCGTCCCACAAATCCCTAATCACGGATAAGCGCTTGATTTTTAAATTAGGGACAGCAGGTTGGAAGCAAATGAAGAAAAACCTAATTAGAAATTACTGGAAGCATCTGCTGACTGCCAGGTTAATGAGCTGCATTTCAGCTTAGAGTGGCTATAATCAATATTTTTATAATAATGAAGGATCTAATGACTGCAGTTTGTGTAATGGGAAAGTGATGAACCCAAAGAGGACACCACCTGAGCCCTCTGAGATCTGTAGGGGCTTTTTAATGTATTTCTGTTCATTGTTTTGGATTTAATAACCTGGTCATGGCATTACAAATAAAAACTCTCCCTGTTGAGAATCACATGACACGTAGACAAATTGTAATACTCCAGTGGTGGCAAATTTTGGTTTGTATGATACATTAAGAATGACTGTTAAGGCCAGAATGATTAAAAAAAGCCTAGACATGAGAGAACAAAACTCTAATATTCATTCATTAATTTTCTGAACATCTTGTCCAGTCTAGTCCTGCAGAAGGTTGTGGGATGATGGGACCTATTCCAGCTATCAACAGACAAAGGCTTTGTATAGTGGACATGATGCCAATTTATTGCAGGGCTAACATATAAAGACCAAGAACCATTAGGCCTAATACTATTCTAATACAAACACAATTGCAATGTATTTTATGAGAATGAAATTGTAAAATTCTGACAATATTTAAGAACAAATTCTTAATGATACAAGAACTATGAACTGATGACATCTTTAAGGGGTACCCCTGCCTTCGCCCATTAGAAAATGGGACAGACTCCACTGACCCTCATGAACCCAGTGAGGATGAAGCAGATTCAGATAATGAATAAATGAATAATACAAGAGCAGCTAGAGCTGCATGAGTTAATATCAAGATTTCACCTTGTAACGTTATTTTAATGGCACATCAATTCCATCTTATCCACCAGTCACCAGCTTCTAAGATTCACAATTCTATTAAGACTGTGTACAACTCTGTATGAGTTTTGTATGTTTCATATTATTATTTAACAGTTTGTTTGTTTTTTTATTTTTGAGTGAAATCCAACTTTATTCTTGTTACATCATTTTCTCCTGAAAATGTTCTAATGTTTTCAACACAGTGTAAATTCTTAAAACTTTGACTATATTATTACAACAATACAATATCATTCTCTAATTTTTATTTTGAATTGATGTGATAAATTGACAGAAAGTGGCCTTAAGAAACCAAACTAGAGCCTTAAATAAAGCATGCATCATATTGACAGAAATGTGTGTGTCAGTGTGGGGTAGGGTTAAGGGTAGATCTCAGATGGTGTCCAAATATTCAAAAACTCTAAATAATATACAAAGAAATGGTTTTATCACAATATTTGGCTCAAGGAAGGGTGTGCTCATTACTTAGATTGTCAGGTTGTTATATTGTATGATGTGTGTGTATATACATGAGTGTGCAGACATGGTATATGTATATGTGTATGTGACTATAAATGTATGGGTGTACAGGTTTGGAGGGGTGTTTATGTTTATGGATAATCACAATCTTATGTTGTATAATGTGATTAGGCACTACCAGTCTGAGGACTGGAAATGGGGGCATAGGACTGGATCAACAGTGGTTTCTTCCGTTGTTCCCTCTTGGTTTTTTATGGGTTTTTTTCCCCATTTCATTTTGGTCTTGTTTAGTTTTTTCCTATGTTTTGTATTATGTTTGTCTGAAGTAAACAAAAAAAATCCAACTAAAACTACTCACCACAGTTTCATGTATCGTAACTGAAATGATGGGAGTTATTCAAAGGTTTTAGTTTGACTTCAGACTCAAAGTATTGCTGTGCTCATGTCTGCTCATTCAGGAGCTTATAAAAAGCTTGTGAAAGGATTAGTGCAGTGCCTAACTTGACCTCTTGACCCCTGATAAATAAGGCCTATGCCCTAAAAAAAGGCAGTCACCTCTCAGTTGCAGCGGCTCTCTGCCTTGTCCCCACAAATTCCTCTTTCCCTCTGACACTTGTAAACTGCTCTGGCATCGCAGACGCTGACCCCATTACAAAGAACGAACTGCACGTCAAACTCAGCCAGTCAAACGGGCCCATTATAAGCACTGGTTTGGGGTTAAGCTGTGCCCCGGCAAACAGTGAAACAGAGCTGAGCCTGCTGTCAAATGAGCTTTAAACTCATGAGGCTATTTGATGCAGATACTGTGTGTTTGGAAAGCAGGTGAGAAAAATACTGCTTGTTAGTGTGTAAAACCACATTACTATTATATTCCATAGAAATGGGAATTTTACATGAATAAAAGAAAAAAACAAGGAAAAAGGGGGGAAAAGGCAATGCAAGGATAGATTCATATATATATATATATATATATATATATATATATATATATATATATATATATATATACTGCATTTCACGCACAAAATCAATTCAGTGTACTTTACATAAATTAATGAAGCATCCACAGTGAAATAAACAGTGATTAAACAATAAAAGATCAAAATATCCACTTCTCCATCCCTCTGTCCATCCATCCATCCATCCATCCATCCATCCAATGATCTGCTTACCACTGGTGAGGGTTTGGTGAATAAAAGCCAATACCCAATTTATAAACTTAAAATAGAAAAGAATGCAAGTAAAAATGATATAATACAGAGTTTTGAAGAATGACACAGCTATATAACAACATTCTGTGACTTGCTGTGTGATAAGAATGGAGTGTACATTATAGAATTCATTCATAGGCACAAGAAATATTAAAGGAGCCATTCCATGGTTATTTCATTAATATTACTGTGTTCTCTATTGTTATTGAATACACTGTGTGTTGGTTCTTTTTTTTTTTTTTTAAATGTCCGGATTGCTTTGTTTCCAGCTGTTTTTGGAGGGTAGAAAAAAGACTTGAGGTAGAACAACAGAGTTTACGGTACTTCCTCATACAAATCCATGATGCAGTGATGAGGCGTCTCTGATTGGCTCTCTCTCTCTCTCTCTCTGTTTACCTTTACCAGAGTAGCATCCAGCTAGATTTTTGCTTGTTCTGAAAATGTGCAGGGAAAAAAAACAAGGCTTTATTTCCACAGAGAGCACATGAACCAGTTTCATCCACCATTTTCTTCGAGTTTGTGCAGCAGCTACTGTGGCACCATCTTCTCTTGTAGATGCTAATGCTAATGCTACTTCAGATTCGCTGCAATCGCGGACAGGCTTAACCCCACGTGGGTGACACTAAAGTTCATCTGACGTCAGATAGACCGGCTTTTTCTAGGCCCCCCAGTCCTCTTGTTGTTTTCTGTGAATGCGGTATGCAGCCAGTGGAGGAGACAAACCACTTTCAAAGGCAGCATATGTTGGTAACTCAGGGTGACCAATCAGATTCCAAAAGGAGCGTGGAAAAGTGGTTTTCAGCGGAATGTCACCTTGAAACATTTTCAAGCTGATTTTTAAGATGACTACATCTGGGGGCAAATACAAGCTCCATAAGCAGTTTTTCCCAGTTGTTTGCAGTAGGTTACTACTTGGAGCATTGAGTTATTTGTGAGTTTTTGCACATAGAAATGTACCTAATGAAACAATGACAACTTCACCAAAACTTGTTTTTGCGATTAGAATATTTTCCACTGATGAGGTGGTTTTTCAGGCACAACACAACTGGTATATCACACAAAACTGCAATAGAAAGCAATTTTTCTACAACTAGTCATGTGAATAAATAAAAAAAAGAATGTTGATGGATCTTACAACAAGTGAAGAAAGCTTTTAAAATAAACAGCGTTGACATGCCAAGAAACTGGATCCTTTTTTAATTTAGTACGGCTTAGAGGGGCAATATATTATAATGATGAATATAACTGTAAATCCATCTGATATTTATGTTTGTCACCATGTTTATGGAACAACTTCTCCTGACAAATTGGAATAATAAACAAATCATCACATTTGTGATTTAATGGACAAACTGACATCAAACTGTTTTTTTTGACATTTAGTAAATATTGGTAGTTTCACGCACATGTCCAATTGAAAAGCATCTAGTGTAAAGATTTTGGATGTGGTGTAATGTATGATATTCTCAGTCATGGTTGTCAATGATCTGCTGCTATTTAAATAGTTGTGCTTACATAGCGCATTTATAAACCATTTGGTGCCTAAAATGCTTTACAATTACACACACACACACATAGATGGCTGCTGCTGATACACATGCACTACCTGACCCTACTGGGAGCAACTTAGGGTTCAGTGTCTTGCACAAGGACACTTCGACATGTAGACAGCCAGAGCCGGGGCGCAAACCACCGACCCTTCCATCAATGGACGACCCGTTCTACCAACTGAACCACACCTGCCCCACTTAATGCTTTTTGAGGGAAGTCCAGTTAGAATACTATTACAGTAATCCACTCTGCAAGAGTTGAAGGTGTGGATGAGCTTCACTTGTGCTTTTATTGGGATACCAAATGTCTTCATTTTGTTTACATTTTTCAGTTGGAAGAAAGCTGTTTGGGTGACAGCTTTGATATGGCTGAAGAAGGTCAGCATGAAATATAACACACTGAGGTTATGGATTAAAAAAGAAAAAATATATTATGGCGAGCAAGTTGCTGACAATCTTGGAGACACATCAGAGTATTAGTGTCAGTGATATGTCACTGGTTTATGGAGAAAAAAATGATTCAGTCATTTATTTCTGAATGAAATGGATACAGACAGAAACTGAAAGGCTACATGTTGAATGTTTGATATGAATGTCAAGACTATAAATCATCCCAATATTCGAAAATGTGACACTTTTTGGCATATGTTATTAACTTTAAAACCACAAATAACACTTAGACTTGGCTTAAGTCTGAGGGATTGATTAAATTTATGTGAAATTCAGTCCATATAATGGCTTGCGGCACAGATCTTAAAACCTCTGTTGGATGGAGAATAAAAACAAACCTCTGCACGATGCGACCCTGCTGCTGCACCCCTGTCATGTGCAAGACTTTTATGGGTGTCAGCAGTGACCAATGGAAAAACAGAGCTGCTGCAGTCTGCACGCACACACTGACCTCAGGCGACATATCATCCTGTCTGCCTGTTCGCTCAAACACCTTCTTCTGCCGGCTCTGATGACAAATACTATTTATAGTACATTTTCACTCTGCACTGTTTATTATTACATTTCACTGTACCCTTATCGTACATTTGAAAGTGATTAAACTAGCCCACATTTTCAGGCCCTATCACTGTGAACAAATGTTATTTTAGCCTTTAAAAAATTGCCAACCCATGTCAGTCTGACAAACCAAGCATGTCATTGCAAGACCTGGTGAAAAGAACACAAGCTCAGAGAATGCTTTGTGTTCATGATACAGAAACAAAAAATGTGTCTTTTTGATTTATATAAATAGTTTATCTAGTCTTACATCTCGGTTTGGCCATAAAAAAGGTCACTTGTCTCTTAGTATACAAGACGCGTTACGTGGTAAGAAATGGGTATTGAGAAAAATTTCTCTTCAACTTCAAGATACCTTCAACTTTTTTTTTAATATTATTCATACCTTACAAGGTTACATTAAGTTTACCTCTTTGGTTAAACCAGGTCACTAATTGACATTCTGTTTAATTATCCTTTGTTTGCGAAATATTTCCATCACTAAAACAGCTATAAATGTTCAAAGTGCTTCAACTCCGGAGGTTGTGAATCAAATAAAATTGGGTGTAGAAGCAAAATCAATTAATTTGAATGAGCAGCTTAAGTTACAAACCTGTAGCTGCAAGAAGAAACTAAACCAACGTATCCTACATACAACCTATTGTATACATCTATTATTGTTAATTCAAATGCATGTTCACTGTATGTGTTGCATGGAGTGTGATGTAACTATGTCCTTTTTATATATCCACATTTGTAAAGCAGAGTTTTGGTATTAGGCATTTTGAAGGACTTTTTAGAGACTGAAAGCTTTCTTTGCATGTAGATGAGACGCTAAACTATAGAAGAAAATATTTAGCAAATTGTCCATATCAGTATGAACACTCTGGATTTCATTAAACTGATTGAAATATATTATGCATATACATTTTTGATTAATAAATGTAATTAAATATACAGTACTACTGCATCAGGTAGATACTTGGTATTATTAGAACCACAATGTGATTACATTATTGGCTGCAGCTTTGATTAGCAGTGATTGAAATAACACTGTGGTTTAACCCATCAAGATCCAGAGATACTTTTGTGTCTGCTCCTAAATGAAAGCTCTCTCTATATGATTTTATTGCATCATTATGAATTTTGCATCTTTCACTGCAAATCATGTATTTTACTCTATTCAGTTTTCTATGTTGAATGTTGGTGTTCATGTTGCAAACTTTGGGGGGAAAAAAATTATTATATAAAAACTAGAAAACTGAAGAATAGGTGACTTTTTTCAGTAAAATATATCATTTATCAAACATGGGTTTTTACTAGTGAAGAAGTGTAGAAGATGATGATGTTTCCACATTCACTACAGAGCCTCTGAACGACCAAATGAGTCATATCTGATGTCCATGAAAAGATGGGAAATTGTACTTTACACCAATTACAAGACATTATCAAAAAAACAATGTCCATTAATGCTCAAGAATAATTCAAACTTGTTCATTTAGTGTTGTGTTTGAAAAGAGAACTAAACTAAAACATTAAAAAAAAAACTGATATACAGTCAACATAACAGTGTCAGTGGCCTCCAAGGTTCTGAAGTTCTTATGTCTGTAGGTGAAGCTAAACTGTTTTTCTTCTGGGCAGTTCTTTCTAACAAGCGCGGTACGAAATGGTCAGACCAGGTGACTGGTGAGGAGCAGCTCTCTGTAGATCCATAACTTCATTCCCCTGTCTGTTGATTCATTATCTCAACCTGCAGCTTCTAACAGTGAAACAAAAATAAGCAAAACGCCTTAGTTAAACAAAAGCTTGGTACTCATAAATCTCCCAGAGGCCTCTTCCAGATCCTCCGGGCCATCGGTGCAGTGCAGCATCGTAGGGTCATGGAGGAAAGGGAAAGGCACGACACACTGTAACAGTGGGGAGACCAGACTCCTGCTGAGCTGCTGCAACACATCACTGAACGATTTCCTGATTGTATGTCAAACCTTTCAGCGAATTTGGAGACAGCCTGCAGAGTCGTACATGCTTTTTACTTGTGGAGTGAATGATTACCATGTTACAGACAGTGATGTTCAAAGAAACGGAAAATTTGTTCCCTCAGAAAATAACTAAATTTTAGTCTGTGTGACCAAGAAGCTTAAACAATCAGTTTAATTTATTTTACGTATGTGGTAAATATTTTACAGATATGGAAAAGCTTTGTCCAGAGCGTTACAAAGACAGAAAATAAATTAAACATCAGCCCTTAGAGGACTAAACAGCCACCAGTCATCAGAAGCATCTACTGATCTAAAATGTTTAATAATGTTTGAACCGCCAATCCAAATAATACATTGACATCATTTAGGTGAAATGCATTTTTTCAACTTTTCATTGTTACCAGATATGACTATATTTATATCTAGGGTGGGGGGGTTCCCCACAGAAAAAACCTCGCATTGGATGTTATGGGTCCATGTCCAGGCTGGTCTTCCGTATATCCATTCCCATTCATGAGCATGCAAATTAACTGGGTCCATTTCCTATTTTAAAATCGGAAATGGGTTCATTTCTCATATCCCATTCTTCGATTCCAACACAGGAGATGGCCCGTTATCTGTTTTCCACTTCCTGATTTGAAAACATAAATTGAAAGGCCACCATGTACCCTGACCCCCTCAGCACCAAGTGGTTTTTGAATGCTGATGAGTTTATCGTCACCAAACACCATGTGCTCGTCCTCATCCTTTGGGAACTTGAAGGACACAGCACAGTTCATGCAGCAATCACACCATTGTCATCGAACCTGCACTTTCCATTGTTTGTCAGTGAGGTAAAGAAGCTCCCAGAATGCACTTGTCTTCTGATGATCGTTATTGCTGGACTGGCAGATATTTACCCCATTAAATGTGTGCATGTCAAGTTCCTCTTTCAGGGATTTTGTGTTCACACCGTCAGAAAGACTCATAGACCACAGGGCCCTAATGGTGATGTCCAAAACCAGAGAGGACGATCCTCTCTATCTACCTGGTAGTATTGTTATTTAAGGAAAATGTTGCTTAAAAAAAGAGAAACTTTCATTTTAAAAACAAAGTTTAGTGCTAGTTTATTATTCTTATAGAATAGATATTATTCTATTAATAAACCCTTAAACTTATAGAAAATATGAATTTAATGTTAATATTCCCTTAAATAAAAACAAACAAACAGAATAGATAAAACAGAACCACATCGCCACGTCTCCAAACCTGGGCAAAGTAAGACCTGGAGGACACATGCCGCCCAATTGTTTACCTTGATCGGTATGCATGAGGTCATTGGCAAATCACTGTAAAGTCAATGTGAATATATATCATATTTCTGTAAAATAAAAGTGAATAGAAAAAAGTTTTGTATCAAGGATGGTTCAAATGCAGAGGACACATTTTGTTGTACAGTGTATAATAACAAATACAGTACTTTACCTTTTTTTACACCTGACAGTACAAACACTTCCTGAGGCCATACTACAGTATCATCAAGCAAACTGGCTAATAATGAACTGGATAACAATAAAAACATCTTCAATGAACATAATGTAGTGTGCTAAACATTTGTGTCATGGATATCCAACAGTATTGGGGAACAGGTGAAGGTCAATATTATCATAATCTATACATATTTTGAAGTATTATTATTTTATTTCTGACACCATTTACAACATTAAATATAAATGTTATCATTTGGTTCTTTTACATGAAAGTGTTTGATACTAAAAAACCTTAATATTGAAACACAAAGCAAAACCAGGGTTAAACATAGTATGTGGATTATACAGTCTGTGGAGTTGACTAACATTTAGCAGTTTAACTTTAACCTCCTGATTAAAGTACAGCCGTTGATCTTGTCTGGGAATGTGTTCCACTGTAGAAATGGAACTGCCCAGATGCACAGTAATAGAAGGTTACAGTGTTTTGTGGAAGACAGTCTTAAGGATTTTATGGCAGTTTCCAAGACAAAATGAAGTTATATCAAACAGAAACAGCGTTTTTATATGTAGCACAGTATACATAGATTTCCATAATATTTTTGTGTATTTAAGTTGTTTCTGTCAGATCTACCCTGTGCAAATTATCTGTATAAAGCATGAAAGGCGAAATGAGCTTATTTTTTTACTGTTATATTCTGTTGTTCAATATTAGTAACTGCCTCATCTTTATTTTCATTTGATACAGCAAATAGTTTTATGACAAATAAACATCAACTAAAATATAAACATTACAACCACTCATTTGTGACCATAAACAGAGGTGAGAAAACAGTAAAGTGTAGCATCTCCTTCTCATTTTGATCACCTTTTTAGGTTTATGTGATGACAGGATTTAAGGAGTTCCAACCCAAGTGCAGATTTTCAACAGGAAGTCAGGCTGTCATAAACAAGAATCAAAGACGATGAAGACACTTTGACTTCCATCTTAAAACATGCTGTGCTGCTGCTTCTCTTCATCTGAATGTGTTTTATGCCATCATCACTTTACCAGGTGTCTTTGGTATGTCTGTGTGTTCTGTTGCCAACATTTATAAAAGCATAAGCTGTTATTGTGTTAATAAACAACTGCAGTCCATCACACCTTTTGGCCTTGGCCTCTCCATCACAGTCAAAACAAGGAAGACAACTAAACAATAGAACTTAATGGTATATTAAGTCTACAGGTGCTCAATATCACCGATGAAGAGACTGTTTTCATCAAAACAATGGATAAATTCTTGGCTCTCCTGCTGGATGTGGAGGCGATGTCCAGGTTGACATTCTTCACTATTTCCTCGATGCATGCTGCGTTACCTTGCCGAAGCCCGCATATTTTCCAAACAGCACATCCTCAACAGTGATCGAGACATGATTCCAACGGCTTAAAGGCAGCAGGTGTGAGGGCAAGGCGGACTTTCCAAGGATGTTAAGTCAATGGAAGACTCATTAATGTCCTTCCCCTACCTCTGCAAACAAAGGGATTGGAATGCAGGAGGATGCCTGCCGACATGCCGCAGATGGAGGAGATACGGCCCCTTGAATAAGATCCTGATCACTGGTCAAAGATAGTGTATACACTGGGGGCTTGCTGGGACTTTTTCAGCCATTTAAATAAAAATAAAATCTCCAAAAAGCTGGAATAACACTCCTCTACAGGGGTTTAGGGATTTCATTGTTTGTCCCCAAACAGACAATGTGCAAAATTGTTTATCTATTTGACAGTGCAGTAAAGCAAAAAAATTGTGTAAATCATTCAAAATGATTAGAGGAAGAATGCATTTGTTTATATGTTGGTTAAACTTTAAGAGAACAAAGAGTGGTCAGTAGAAAAGGCAACCTGGGATGACTTTCTGCATCTGCCATCTGACTCTAACCACATTTTAAATATCGCCATGGTGATTGCTGGAGATGGGCTTGAGAGCTGAAATTGCACATAATTGCTCTATCTCTGCTTGAGTGAATTCTCAGTGGGCTAAAAGTGCAGGGAACAAACAATGAAGCTCTTAAACAGTAAAAAGGACAGGAAAAAGCCATTTCTACCAGGAACACATGGGACTCACAAAACTGATTTCTCATTTTATTTCTCTTTGTATTGTAGGAGTCTGGATCGTTCACCACCTGGGTGCATTAACGGTGTGAAATACATAAGGTCATTTCCATTTGTTTTTGTTCTCATGCTTTTGACTTTATCTTTAAACCAACCTTTACTCCCATAAATGATCTACATATGTAGTTAAAATGCAACTGTAAATGCATTATTAATAACACAAAATAAGTAACACTTTTGTAATACTTTCTGAAGCAAACACCTTTCTATGGTTTATTCTTTTGCAGGTGTAGAATAAAACTAATTTGCATCATCAGGAACTATTAAAGAAACATTAGCAATCGTTAAATAAGAGCACACAGAAGAACAAGACCAGTATCATTAGTGTCTTGATTTTCATTTTAGGAAAATTTAATTTGTTAATTAACATTAACAGATTTGCTACTTGTTTAGCAGTGTTTTGGGTTGATGGCAGATATATATTATGTTCAAGTTTGGCTCCAGAATGTTTATTTCACAGTTCACTGCAGTCCACTCTTTGGTTAGCATTAAGCTTAAACACATTGGTTGAGGAAATGATTGTAAATATTAATACATATGTAAATATTTTAATTGTACTCCAACAGCCGTTTTCCACATTAAACCACGTTATCATTAGCATATACCCTTAAAATGTAGATACATTTTCAATATAAACATTTCCATCACTTGAACCTTTGAGTAAATGGTATATTAAGGAACATTTAATTGTTATTTTTAAGATTTTTAATGCAAAAACATATGTTCCTGGGAAAACTGAGTTGCAATTTATTTACTCATGAGCATAATTTCCAGCAAGCTAGCAGATTTGACAAGATAAATATTTATGTTTGTATGACAGACAGAAATCTTCCATCCAATACTGCCCTATCTAATGACAATGAAAGAATAATAACTAGTGAAAGTACTTGGGTCATGTTGATCTTTTTTTCCCATTGCTGGCAATAGATGATTAAAAGTAAGACAAACCCACAATACAGTGTTTAGATTTAATAGTTATTGTTTGGTATAACTCAAAATGGCCTCAAAATATAGTTAGACAAACCAAAGTTTAGACAGCAGCCATTGAAATGTGACAATAAATCACCATGTTGCGTTATACACATCACAGGCACTGGTGCAAACAGCAGCAGTAATAAGTAACCAGGACACTAATATTTATCATGTAAACAGAGATATGAGTGTCCACATTTGTAAACACCATCCCAAATATGATCAAAACTAGGATAAGCCTCATGAGGATACTAGTGCATGTAAATACTGCCTGTGGTGCACACATTGTAAAAAAAAAAATAATAAAAAAAACAAAACAGAAATTAAGGCTCATAACATGAACAATCTGGTCCACAACTGCAGCCATTTATTTTATTTATTCACTTGCTCATAAGGATCAATGTAGGGAAATGTAAGAGACATGCAGAACATCTGATATTCTGATATAGCTAATTCACGACTCCATGTTTGCCCCAATTACCTTCTCAGTTAAAGACCCTGGTCACAAAATAGGTCTGTGAAAAATATTCATAGTGTGGACTTAGCTAAACAAATGAAACATGTTTATATGTTCAAGTTGAACGGTCCAAAAATGTGACTTCTTTTTAGCATTAGGGTCTTCAATTTTGCCTTTCCAATAAAATATCAAAGTTACAGCTCTATCAACGCTAACATATTTTAGTTTTAAAACATAACTTTTCTTGTGTTTACACCTAGTGTCCATACTGGGAGTTGTTTTAACCAACTGAAAATGGAGTGTTTTGGAAATGTTGCTGATCTGCTTAAGTTAAGAGTCAATGCAGTAATGCGGAAACCAACATCTGTTGGTTGACTGGGGTTCAGTTACCACATCTACTTTCCTTTCACGAAAATGCTGAGTACATTTAAAGCAGTCAAGCTGATATTTGCAAACATTTTACTCACTACCCCATGCTACTAATGAGTAAATTCCCAAGCATCTTAATATCATAATGTCATGAAATAAGAAAGCATGGCCCCCGGACTGCAACAGGTACTGAAGTGTTAACTGATGAGGACACCAAATATTACTCAGTCTTATCTAGGAAAAAAAACTTTACAGCCATTTTAGACAAAAAACAGTAACAGAATGCTCTATTTCTTCTACTCTGTTTATGACAGTCATGTGTAACACGGTGTGTGCTGCCAAATTTGTCTGTTTTCTACATTCCCTTGCTTAACAATCTCATCTGGCACAACTACAAGAACACGGTAGCTCAGTGGAGATAATCAAGTAATGTTCTGTGGTTAACCCAAATAATTTATTTCAACTTAATATGTGGATTCTTTGCTCACTATTCCTCGTCTTCTCATCTTTATCTTCACTAGGGTCATGGGGGTCACTGGGGGCCTACAATGGGTGAAGGCGGGGTACACCCTGGATGACTCACCAGTTCATCTCAGGGCTCAACATATATAGACAAACAATCACTCTCACATTCACACCTATGGGGAATTTAGATTAACCAATTAACCTATCAGTGCATGTCTTTGGATGGTGGGAGGAAACCGGAGTCCCTGGAGAAAACCCACACAGACATGAGGAGAACATGCAAACTCCACACAGAAAGGTCTGGTGTGGGAATCGAACCAGGGTCCTTCTTGCTAAACATTCATACACCAGTGTGAGTGGCACTGGAGGAAAGGAGAGTGAAGACCAACTAGGACAGAGCAGGATTTGAACCACCAACCCTTCGGCTCTACCAACTGAACCATGGGCGCCCCTTGCTCACTATTCCTTCAGTAGATTATTATTGTTCACTGTACAAGAGTTTGATATAAATCTGATTTCAGCGATGTTAGATTGGTTTTATAAGGAGTATTTCTGAAGCTACAGTTTGAGAACAAATCCCAGCCTTTAAACTGGTCACCATGGTCACTGGAGTGGCCTCAGCTGGCTTGTCAAGGTGTTTTAATGGGGCCTGTTGATGGATGACTCCATTACTGTACCTCAGCATGCTGTGTCACCTCCAGCTGCACACAACCCTGGCACACTCCCCCTCCCTATCCGAGGATATTGTCTTATTGTTAGGTCTGGAGGAAACAAATATGTAACAACAAACAAACAAAAAATATCTCCTGCAGAAATACTTCCTGATGATAAGACAAGAGCCTGATTAGAGCGGGTAGCCTGGAGATGAAGCAAGTGCTGTTGAGTGCAGTGATGACAAGGTCTGCATCCTGTAGGAGATGTCCTCAGCATGACGCTCTGTCCTGAAGATCCAGGCCACAACAAACAACAAACCAGCCTGTAAAGGGGTCAGGCAGCTGTTCTTCCATTTGAATGAATTGCTGAAGTAGAGCATTGGTGAGTAGTGAAAAAAAAAAAAAGAAACAGGAATAGAATTGGCAACCACAACAAAACAAGGTATAGACCAGATCAAGATGCTCCCACATCATCATACTTGCACGCTATCTGAACTACATTCGTCAAGGTTGAAAAGACTCCCCCACCCTTCCACACAAGACCAGTGAAGATGGACGAGCAGCAGGGAGGAAGATGAAATGCAGGTAAAGAAGAAGAAAAGAGGAAAAAAAAAAAGAGAAACAAACTCGACATTACAACTTTTCTCTTTTGTTCAAGAGGAAGGCCAAGACCTCCTGTCTACATGTCACCACAATCACTAATAAATCCCAGGTGTTCATGACTGTGAGGTGTTGAATCTGAGGGGTCATGCTCTTTGTGGCCTCAGGGCAACACTGAGATGTGTTGACCCAAGAGACCTGTCACACAGGATCAGATCCTGCATTCATTTTCCTGCTTGAAATTCAAATACAGCCCTCATTTGTTTCAGTAAAGGGCAATAAACTGTTGGTGAATAATATGCTGGTCTCTCCCTTTATTCTTGTAAAGGAAAATTCAATATTTGTGTACCTAGATGTATGGCAGTGAAAATGCTGAGGGGCATTCACTCTTCAATTGATACAGCTCCACAGCCTCGCATCAGGGGTCCACTGAAATGGACTGATAAAAAATTTACCACCTTAGAATAAATTTTTCACTGACAAAAAACTCAGACTGAGGCAGTTAGTGAAGTCTTGTAAAGGAGAGTAGATGTTTAGGTCAAAAGGATCCATAACCTCAAAAACAGAAAAGTAGCAAGATGTCAAACTAGTCCTCAGATTTGAAAATGTTTCATTAAACATCACTATTGTGTTATTCTTTTAGCTTTTTACTGCTGTTTCTCTTCTGTTTGTCAAGGCAAATTACAATGGTACACGACAGATTTAGTCCATCATCCCAATACTGTATAGTTTTTGACTGATTTGACTAATGTTGATTATGTTTTCTATTTTAATTGAATACATTTACACCAAAAATATACATTTGGAGGAATTCTGTGACTGAAAAGCACACATTACTGGCAGATTTTCATATTATTTTGGACATTTACACTGTTATATTAGTGCACACTGATCACACCCATTCCCACAGTCAGATATTATTGTGGAAATTCTACAAAACATAGATGTATAGACAGTCCTAAAAGATTCCATGAGTCAATATTGTTGATTTTTGTAGTTTTCAGTCTGGTCATAGATGAAAATGTTCATCATTAACAGTTGACATTCTTCACTGACAAAAAAAAAACTTGGACTGAGGCAATTAGTGAAGGAGAATATATGTTTAAGTCAAAAGGATCCATCATCTCAAAAACAGCAAAGTAGCAAGATGTCAAACAAGTCCTCAGATTTGAAAACCTTTCATTAAATATTACCTACTGCCTAAATTATTCCAGTCATGCATAAAGCTTTATCTTACCTAGACTGATTAAAGTGCTTCTATTGTTTGTATATGTTGCCATTTTTAGATGAAACATGTCTGGAGGGAGCAAATATCATTCAACTTCCTGATTAGATAGGCAGTGAACCAGGATATGAAGCTTGAATAAATGTGGTCAGAAGAAACTACCTCTCAGCTAAACACTAATGCTTAGAATAACATACTTTTAATTCATTCCTTTAGGCTAATTCAACAATGCAAACATGTAAATTAAGATGAGAAGCCAATTTCCTTTGTCAATTATACCTTTAATTTAATTTGATTCCAGTTTATTAACTTTGCCAAAAAACTGCCGCTGCAATCCAAACAAAAATCAAACACAAATGAATCAAATGTATCTGGACTGCACATGTGTTGCACATGTTTTTAGTCCAGCAAGTTCTTCGACATGAACAACCATAAAGGCTGGTTTTCCCAGTACAACCCCTGCTGGGTGCAAGAGGAAAGCCACAGATAATGTTTAATTCAAATGCAATTGACATCTTCAATACAATCCTTTGGCTTGAGGGCTTTTCTAGTTTTACATGTCAGAGATATTCAGACACAAGAACAGCATGTTAGTGGTCTGTTATCCCTCTTCAGCCATGGTAATCTCCATTGGACTTTATCGCTATCTGAGATAAACTCGTCTTTACTGTAAATAAACCCAGGTCTTCCCTGTGTCACTCTTCTAAAGATTGGTTCACTCTAGACAGGGCTTCTTTTGGATGTTTATTCCAGAGCAGATTCTGGACCTGCTTCAATACCTTTTTATATATGCCATGAATTAATTTTTATATACGCCTTTGAGGTTGTGGCTCCCATTCTGTGGAACTCTCTACCACTACATTTAAGATCTGTGGACACTGTGGTCACTTTTAAAAAGCAGCTAAAGAAACATTTGTTGTTTTTATCATTGTTGGCCTGTGTCTGTTTTTTATGTTGTTTCCTGCTTGTACTGTATGTTTTAGGCCTTTTATGCTGTTTTATGTTTTTAATTGTATTCCTTTTGTAAAGCACCTCATGACTTTTATGTTCTTGAAAGGTGCTATAGTTTAGATTATTATTATTATTATTATTATTATTATTATTATTATTATTATTATTATTATTATTACAAGACATTTTCCCAATTATTTTTAATTATCTACATTTAAATAGCACAGGTAGCTGTGAGTAAACACAGGACCTGAAGGTGGACTTGACTATGTTTGACTACCACATGTGATGTAATTTGCAGTGACCAACCCACCCTTGACCATTTCTAGGGATGAAGCCCTTTCTACAGTCAGCAACATATGATCCCAGTTATTTAAAGTAATTCACCTATTTTATTATAGTCATCTATTGAGCAGAACAGCTGATGTTATGCATCTTCATTATCATGCATTCTGTTTTCATAGCCCTGAGCATAAGACCACCATTCACTGATGCTTCTTGAAGTGACGTAAAAAGCTTCTGTGCTCATGTTAACAACTTGGTTATTAAAGCAAGGTCATTAACAAAGTCTAGGCCAGTTAGGTGTTTACAACCCCTTCAACCAGACCGTCTGCCTGTTGCAAGACCTTCAGTACTTATGGTGTCAAACGAGTGATATCAGGGTTCCCACTCTTTCCCTGAAAATTTTTTCCAGAACATTTCCAGCCACTGCAAAGACGAGTTATCCTCTCATACACTCATCTATTCCCCTGCCGCCCTTATTCTTTGGAAGTGTTTTTTTCTCAAAAAAAAAATTTCTCTGTTTATTACTCAGACATTTGATGTGCAGTCTATTTTATCTATGAAAAATAATTATAAAAAATGCATCATTGAATAATGGAAACACACCCACAGATTACAGTGTAGCATGTCATTAACATTACAAACTCAATTAACAATGTTCAACTGTACAATTCCCAAATCAACTTTCTCTCTTCTCTTATTTTCTCCACTTTTCAATAAATCACTGAAAAACTATTTACTTTGTTTAATTTCAGTTTAGGCACACAAAGTCACAAGGCAGGGGGAGGATAAATTGTTTTTCAGAAAAACTTAACCATATCCAGGACATTTTGCCCTTTTTCTCATTTTCCATGTTTTCCATGACTGGAAAATTGATCAATCATTTTCCAGGTTTTCCAGGATGCATGAGGACCCTGGACATAATCCACAATGAAGAAGAAGAAAAGAAGAACTATGTTCAGTGTTGGAGAGTAACTAGTTACCTGGCGCAGCAACATATAATTAAATAAATTACAATCTGCTACAGTTACTAGAACATTGAATGTAAATTCCAGTTATTAATATTGATTACAAAATGATTATATCTACACATATTCTTTTCACTCAAAATGTTATACACAGAATAATGTAGTGCTTCTTCTACTGTAGGTGATTTCAGGAAAGTGCATGTCAACAGTGCAATCGAGGGTAAAGTGGCCTACAAGAAGATTCTACTAAACAAGAACCATTTATTTGGCAGTACTGTATATGCATTTTATTTTATATTTCCTCTCATCTGCCAATCAAATCCATTCGCATAATTCTCACTGACTAGCTCAAATCAAATGAGAAATGGCTGATAATGTACAAGAACTTGCTTTGAGTCCATATGTTACATTTTTGTCCTATTTAGTGGTAATCTAGTAATGATGTTGAAAACTTCAATACACATTGCCTACTACTCCCATACAGTCAGAGCCAACAGTCCCAGTTAATGAGATAATTACTCTGGTCCACACTTAAAACAGAACAAGTGGTGGTAATGGATGTGTTCAACCATAAAACACAGAAGAGGAGAAGAAAAAATCTGTACTGAGTTGCTGTAGAAACACATCAACACATGGGGCCCTGCTAGTAACCCATCTGTGACCTATATCATTTAAAAAGTGTTCCCAGAACACAAGTTTGTGAACATTCTACTGCTAGACTCCACAACACAACAATATATAACAATGTGTTGGAGGAGGCTGGCTTACTTACGGTCATGTTTTCTACAGGAGACAGTCTCTTAAATTTCACAGGAAACTACTACTTATATTTACAGTTACAAACAAGGAAGTAGCTTTGCTGTTTCAAACGTGTGTAGGGTATTTGTTTCAGGGAGAAATGTGAGAAGCCAAGCCCTGCTAAACCCAGATGAACCCCACTGAGCTGCTGGGCACCTGTTTTCTGCAAAACGTAGCAAGCTTTTGCACCTCACTGTAACACCCTCCACCCCATGAGCCCATTCGTTCCCTCCCCCACAATGAAATCTTTCCTCAAGGGATTTTGACGCCTCTTAACACAATTCTACAGATTCGCAGTCCTGGATTATTCCCATCCTGCACAGTGGGTAGTGGGTACCAGCATGCCATGACTGCCGACGCAGACGGGAGTCCAGGCCTGTGATGGCTTCCATATGTCGCATCGCTCTTGTGAGTTGGTGCCTTTTAAAATGTTTTTCTTTCCATCTCTCAGCTCTTTGTCTGGTTTACTCTTTAAAATAGCTTGAGCAGGGAGTTAGAGGTGAACACTGCGGAGGGTCAAATGCAAAGTCAATTAATATGTTTCATCGCAAAGCGGGGTTTAGGTCTCAACTTGAGGTGTTACCTTTTGCTGAATGATTGTTGAGAGGTTAAAGATGGCAAGGCCAAAACCACCACATTTTACTGCCAGAAAGTCGACAGGAGATAATTTGTACGTCTTGGCGTGCCCTGTGTGTCCACTGGGGCCTTGGAATTGGACCCATGGTGAGATTTCCCACCATAACTCCTCCCTCCATTAACTGTCAAGTGTCTGAGACGTCTTTAAACCACCCCAGGGACCCAGTGACATGGCTCTATGTTGCTGTATGGTAAACACGAACCAATCGGAAACAGAAAAGCTCACTTTGACATTGCAATACTGGAAGGCTTTCCCCACTTGACTGACATATGAGAACACTAATATTCCCTGCCTGATTATAATCCCTGTAGTCGACCTCATTAGTCAGGCATCCGCATTGAACCCTAGCTGAGTAGGGTCCAGGAGCTCAGCTGTCAGTCAACACCTCTTTCTTCAAACAAAGGGCATCGGGGAGAAATAATCCAACTCTCTCTCTGGAGCTTATGAACAGCCTGTTTTGGGATTTGGGAAGACTTAAATATTCAAGCATGCACGCACCTATGACATGCTACCTTAGTGTTTAGATGCATATGTGAAAGAAAAGGAGGAAATGACGATAGAGTGAAAAAGGTAGAGTTCTCCATTTTAGATTTGTATTATTATTTCAGTTACATACTAAGAACATGGCCCAGATTCACCCAAACAAATAGTAGTCTAAATCTCTCCCATGAGCCCACACACAAAGTAATTCATTGTATATGAAGCACACATGTTAATGCAAGTTAACACTTATACGTTCAGGTTCACATCCTTAAAGAATGCACTAAAGCCTCCACTTTCCATACTAAAAGAATTAACTGAATTCCATGAGGTTCAGGTTGTGGACAAAGGTTGGATTGAGGTTCTGTGTTGAACTTTGGGCTGTGTTTTTGTAGACGTCTCACCATTCATCCCTACGTTGATTCACCACTACAGGCATTAGCATTAAAAGCAACATGATTTTAGAGCTTCTCTACAACATGGAGTGAAATAGCAGCCTATAAAATGACACTGGCTACGAGCAGTCTACTGCTTCAAAACACAGAGCTGCCAAGGTGATTTACGGCATGCTCACTTTTCCTGAGGGTGACAGCAGAAACAGAGAGGAAGAGTGATTCGGGCCTTTGTGAGGTCCTCTCATAAAAGGTTGAACGATGAGACCCTGCTGCTCCCATAACATTCCTTTGCTGTTTAGGTAACACACCCAAACAGAAAATGATATGCCATTTACGGCATTTGCCATGTCACCAAACACTGATGGTGCTTACCATCCTGCTTGTCTTCATAAAAGAGCGATGAAGTGTCCTTTCATGGGAAATTCACACAGAATGACAGCTTTAAGCTAAACACAGAGAGAAAACAAACAGTTGTACCCGCACTAATTCAATAATCTCCCTTCTTTGCATTCTCTGTCTACATTTTGTAACTTTATAGCTTAGTAATGTGGAGCAAATTCCAGCTATGCCAGTCCTTTTTCATAAGAATTGAGACAGTGCCACACATGAAAAACAGACAGACGATGGACAGATGGACAGTCTGAGTGTAAGAGAGTTGTTTTGGGTTTTTTTTGTATATCTGTGTGTAGCCTGAAGTGAAGGCATGTTATCCTATGACAGGCATGGGAGGCTGGCACACTGTGCAATGTTAATATGAAATACTGCAATGCCAATAGTATAGCATGGTGGGCTGCTCCCTGCTCCTTCATGCCTGTGCATTCAACATAGCACTGCTGGACCGCCGCCTGGGAAACAGATGGCGGGGAATAACACTGTCACCCACCCTGAACACTGACATCCTGGGCCAGGCCTTCGACACGCACTTTGGTATCTGCCTGTTTGTATCGCCTCTGAAATCCCCCCCTTTATCCACACAGAGCCATCACCAGATTAGGAGATATACATGAGTGAAACTGACTGGACAGCTGAGCCTCATTAGCCAAACATACGCTACAATTTTACAATGAGGCTCAAAGTTGTTTAAGTGGCCCAGACTGGTCTGATGGGTGTTGTTTTGGGTTCAGGACAATGGGACAGATTACCAGTGAGCCAGCCTTCATGTGCGGCCTTCAGGAGCTGGAGTAGAAGATTTCCTCATCCAGAGTCTGGATTCAAACAATTAGACAATTAACTAGTTAAGAGGGATCAGTTGGACCGAGGATTAAGACCAATTGGAAATGAAATACTTAAGATTAGAAAAAGATTACAAAGGGAACATAATGTTATAATGCAGATTTAAAACAGAATAAGCCCTTTTAAACCAACGCAAAGCTGACATTCAATTAGGAATTTGCAAGGAAATTCAAGACGCCTAAAACATTACTTTTTTAGATGGCTAAATGTAAATCTCCCAGTCCTTTAACATCACTTTTGAGACCAGATTTGTCATCTTAAGGTCATTTCATGACATTGTCCAAGGGAAAAGAGTATACATAGATTTATTTTTTCCCAGTACAAACTAAAAGACAGGTAATACAAAGCGTCCAACTTTAAGCAGATGCAGATTTATATGAAAGATGGGGACAGTTTTGTAAATAGGAATATACCATTGTTTAAGTCCAACAGACCAAGCAGACCAACCAACACAGGTATACAGGTAAAATGCCCTTAAAGACACTGTTCCCTCTGCTTGGTGTAAGTTACAAAATGACCTAAAACTTAGGGAGCTGGGAATTCAAGGATTTTAAATGACATGGAGGCAGAAACAAATGGTTGTAGATGTTTAAACTTCTATTTCATCTCGAATTTGTGTATGTGAAAAAGAAAGTCTAATATACAGCAATAACAGATAGTAGTCCTCAATCAATCAACAAACAAGTGAGGACTGCATAATAAAAAAGTGTTAAAATGACCCAAGACATAATGAAGTTTCACAAGGACAATTTCTGTGTCATGTTTTCATAAAGGCCTTTCTGGACATTCACTTCTAAATGTGTAGCTTAATCCTGTTCAAAGACTTGTCAACAGCATGGGTCCTTTTTAATATCAGCCACTAGCGCTCTCCTTGCTCCCTGCCATCACCACTTCTAATCTGGTTGGGAGGAAGTGATTTGATCTCAGGGAAAAGCACAGCATCTGAAAACCTAATAGATTGGAGCATGAAGACCAGCCTGGATATTTGACCTTGTATGTTCCTGCTGGTTTTGAGAGAGGGAGGTGATGACAGCAGGTGTTTTGCCTCTTGGCTCTGTTGACCCCCTGCTGTATAACTCCTATCTATGTCCAATGTGAGACTTCTGTCAGAGGCTACTTACATCAAAGATGTGGTGTGATGAATACGGTTGGGCCAAAATACTGATAAAATAATAATATAAAGCATTACTGTATATTGTGATTATGCTGTTGATACTCTTGTGCAGGATAACAATACTAGCAGATTTATTAAAACACATGACACACTTTGACAAGGATGTTTTAGGCAGTATGTTTTCCAAAGGTATACAGGTAAGAGTCTAAAGGGTGTTTTGTTCTGTGGTCCATCTCAGTTATCAAAGTCTGTGAAACTGACACCACACTGAACTGATTAAATTATATGATTCCTGTTTTATTTTGGGGAATTGTTTTCCATTTCAGGTACATAGACATTACTGGTCACTTGTGTGGAAGTGTGTTGCCAGAAAAAGCCCAGAAAAAAGCAAAACAGGTAACAGGATAGCATCATGATATAGCATGAAGATGTTTCCATATTACAAGATATTGTCATGAACTTATGATATTCAAATTTCTGTTGTTACACAGGGGAACAAGATTAAACTGTGTATGACTATAGGTTATCATTAAAATGTGAAATAACATGTTTTATTAAAAAATGAAAATGTGTTATTATTATTATTGCTACCCCGAAACAAGGAATATGATACCAACATGTTTTTTTAGGGGGGCGTCACTGTAATACCTATCAAGTATTACAGGGTCACTGTATCACAATAATATTGTATTGTTAGTCTGTCATTTTCATAGTTTTAACATAAATTTATTCTGTTATGTTATGAATAATAACATCAGCAAAGTAGTCATGGCATTGCAGAATCGTACAAAATAATTCTTTGTTTTTTTAAAAAAAGATTTTCCTGATCCAATTAACATGTTTAGACCGTGACCCCCTGAAGGGTTAAAACACTGTGTATACACCTCTTTTTTGTGTGACTCATTTTCAGAGCTGCCGCTTCTACTTCTCAGTTGGTGTTTGAACCTTTTCAGACATGCTCATAGTGAAAACTGTCAGAATACCCACTGACATTCTGCATGTTTCATTTTCCTCTGGACCTTGACTGGAGTCCCTGCAGCGTCTTATATCACCCTTGCAGTTTTTGTACAAACTGTCACACCACTAGTGAGGCTGACCTCACCTGAAAACCATCGCCACTCAGACCACCAAAGGTGCCCTTGAAGCAAAAAAGTAAATGCATAAATCATCATGGGGTTGTCAATTTAGAGTGACTTTTTTTGTATGAATCTTCTTGGCCCTGTAGCAGGAAATCATTGTCCTTTTTTCACAGGTGTCTCCACATCTGGAGGCTCCAGCTGTAAGAGAGCGGAAGGGCAGATGGATGGATGCACTGTGGCTGGTGGAAGTCCTCATTACCCGGCTACATCCTTCTGGAGGAGCTGGCCTATTGAGGCCATTAATCCTTGGCTGTTTCAGGGGTCATATGTCACTTTTAGTCCATCACTCCCTCGTCTACCACACCACATCCACACACACATACACAAACGCACGCAGACACACATTGTGTCTAGCAGGCCCAGAGAGACAGACTTGTTTTGATGGTTCTGACTTAGCCATGCGTGAGGAGCCAATAGGATGTTTTCATCTGAGACAGGTGCACTGAGAGGTGCACACAGAGTGATAACCTCGACAGGTCGGTCAAAGCGGTTGTATCTGCTATTGAGCTGCAGTGTCATGTCAAATCAGGATCTTTACACAACCCCAGAAGAGATTTTCAGAACTCTAGATCCCAAAGGATGCTATGGTCTCTTATATGGTTGCAGAAATGTGATAATATTCAAAGAAAAAAATCTGGAATAAAATGTTACCAGGGCGGCACGGTGGTGCAGTGGTTAGCACTCATGGAAGATTGCAGCAAGAAGGACCCTGGTTCAAATCCCACACCAGACCTTTCTGTGTGGAGTCTGCATGTTCTCCCCATGTCTGCGTGGGTTTTCTCTAGGTACTCCAGTTTCCTCCCACCATCCAAACACATGCACTGATAGGTTAATTGCTTAATCTAAATTTCCCATAGGTGTGAATGTGAGAGTGATTGTTTGTCTATATATGTTCAGCCCTGAGATGAACTGGAGATTCATAACCCTGTTGCCCATTGTAGCTGGATTAGGCCCCAGTGACCCCTGCGACTGTAGTGAGCATAAGGTGATTTCAGATGACGAGAGATAAAATGTTACCAATATGTAAATCTGCAAATATGGATATCCAAAATGTTGTTCATTCTGTATCAACAAACATTTCTACGAATATATTGATATATTGACCCAACATCAGAAACTATGATGATATTCACTGACAGTAGATAACTATTTATTTGTTGTGTTACATTCAATTATATTTGTAGCCCAGTCAAAGACAGTGTCAAATATATTAAATAATCCATGTATCTTTTCAAAAAAGAAGAAACAACTAAACATCAGTAACATGTTGTTTTTTGTTGGCTTTTGACATCAACCGACTATTAGAAAAATACCTGATCTGTACCATTTTATCCACCCAATGGTACCTTTGACATTTTGTGCTTCTCCGTATTATTAAACTTTTTAACCTTAGGTTTACTTTTTGGTGGAACTAAGCATCAGGGAAAAGAACCCAAGGTGTCAAGTTAATACAGAAAACATCTGCGTATATGTGATAAAAACAATAACGTAATATTTTCCCATCTGCAACCACCTACAGATATTGACATACAAACACAAGCTGCTGCTTATTGAGAAAAACTAATTACATTGACATTGTAGAAATATTTACACTTGTTTTATACAACGGCCACATTTCTGCCCACTAAATTGGAATATTGCAATTTATTTTTGCTTTGTTCACCTCATAAATAATATATATCTTCCTAGACTAGCATTACCACAAAACATGGAATTTGTAGACCTGTGTGCAGTTGGAAAAAAACACATTTGGGGCTTTTAAGGCGAGTGTAACATATACTGTGGGATGACAAAAGATTTATCAAAGTGTCACCAAATCCTGTGGGAGTGAAAAACTACAGCGCTTAAATTCTGCAAAGTGCAGATGTGGCCTGAGCAAAAGATAAGTGAGAAAGAATCCAGTGCAAACAGGAGAGAGTATGTCATCCTACAACAAACAAATCCCACGATACCTTTTTCTCCTGAAATGTATTTACATGCCATTTCGCCTGCAAATTAATCACATTTAAATGCCAATGACAAGAGAAATATTGGTGTAGTATGGTCTAACAAGTGACTATAATTCTTTTTTAGTTGTTTAGTTAACGTCAGTGGAGAAAAAACTATTTGAATGGTTACCTAAATAAAAGTCAAACTACACAGTCCGCACACGAGTAAAAGGTAGTAAATGTGGTATTTCTACTTTCAAAAATTTTTAAAGTAACACTGGTGCATTTACAATAAAGACTACTGAATATGCTACTGTATTGAATTTTGATTTATGTGACCACTACACACAGTATAAGTTGAATAAACTTAATGTTTTTCTTCAATAGGTCACATAAAAGAAGAGCTGATTGAACCAAATTCAATTAAATTAACCCTAATCCTACATACTTTCATTTGGTTCATGCAACTTTTTTTTTTTAATGTGACCTATTGAAGAAAAGTTTTTTCAGTGCAGGGAGTAATGTGTCACCATGGAGCCTTTGGCCAAAGTCTCAAAAAGTGATGAGATAGGAAAAGAGCCTCTCTGAAACAAGTGACAAAATGATAAAAGTTAGAAGCACTGTCACTGTTGTCACCACTGATGTTGAAATTACAGCATTTCCTAAAATGTGTGAGTGTGATTATGACATTTATCTGATTGATTTGACATTTGTGTGTAGAAAAGCACTATATAAATCTTATCCATTATTATTATTATTAGTAGTAGTAGTAGTAGTAGTAGTAGTACACTGTAGAATTTGCAGTGTTAATTTGGAGACAATGGGACCAAATACACTCTAGAAGAAGTTAAATAAACTCTCTAAGTGTTGATTTAACACTGCAAAATTTACTGTGTAGTAGTAGTAGTAGTAGTAGTAGTAGTAGTAGTAGTAGTAGTAGTAGTAGTAGTAGTAGTAGTAGTAGTAGTAGTAGTAGTATTTTGGTATACAGTTCTTTTGTGATGTTATGGTTTCTAAAGTTCACCATTTGTTGATCCTCGGTTCAAATTGAACTATGACAGATCCTATTTTCAGGATTCCACATAAATCTTATGTGCAGCTACTGACAATATAAACCACATTGAAAACAGAGGTGATTTGTGGTATTACCGTTGCTGTTTTTGCTAAATTTTAGTCAACATTTAGCATTGAACAACGGCATCTATATTTTATTCAGTGAGTGACACAGTCTGTGAATATGCATTCATTCATTGGTGTTTTAGTTACATTCGGTTTGGTGTGGTATGCAATGTAACCCTGTCAGTCAGTTTCAGGTTGGATTATTCCATTTCAGTTTGGATTATTAATACTAGTATACAATTATTGTACAGTTAAGTATTTAATTGGTCATGGTAAAGTTTTTAGATTAATTTAACTGGTGCATTAATGTATGTATTGCTTTTTATTGTTATATATGGTTAAGGTTGAATGGATTTCACAAGTTATTTCAATGTACAGAAAACTGTGTATCTCTAAAATTTTCCAATGAAACCGGGATGGTTTTTAAAGAGCTTAATGGGGAGAATTTTATCCACACATTACACAGCCAAAACAGATGCAGGTGAGCTTTTCAAGGGACAGGAAGGTTTTAGATTAAAAACTAGAGGTGTAGTTATTTAGTGCACACTTATGCTCCGCCATTGGTTAACTTTTGCTGTTCTGAAACATGCTTTATCTATAAACATGACATGACTTGACTGCAAAATATATACACAGTCTGCAGGCATGTTACATGTATGTTCTGCAGGACATTCTGTTTTAATCACTGGAACATGCCCAAAAATAAGTATTCATTTCCAGCTTAATCTATGAAGGTAAATGTTATGTTATAATTTCACGAATATGGAAACAAAAATAGGAAGCAGCTGGAGCCACATTACAGAATCCCGTTGTCCATTTTTAACCAGTTACTCTAAAGCGCATCAATTCTCCAGCAGAGACAATCTGTCCCTGGAGACTTTGAAAACCCAGGACGAAGTGAAGTGGTGATGAATGAAGCAGCTGTCCTCCCTGCCTCTTAAGGCCCCTGTGGAAGTGAACACACGCACAGCCACCTCTCATCTGCCTTTTCTGCTTCCCTGATCTCCAACTTGTTTAATGCGTGCCTGCTTGGGAACAAAATAATCTTGTTTCAATGTCAAACATAGCACATTTGGTCTTATCCATCTCCCCTCCCGAGTGTACAAACTCCTGTCTTGGGAAACACGATCCGACGTCAAAACAGCACAAGAAGAGAAATAAGTTATGGGCTGAAAGTTCTGGGATCTCTTGAAAGTCCTCAGTGACAGTTAGTGAAAAAAACATGTCGGTCCTCTGCTTTCTTTTAAAACAAGCAGCTGTACTTGGCCTGTGAACCTCAAGATAATTGGTTGTGTTTGCGGGGGCTGAGTCACTTTTACATCCCATTTTTCATCAGAAATGGGCTTTAATGCCTCAACATATGAAGGGTCTCAAAACGGGAAGTATTATCTCCTCAATTCTGGCTCAGAAACGCACCATGCACTTATCAGCATGTACTGCATGAGTGAAATCTTACACTGACGTCCTGCCAGTATTACTACAGCTGGCAGCGCTGTACTCCTCATGCCACAGGTGTTACACAGCATACTGACACAGTTCCCGTTCACAGGCAGTCCAGAAAAGGGCATCCATTCGTTAGAAGTTATTTTCCTCCTTCTGTGTGTGGTTTGGTTATAGTTAAAAATTCTGTTCAGGAAGTTTAGTTAATGCAGGTCATAAATCAGCTGCTCACTGGATTATCCAAGAACATCCTATGAAGCAGGCGTTTGGAGAGTGTCCAAATCATGAACAAAGAGCTGCCTATCGCTCCCTCTGCTCAGGCAATGCACTTGTTAAACTCTGCTTGACGTTTGTCTTTTTTGGCTTCCTGTAGGCTAGTATCACACTGCAACCAAAACTTTCGTCCTGCTTTTTAAATGCTTTTTCTCTTCTTTCTACCCCTCCCGGTCTCACCCTCTCTCTCTTTCTAATTTGCTGGTCACAGTTAGAAGCCAGCCAAGTGGGACTTGGTCAGTAATTGGAGTCTCTGCAGTGACTGCCTACAGCACAGCTCCAAACGATGCACAGGGGAGGCTTCCCAGGGAAAACTCAATAAGCTCTTCACACTTAAGTGTAGTCATCATTAGGATTTTTCCACTGTAGTGAACAGTACACTACTTGTTGACCATGACATTAAAATAGGCAAACGTGAGCGAATACAGGCACTCACTCTGCAGTGTATTTCTTTCTTCTCACCTCTATTTTAAATCATCCATCGCTCATTTCCCATAGCGCAGCTTTGTTGTTTAAAGTGGGTCAAGGGCTTTTCTATTCACAACATTGTCTTTTCCCAGTTTATCAGCAGTTTACAGACATGTAAAATACATCAAATAATAGAATGTAACCATTTGTGAATAATATTATTTAATTCCACTTCCACTTCTCTTACAATGACAGGGATGTTATGATTAAAATAAATTCACCTTGAAGTAAGGAAATTGTATTTATGTCAACAGGATGAAGTTGTAAAAGACATTCTGTGGAGGGTGTGGATGACTATAAACATAGTATTTTATGTGAAATCAGAAAAAGAAAGAATGAAAAGGGTCAGGAGCATAAGAAATTACCCAACAGGGATTAGCTTCAAGTGTTATGATTTGGAATTAAGAAGTTAATGACAGCAAATAAAATTCCCAGAAACTAAAAGTGAACAAATCCGACACAGTTCTAACCATATCAATGGTTGACTGATCAGAATAAAACATCCTTTGTACATTCCAGAAAATGACTGACTGCCTCATGATGTTAACATAGAAACATTTGTAGATACTATAAAACTGCACATGAGGAGTAGAGGGAATGCAATCGCTAATACAAAATGTGAAAACAGTAAGCTTTTCATAGTTAAGTTCAGGGAAAAATACATGGACAGAAAAAAGTCTAAAAACAGGTGATCAGAAATGAGTTGAAAAAGACTTGAGAAATAATTCTTCCATTAATGTTTAAGACACTGCAATCTAGCCCTAACTCGTGTCTTTTCTTGCCTATCTGACTGAGTTTGGATGCTAAATTCTGTCTTTAGTTGCCAAGTCCTGGATTTTGTACCCCCACCCCTCACCCAAACCACTTCCCATAGCATACTGAAGAAAGGCTAAATAGTACCAAAGTGGTTAAAGTATTATAATATGAGATTATGTGTATCGCTAGTTTGCAGAAATGGACTACAGCAATATTTTTGGTGGTGACCAGGTTGGGCTGAACACACTCTGTAATGTATTTAAAGCCAAACTTGGACACAGCAGCATATTTGTCTGACATCCTCTGCTCTGATGGAGATATTGACTAAGCTGCTCTTGAGTAACACAGGGCATTAAAACTGTGATGCCCCAGCCCCACTTTAAGGATTATGTGCTTACTTCAGAGCCCAATGGGCACCTAAGTGAGAGCATAAACAACGTGTTAATTGCAAAAAATGGATTCACTGCCAAGTCAGCAGTGCAGTGGTACAGTGCTGCTGCTGCTCTGCAAAGGTCTAACCTCCCTCTGGCTGACACAGAAAAAAACAGGCTGCACTTTCCGTGTGAAGCAAAAAAAGATGAAAGGGAATCGAGTCCAAAATGCCTTTCAAACATTTATATTGTTCTGTCTCTTGAGATCTGTCAAAACTCTGTAAAATGAGCTCAGGCCTCCACTTGGCGAAGGAAACAGATCCCATCGGTGCAGGTATGGCTCTCAGGAGTAGAGGTATATATTTCAACCTTAAGATGCTGCTTCTGGAGTTCAACATATATAGTCTGACAACCAGACCACACCATGAATCATGGCTGGTTGTGATCACTTCCTGATTAAGAGCCTGAAAATTCAGACGCCTCTCACACCTGGTAAAGCACGGTGAGAGTCCTGACACACTGATGCTCGGGTGACATTGTGATGAATGGGTAAGTGATGAAACACAGAGGCTCGCTGACCCCCAACAAACAGTGCTGCCGCCCCTCAGGGGGACACAGTGTATTACATTCACAGCCTCCAGCCTTGGAAAAGATATCAAGATGATTTAGCAAAACAGCGGAGACAGCTACACATTACTCGATTAAGCCTCATTTAGTTCACAAGTGCTGACAGCTTTTTGTTCTTTATTAAGCAAGCCACGTTAAATCTGATATGCCAGTCTCCTACGAGACAGTGCCATTTTTGTTCTGAAATTCAATGCTTTCACTTTCTAACAGAACTCCATGTTTATAATTATTTCAGTGAAGGAAGCCAGAGAGATTACTGGCTACTGAAGGGTCCATGTTTTCTAATAAAAATAAGAGGAGTGATGACTTGGCTCATCATGGGCAAGTTATCGTTTCTGGACGTCGCAATACGAGGTGACTCAGCACTCCATGTCTTCCTCGAGATAGGGAGCTTGTGGCTTCCTGACAGTTCCTGGCATGTTCAGTATGGCGTCACCTCTACAACACACACCGCCCACCACACATCATCAAGACACAGTGGAGCACAACTTGTTATGAAACAGATATGATGATGCAACACTGGGAGCAATGCTGCCTTCAAGAGCATAAGCAAAATATTTGCCTGTGGAGTGGCAGATGAAGCTCCTCAGCTGAAGATTTTGTGCTCTGTGATTGAGTCCTGCAGGAAGTAGTGGGCGATTTTTGAGGTGTAAAAAGAATACTGCTTGCACAAAATGTCTATAATTCATAGGCTATTTAAGAGCTGTTCTTGGTTTACAAAACGTTTAATGAGTTACAGTGTATTTGAACAAGAGGGTCAACCCAAGCACATTAATGCAGTCCACTGCTGTAGCATTCAACCGCAAAACCTGACATTAATCCTGAGGGTAATGTGGCCTTTCCTGTGGCTAATGAAATCTGAAGCTTTTAAATGGCTGTACCTAATGACACTCCCTGACAGTTTTTGAATTAAGCAGCCATGACTTCTGGGACTGGACTAAATAGCACACAGATGGCCCACACCAAAGTTTTGTCCACCCACCCCCATCGTTTCTGCCCTTAGGCTGCTGCCTGCAATGGCGTACCTGCTCAAGTATTAAAGAAGCAGACGAGGCTCGGCTCAGCTTTGATCAACAGTAATAGATTAAATTTAAATTCAGCTATGATTCATGAAAAAAAGTTTAGGGAGATTTTTCTATATGTTCTATATTATACCAATCCATTAGAAATGTGTTTTGTGTTAACTGAGGAATTTTAACACTGAAGCAAAACACCTTTGCCATAAAAAAATACAAAAAACAAGTGGACAACATGAAACACAATAGTCAGTAATATTTGCTGATAAAACAGTGTCACTGCATCCTAAAAAAAAGTAGCACCATTTGCATTTCACTGGAAGTAAAATGTTTTGTAAGTCAGTGTGCAGGTGAATGCAGAGCTGGGTTATATGATCAACAAGTCATAGTTGTAACCTGTCTATGTAATCAAACGACAAAATATGGCTCAAAAATACTTTCCTTGGCAAAAAGGATTTGCCATACATGACTGGTAAAGCATGGACAGTGAAGATACTACAAGACATAAACAGGTTGCACTTTTAGTTTTGTTGATCTGGAAAAGTCTGCAAATAATGGCAGCGTGTGTTAGGTATCCCGGGGTCCATATAGACTCAGCTATTTCCACTGTTTTGTCTACCACATGTTCATTCCTTAAAAGATGAACAGAGGACGGCTTTGGAAGCGTTTAATGATGGCAATGATGTTTTCGCTCTTCCTCAGACCGGGTTTGGCAAAAATTTGATCTATCAGATGGCTCCACTGGTGGATAGAGAAATAGGACAAGTGCAGAAGCCCATGGTTATTGTGGTATCCCCCCTGGTTGTGTTGGTAGAGGACCAAGTCAAAGAGGCTGGTAAACTGGGGCTGACAGTAATGGAACTGGGAGGAAGAAATGAAAATGACATCCACAATGGATGTTGTCAGCTAGTGTTCGGTAGCCCAGAGTCAGTCAAGATGATGGACAGATTCTTCATCTAATCACATGCAAGGATTTTAGATAAGGCCCCTCCTTTGAAAATGGATTGATTACAGAAGGGTCCCAGACCATCTGGTGACAGTCAGGTTATATATCCCCTACTAAAGTTTAAAAAATGACTGAGTTTCCTGGTGTGTCAGTGCCATGTTTCTTTTAAAACTCTTATTTGCTTGTTGTCACATCCATCACCATCCTTTTTTTATTCAGGTGTCTCTAGTTGTGGAAAATGGCTCAGCTGCAGTTTTGCATAATATACCATTTGCACTATGCCTGAAAAAAAAAACACAATTTCATCCATGGAAAAGCAACTAGTGACACTGGATGCATTACCTTTAAATATTTACAAAGCTTGATTAAATATCAAACCCTACATTTTATTTTTATTTATTTTATTTTTTTTACTAATCTATTTACATACTTCTTAGGACTAAATGACACAAACTAGAACACTATTAAAATAAGGCATGACATATAGTCCTATATTTTCATAATGGACATACATCTTTTCTGATTGTAATTTAATCAACATGGATAATACACTTAAATCAGCATTTCCTCTTATATATCAGTATAAATGTGCTGGAGTTGATTTTTATTTGTAGTCTCTGAAAATAAATACTAAAAACAATATAATATGGTACACAAATACATGACATGTTCATGGAAACTCAACTCATGTCAAACTGTTTTCCAGTATGGTGCTCTTTCACATCAATGAGATGCTCTTTCTAATGTAGCATGCCAAAAAAAAGATTAATGAAAAGAAAGAAATGCCTATGTTGGCCGTTAAATAGATCAAGTCTGTTTTACAAAAATGTATTGTATGGAGAAAATTGTTTTTGGGCAGAAGTTCAGTGTTGGCTGGCAGTATTGTAGACTTGTCAACCCACATCTAACTCTCTCTGTCTTTTTTTTTTCTTCTGAACATACATATAGTACAGATTCACATCATCAGTGTCAGAGGTCTACTGATGATTGTAAGCACAGGCTGTACTGTACTGAACTTTTGCTTAGAAGAGCTTGAGATGAACAGCTACACGATCATGAAAACACGGATCCACGGCTCCACTAGTGGATAAAACCACCACAGGGCACCGTTAATGAACGCTCCAGTTATACTCTAAGAAAAAAAAAACAGACACTGTGTCATGTTCTATTCCTTGTGTTTTCTGTGTGTTTCTGCTCTGTCTCTGTTCTGTGTCTCTGTCCTCACCTTTCACCCTGTTCTGATTATTGATGCACCTCACCTGGTGAGAGCAGCTGAAGCTCATCAGGTGAGGTGTATAAAACCAGCTCTCAGACCTGACTCTGTGCCAGATTGTCATGACCACGTCCTCTGATTTTCCCGCAACCTTTGTTCCCCGTGTTCCGTGTACCAGTCCCGTTTCTGTCCGACCTCTGTTTTCTGCCTGTTGTCTCTGCCTGTCATTGTTGTCTCTGAACCTGGACCGGAACCTGATACTCCTCTCGCCGCCTGCCCTGACCCTGGAACGTACCTCGACTCTGATACCAGCCGCCAGCCCTGACCCCGGAACGAACCCCGACTACGAGTACTGCCGCCAGCCCCGACTTAGGACCAGAACCAGCCCGAATCCGGTCTCACCCTCAGACCAGAGGAGATCACCCGAGCCACGGCCGGATAAGTACCTACCAGCCCTGAGAGACTCTAAAGGGGACTCTGCCTTAGGATTTTGTTTTGTGATTTTATTCTGTGTAAGAATAAATTACTGTTTGGACTTTTACGCACGCCTCCTGTTTTGCGCTTGGGTTCTCTGTGGTCCGTTACAGTACAATCTGGCCAACATGAATCCAGCAGAACTAGAGGCTTTATTAGAAGCAGTTCGCGGCCAGGGCGAAGTGACTTCACAGCACAGTGAAGCTCTTAATGTTCTGGCTACAGGGATGAAGGAGCTTGGATCAGCCATCTCGGAGGTCCGCGCTCAGCTCCGTTCCATGGATTCGCGGCTCTCTCCGCAGACTCCGCCAGCGGGGATCACCTCCGCACCGACCCCTGTCATCACCACCCCCTCCGTTTCCTCCCTGGTGACGACTCCAGCGGCAAGCAGTTCACCCCGGGAACCCCACATGCCCACCCCAGTCAGGTATCAGGGTGACCTGGGTTTATGCGGTCAGTTCCTCCACCAATGCTCTCTGGTCTTTAGCCAACAGCCACTCAGCTACCCCACAAGTGAGTCTAAATCAGCATTTGTAATGAGTTTACTCTCTGGACAGGCAGCAGCATGGGCCTTGGCTGTGTCTACCCATCGCCCAGAGCTTCGGACAGACTATAACCTATTAATTAATGAAATGATGTTGGTTTTTGATCATCCCGTTAGAGGCAGACAGGCAGAGTCCAGGTTGCTGTCTTTAAGACAGGAGGACACACCGGTCGCTCAATATGCTATCACTTTCCGTATTGCGGCAGCAGACTGTGGATGGGAGGACAAAGCATTACGAGCACTGTTCCGCAGGAGTCTGAACGCTGAACTTAAGGACGAGTTAGCGTTGCGTGACGACTCCACGTCCTTGGAGGAGTTAATACGCCTGACCATTCTGCTGGACAATCGGCTGAGGGAGCGAAGGAGGGAGAGAGGTGAATCTAGCTACCCTTCCAGGATGTCATCTGTTCCACCCCGCAGTTTGCAGAACACTGAGGGGGAGTCCAGACCGAGGGTTCGACCCAAGCTAACCCAGCAGGAACGGGATCGTCGTCGTAAAGAGGACCTTTGTCTCTACTGCGGCGGCACTGGACACTTCATTCGGGAGTGTCCGTTAAAAGATCAGGCTCAGCAGTAAAGGGGGGCATTCTGCTGAGTCGGTCCACCTCCGTTGCCCCCATTTCCCGACCCCTGTTCCAGGTTCAGCTCCGTCCCAAGGGTGAACCTATCACGCAATCTGTATTTATTGATTCAGGAGCTGACAGTAACCTTATGGACGCTGGGCTAATTAAGCAGTTGGGTATTACTGTCAGTTCCCTTAGGGAACCCATAGTGGCACATGCCTTGGATGGGCATCTGTTGGCCAAGATCACACACCAGACTGAGCCGGTGTCTATGATTACTTCTGGCAACCATGTTGAAACTGTTCAATTTTTCATCCTAGACTCTCCAGAGATTCCAGTCATTCTAGGATACCCATGGCTCCGCCGACATAACCCGCACCTGGATTGGCAGAATGGAACAGTCATAAGCTGGGGTAAGAACTGTCAATCCCTCTGTCTCCAGCAGAGTGATCCGGCTGCAAGACCTGTACCTTCGTCCACTCCGATAGACCTGAACAATGTTCCTCCCGTGTACTTGGACTTCAAGGAGGTGTTCAGCAAGACCAAGGCTACATCTCTACCTCCCCACCGAGAGTACGACTGCTGCATAGACCTCTTACCAGGTACCTCCCCCCCTAAAGGGAGACTATACTCGCTTTCCGCCCCTGAGCGGGAAGCGATGGATATATATATTAATGATGCCCTTGCTGCAGGTATCATCCGACCCTCCTCCTCTCCGGCGGGAGCAGGGTTCTTCTTCGTGGATAAAAAGGATAAGACACTGCGACCCTGTATTGACTACAGAGGTTTAAATGATATCACGGTAAAGAATCCTTACCCACTGCCACTCATCTCCTCCGCTTTCGAACTCCTTCAAGGGGCTACCATCTTTTCTAAGTTAGATTTAAGAAATGCATACCATCTGGTACGCATCCGGGAAGGAGATGAGTGGAAGACGGCATTTAATACTCCATCAGGACACTACGAGTATTTGGTAATGCCGTTTGGGCTAACTAACGCTCCTGCCGTGTTCCAGAACCTCATCAATGAAGTGCTGAGAGACATGTTAAACCAGTTTGTGTTTGTCTACCTCGATGATATTTTAATATTCTCTCGTTCTGAACAGGAGCACGTTCATCACGTTCAGCAGGTTCTCCAGAGGCTCCTCCAGAACTCTCTATATGTCAAGGCAGAGAAATGTGAGTTCCACGTTCCAACGGTCTCGTTCCTGGGTTACATTGTGGGTCAGAACCAGCTAAAGATGGACCCTTCCAAGGTAGCCGCAGTAACCGATTGGCCAATCCCTGAGACCCGTAAGCAGCTCCAGCGATTTCTGGGGTTCGCTAATTTTTACCGCAGGTTTATTCGTGGTTATAGCACGATCGCTGCTCCCCTTAGCGCTCTAACCTCTTCCAAGGTCACCTTCCGATGGAACCAAGATGCAGACCTGGCCTTCCGTAAGTTGAAGGCTCTCTTCAGTTCGGCCCCGATCCTCCAATTTCCTGACCCTGACAGACAGTTTGTGGTGGAGGTTGATGCATCCAGTATAGGAGTTGGGGCCGTACTTTCTCAGAGAAATATCCTGGATAACAAGATGCATCCTTGTGCTTTCTTTTCTAGACGGTTGTCCTCCGCTGAAAGGAACTATGATATAGGGAATCGGGAGTTACTGGCGGTCAAACTGGCTCTCGAGGAGTGGAGACACTGGCTGGAGGGAGCTAAGGAGCCGTTCATGGTTTGGACTGACCATAAGAATCTAGAGTACTTAAGAACCGCCAAGAGGCTCAACTCCAGACAAGCCCGATGGTCGTTGTTTTTTAACCGTTTCAGTTTTTGTCTCTCTTATCGCCCAGGGTCCCGTAATATTAAACCAGACGCCCTATCCCGTCAGTTTCTCTCCTCAGAGGAGGAGGAGGGAGCGGAAGAATCCATTCTTCCCAAGTCAGCCAGGGTCACGGTCATAAGATGGGATGTGGAGGAAAGAATAAAGGCTGCGTTGGAGGATGAACCTGGACCCAGCAACTGTCCTGATACTCACCTGTTTGTTCCTCTTCGTTTCAGAAGCGAACTGCTGCAGTGGCTCCACGGTTCCAACCTGACCTGTCACCCTGGCATTATTCGAACTCTGGAAGTGGTAAAAAGGAGATTTTGGTGGCCCTCATTAAAGGAGGATGTCACCACATATGTTAATGCCTGTTCCGTCTGTTCTCAGAATAAGTTTTCCAGGAACAGGCCTGCGGGACAGCTCCGGCCTCTACCCATACCCCATCGTCCATGGTCCCACATCGCCCTGGATTTCGTCACTGGGTTACCCCCGTCTGAGGGTAATACGGTAATCCTCACCATTGTGGATAGATTTAGTAAAATGGCCCATTTTATTCCCATGCCCAAACTCCCCTCTGCTAAGGAAACGGCTCAGACCGTTCTCCAACATGTTTTCAGGATACATGGTATTCCCACCGAGGTCACGTCCGATCGGGGCCCACAATTCACTTCCTCCTTCTGGAGGGAGTTTTGTCATCTCATTGGGGCTTCAGTCAATCTCTCTTCAGGGTTCCATCCTCAGACCAACGGCCAATCCGAGAGGGCCAATCAGGAATTGGAGTCCCTGCTGCGGTGTACGACGTCCAAGGACCCGGGACAATGGTCCAAGCAACTCCTATGGGTGGAATATGCACATAACACTCTGGTCAACTCTTCTACCGGCCTGACCCCGTTTGAGGTGGGTAATGGGTACCTTCCTCCCCTGTTCCCTGACTCGGAAATTAACTCTTGTTCTCCCTCAGTAGAGTCCTTCCTTAAGAAGTGTAGGAGAGTTTGGAGAGACGCTCGGGCCTCCCTACTGCAATCAGTTAAGAGGCAAGCAGTACAGGCCAACAAGAAAAGGTCTATAGGGCCCTCTTATAAGGTGGGACAGAAGGTTTGGTTGTCCACCAAGGACCTTCCGCTACGGGTAGAATCCAGGAAGCTTTCTCCCAAATTCATCGGCCCCTTTGCTATCGAAAGGATAATCAACCCGGTAGCTGTTAGATTAACCCTTCCCCAGTCCTTGAAAATTCATCCAGCATTTCATATTTCCAGAATCAAGCCTGTTTCCCAGAGTCCGCTAATGGTTCCCTCCCAGTCTCCGCCTCTCCCCAGAATGATCGACGGCGCACCAGCCTACACGGTCCGGAGACTACTTCGGTCTAGACGATGGGGGAGAGGACTTCAGTATCTGGTGGACTGGGAGGGTTATGGACCCGAAGAGAGGACCTGGGTACCGGCCCGACAGATCCTTGACAAGAGGCTCATTCATCAGTTTCACGCCTCTCACCCAGGTCAACCCACTAACTCCAGACGCCGGAGGCTACCCCCTGTTGACATCCCAGAACCCCCATCTAGCGAAGAAGAAGAATCAGAAGTTCCCATGGACGAGGACGAGGAGGGGATGTCTGAACATCTTGGGGTTCGCCCGCCAGGGGAGGTGTCGAATGAGGAGGAGATGACCTGGGAGACTTGCGAGGAGGAGGATCTTGAAATGAATTCGGATGTCTCTGAAGAATTCTAGCCCTCCTCCGGATCCCCCACCGCCCTCCCGTGTTGTGTTTTTGTGTGTGTTGTTTGTGGAACGTCGGGAGACGTTCCTTGGGGGGGGGGTTCTGTCATGTTCTATTCCTTGTGTTTTCTGTGTGTTTCTGCTCTGTCTCTGTTCTGTGTCTCTGTCCTCACCTTTCACCCTGTTCTGATTATTGATGCACCTCACCTGGTGAGAGCAGCTGAAGCTCATCAGGTGAGGTGTATAAAACCAGCTCTCAGACCTGACTCTGTGCCAGATTGTCATGACCACGTCCTCTGATTTTCCCGCAACCTTTGTTCCCCGTGTTCCGTGTACCAGTCCCGTTTCTGTCCGACCTCTGTTTTCTGCCTGTTGTCTCTGCCTGTCATTGTTGTCTCTGAACCTGGACCGGAACCTGATACTCCTCTCGCCGCCTGCCCTGACCCTGGAACGTACCTCGACTCTGATACCAGCCGCCAGCCCTGACCCCGGAACGAACCCCGACTACGAGTACTGCCGCCAGCCCCGACTTAGGACCAGAACCAGCCCGAATCCGGTCTCACCCTCAGACCAGAGGAGATCACCCGAGCCACGGCCGGATAAGTACCTACCAGCCCTGAGAGACTCTAAAGGGGACTCTGCCTTAGGATTTTGTTTTGTGATTTTATTCTGTGTAAGAATAAATTACTGTTTGGACTTTTACGCACGCCTCCTGTTTTGCGCTTGGGTTCTCTGTGGTCCGTTACACACTGTCAAAGATATGACTTTTTTTTGTCTTTACTTCAACATGACAAACCTTCATTGCGTGAATGTTTTCAAAAAAGATGTAAAATAAATAAATAAATAAAAAAGAAAGAAACTATACAGTATTTTTCTTGAAGGTATTTTAATACAGTATGAAATCTTCCTATTTTGTCAATTTACTCCTTACTGGTCATTTTTTTTCTTTATAGCATCCATTTTTGATTCTGCCTTTTTTTTTTACTTGGAAAAAAATGAAATTAATTAAATATCAGACATTTTCCCAAATGTAGTGCCAAGGATATACTAATGTAATCAACAATTTCAAAGTCATTTTTTAATATCTGATCAAAGATTTCAACCATATTACAGTTAAAGTCAGTTGGTGCATCAAACATCATTAATTTGACTGACAACCACATTATGTCTGTCTGTCACTACATTAAGTTACTGTTTTGTGTTTAGTCATGATGCCAAGGAACAAGCCTTTTAAACAGACACTAAATCAGGCCAGACGTCTCTGAGCATGTCACAGCTGGAAGCAAACATGAAATTTGAAACCACATAATTGCTGATTTGATTGCGCCAAATATGTGATGCATGCAATCTTTCTAAACCAAATAAATCAATTAATTTACCAACTGCCAACCGCAGAGAAAGCGGTCTCACTTGGACTTTTCTGAAGCTTTGCCATGGTGAATAAACATCTGCAGAAAACAGCTCAGTCCCTTTTCTTTCATGTGCAACAAACAAACCATTCCAACAACCCACAGAGGCATGCTGCAGCTGCTGCCAGGGGAGACAGTGTGAAAATGACTTTAAATGGGCTGAAAACGCATCACACAATGACAAAATAGAGCTTATTTTATACCCTTAAGTGGTATGACAGGGATGGTTTTGCAAAATAGTTCTTGCATTTCTTTTTGCAAATCTTCTTATATAAAAGTGTAAAGTATAAAGAAAACAAACATGGTCCAAATTTGGAGGAACAATGTTAGTAAACCGCTTCACTTTCTTCTTACTGTATATTCAAATTCACACTCGACACAGAGCATTCCAGGCTTATCTAAGCTGAAGAGCCTCCACCACCAGGGAAATTCAAAGACTAGATAAAGAGTGACCACTGAGGGGCCTGACCACTCACTCATTTGATCACAAACACATCATGACAAGCAGAGAAATGCTTCAGCTTCCTGCTCATTTGAACCAGTTGGAGTGATGATCACAGAGGGCAACATCTTGCCATGTCGGACAAAAACCATCAGTCATTGTTTTTGCACAGTAACTGAACCAGCTCCATGGTCAAGACAGAGGGTTCAAAGTGCTTCAGGGAAATCAATAAGTGCTACAAACCTACCGCCACACACATTGTACACATTAGGGATGCCCCAATACAACGTTTTCACTTCCAATACAATACAGATATTGCAGCCTTAAGTATTGGCCGACAGAATAACAACACATGCATACTTCTATTACTTACATTGTTAATTTCTTAGTGGGACCAAATAGCTCTCTGTTGATTTAACACTGCAAAATTCACTGTGCACCTACTTGGTAGTGTGGAAGATTAAAACATATGTTTAGAATCCTACAGGGATAATGTAATAATGGACCATGAAGCATGGAAGAAAGTAACAGATTGTTGGGGATGGTCAGTCGGCCAGTTTTTTATTTGGTTAAATTATATGGCCCTTATAAAAACAACTGCTGTATATAGGAAAAGTGCAGTTGCAGTCCAGCAGTTGTTTTGTGTCCAAAATATTGCATTTATGGCACTAATACTGTAGCTGTTACCGCCTACACCAAGCTTCTAGGGAACCCCCACCAAGCCCACCTAGCGTCTGCGGGGAGGGTAGCGCTGCGAATGAGTGCTGCGGAGTGGAGTTTGCCAGAGTCAGAGTTCACAATTCTAGTTTATCTGACTGTACCCACAAAACTCACAAAATCATGCTGGGCCAAGGGGAAAAAAACAGGTGTACAGACACAGGTAAAGTTAAAGGAACACTAGGGGGGTAGTGGACAAGGAAGTTAAAAAAATAAAAGCAGATTCATGGATGAAACCATGAAACCGCGGTTGATCCACAGCTATTTATTTTTCTTTACATCCATCCACAGATAACATTGGGCAGCATTGATGGCATGTGTTTTAGTCAAAAATAAGGCCCTTAGGAGTGATTTACTAAGTAGACATTGTGTTTAATCATGGGTCTAGTTGCAGGTCTAATGTAAGTGGGTATGAACAGGTTTGTAAAGTGCTGTGCAGGACTCTGTAACAGTGGTACTTGTGTCACATAATACTGTTCATTCAACTGCAGTAGTCCTCGTGTAGGACTGGGAAATGGACTGCTTATCAGTGCGCTTATATCTGAGATTTTAGATGCAGTCGATAAACTCCAATACTTGTTTTGTGGCTGATATCCAACCAATTTCTAATATCAATATCAAATCGGGACACCCCTTGCATACATATTACCGTAATTATACCAATAATTACATTTTAGAGCCTCTTTTCCACAATGATCAATATTGTCACATTAACAATGGATTAACAACATTTTATGCATTATTAAAGAGTCATGGTGTAACACCCCTACAGTTCCCATCAGCCCTGTGGTGCATTTTCGCTTGTTTCAGCTGATCACTTTCTATCATATGCTGAAATGTCTTTGACCTTGTTTTCTTTAAAAAAAAAAATCTCTGATAATCCTGCCAGTCATAGTGACAAAGACAGCCTTCTACTGGAAAATAAAGTTTCAACATAATGTATATTTTCCATAGAACTTGGAACTGATCAATGAGCGACTATATCTGTTAAAAGTACTAGGCCCTGGATTTTGTTTTAGTATTTCAGTGGTTTATTGCTTAAACAAAGTTTTATTGTTTTACAACACACATAACCTAATATAAGACATGAAAAACCTGCATGTCTGGATTACAAAAATGATTCGGATTGTCAAATTTAACAGTGTCTTTACAGTATTTATAGCAGTATACAGTATAAGACCATTTCAAGGGGTGTTTTCAAGTTAAATGCACTGCCATCTATGTACCTTTTCCTGTACCAATATTTTATTTAAAATGTATACATTTTGGGATGGGTCATAGCAAGAGTATAATTTTTTGGGTACATCCTGAAGGGATATATGTCTAAATTTCACTTTTATTATTGGGTCTAACAAAATGTTAAGAAAATACCCATAAACATTTGCAACAGTCGATTGAAAATGGCAGTATTATATTGCTTGCTGAATATATTAAATCAATCTTGGTGAAGTGTATCTGACTTTTACTTGTTGCACATTACATGAAAAACACCGGATGCTTGTCAAACTATTGTATCCAACCTATTAGTTAAAATAATGACTAAGTCAAACTTTATCAGTTTAATATCTGTGAACAATCCTCAAACCTGAATCAAATTAACCAGGGTAAAAAAAAAGTATAATAATAAATAAATAAATAAAGTTCAAACTGTATGTTCCTTTAACACTATCCATTCAACAATGATGTTTATTTTTAGTATCCAAACTACATTAAGCAGTGGGGCAGAGGGTTCATGTAGAACTCTTAAGTGTGCTTTAATATGTTGTACGGCATCCTAAACATTTCCAGCATCTGAAACTTGAAGCAGGAGTCAGATCTATAACACACACAGAGAACCACAAATGCCAGCCTGGTTGATCAAGGTTGCCCTATCATCTTTATAACATCCAAGACGAAGATGAGATGTGTAAGGACTTTAACATGAGCTGTTAATACTGGTTCACTGGATTTTTGTTTTATTACGTTACCAAAGTTAACTGACTCCTATCCCTGTGTTCAATTTGTACTCTATAATTCACTTTTATATTTTTCCAACACTAACAAATTCAAGTAATAACACTGAAATAACAATCCGGCTGTTATTTGTTTTCACTAAAGAAGCTGAAATGTACTTCATAGCAACAGTAAACATCATAAAATTCAAATGAAATCTGTATCATTTGATATATTTCCATCATAAGTCATCAACAGATGATTTAGAGTTTCGCTACGGTGAAAATGTGTTAAATGTGTGTGTTGACATCACAATCTTAAAGACTGGCTCTGGTGTGAAATACTCGCGTGTTGATATCCTACAGAGTGTGTGTACATATGTTTTGCAGTTTAGTGGAAAGAGTTTATACCAAGGCCATTTGTTGGGCTGCTTTAGATCTAATGCCAGGAGAATAAAGTCTGGCATTTAGTGAAACCAAATAGCAGGAACTGTTTAATTGACCCCAAACATAAGACGTTATCCTTCTTATTTAATGAAACACACGCCTGCTTTAGATTTATGGCTCTGTGCATCCATAGATAAAAATGATGTGAAATACAACTCCTAACACCAAAAGTCAAGTTGCTACGTAACTGTGAGAGGTCAGGCATTTTCTGTGAAGAGACGCGGTTCCTTCAGAGACATCCATTCATCAACAGCTGCCAAGATGCCAAAAGTACAAAGGGCAGCATATCCTTCGCTGGCTCCATTTCCCTTTTTGTTTGTCGTTCTTGTCTCTTTTCTTCTTTTAAACCCCATTCACAGTCGTATTTAACTCCATTAAAATAGTCACAGCACAAAGAAAGCATTATATTTCTTTTCTGAATGGCCAATACATGTAGAGTTCATTAGCAGAAATAAATCACTTACTCTTGAACTTTTCCAATTGAGCTTTTGATACTATTCATAAATATTTGTATCCTGCACTATTTCAAGTAAGCACACTTAATAAAAAAAAAAAAAAAAAATAAAGAAACTGTAAGAATATGAGCATTCATTCCACTATCAGGTGCTCTCCATCTGCATTTCATTGTGGTACATATAAAAGCCTGTTTAATGGGTCTCTAAGCTCATGTCGAGAGATGCCCTTCATCTACCCCAACCGAGACAGGTGGGGACTGGGGTGGTTCACATAAAACAGAAACAAATTGTGCTCAGGATACTTGAAGTTCCAAGTCTGCCATAAAACATAATGTGTCATTAATGAAGTTGCCTTTTCTTGCCCTTTCTTTCTTTTTGTTCATAACAATAGCAGCTGGGGAAATAGTTACCAGATCTGCTTAAACTTTATAGTCTGCGCGACCATGAATAATTTACTTTGATTGCACATATCATAAAAAAAAATGTTGAAATGCAGGATTGTGGAGTTTCTCTTCGCAGAAAGAGCAAAGAGAATGTGAAATGCAGAAGGTGACAAGACATCAAAGGGAGATTTTACAGATAGATAAGACACAAAGGAGCTGTGACTTCAAAACACTGCATTTCCCCACTCTTTTCTATCAGTAACCCTTACTTTTCTTCACTCACATTCAACTAAAAAGTAAGTCACCGCACTGAAAGCTCAGAGTTACAGTACTGTATAGCTTTAAAAGAACAATAAACACATTCTTACTCTACATACTAATTGTCTGTGTGTCACTTTTAAACTCAGAACCTCTGCCAATCAGCTTAATCAATACTGTATGTTTGACTAGTAACTATAAATAGCATTTCTGCTGGTAAGGTTCTGTCACCACACAATACATTTGATACAAAAAAAATCATCACTGTTACTTATTATATCTGTAATATATAACCCCCCTCCATCCCCTCCATGTGGTGCACCATCATTCAAATTTATTTATTTCAAGAAAAAAAAACTGATATACTATAGAAAATTTCACTTTAATTGGATATTCTAATCTACAGTTATTAGGGGTAAAAAAATAATAATAATAAGGTGGGTGTAAAACCACCATGCTGTGGGCTGTACTGGATAGGTATCCAGTGCACATATAACCAAAACACCTGATGTTCAAAAATAATATGGAGGTATTAAGGGTGGAAGTAGGCCAAAATGTGACAATTTGGTTATATAGCAATATTTGGGCCACGATTCAATATTATTGTGCTTTTTAACATGTTGAGATACATAAAGTTAAAACTGCGATTTGATTCTGCAACAGATTGGGATTAATGTCCCCCATATTATTCAAAACCATGACAAAAAAATTTGGAAAATAAGACAGTTCAACTTGTTAGATGTATTATATTCTACACATTAAGTGAAGTGCAAAAACTTTGTCCTTGAAAATGCAGAACACTGGACTTTATTAAAGGACATAATTATTATATATATATATATATATAGGAGACCTCTCACAAGAATGGTTAGCTCCCAGCACATAACTTAAAATTATTTATATACAATAGGCTTACACATGAAAACTTTCTTTATTGCTTTTCATAGTCAACATCGACTCAATTAAGTTTCCTCAATATAAGTATGACTTTACTCTGGCCTATAGCTACTTATGTCTCTTGGACTGTTAGACTTACATAGCATGTTTCCCTTAATGCACACTCAAGCACATACAAGTGAAAGCCACATTACTTTAATCACATTAATAATTAGCCTCAAAAGTTATTCAAACAAGTATCTGTTCATAGTCTAAACTGTTAGTTTAATTTATCTGACAGCTAGAGATTAACTACCATTAGTGATTAGCATTAGCATTAGCAATTAGCTACTGTTAGCCTCACAAGCTAGCAGGATGCACAAAACACCTCTATAACAGAAGATAAAATTCTCGCAGAAGAACTCATATCCCTTCTCCAGCTTTGGCATTTTTAAAGTTGAGTTCATTCACATGTCACACCACATCATCTGGTCCAAGTTTGAGAAGATGTCAGAGGGAAGTGCTACATCACTAACTAGAAGTATGAAGTGAAAATGACACTGCTCCTACTTCCAGTTACCAAAACAAATGTGATACAGCCCTATAAGTGTCAGATGTAGATGTAATATACAAATTTAAATGACCGGAGTAAACTCCAAGAAAACCAATGAAGAAAACAAGGAACTGAAACAGGTAATTACACAATTAAATATCACAATACTTTGCTCTACTCTATTAATACAATTCTGTGCACAAAATATTGCAATACTAAACAGAATAGATTTTTCCCCCACCATATTAGGGCATTAACAGAAACATGGACTAGTCGACTCCCGTAGCACAAGTCGACTTAAATTTGGAGTTGACAAGTCATATCTTTCTCTCCCTCGGCCAGGGCTCTAGAGTGCGCCCATTTCACTCGCATTTGCGAGCAAATATTTCAGCGTGCGAACAAGGAAAACAAAACAGTCGCACATGTGCGAGTGGTTCTTGCAGCACACAATAAGGCAGGCACACAAACCTGAGGAGCTAATTATGGCAAGCCAAAGTGTTCACATAGCCACGGATTGTCTTTATTATATCACGCGTTACAGAACGCGTTCTAGCACGCGCACTGGCGTGCTATCACGCATTACAGGACGCGTTCTGGTACGCGCACTGGTGCACGCAATGGCACGCGTTCTAGCACGCGTTCCATAACACGTGCTAGAACGTTCCATAACGCGTGCTATATGATCACTTTGACGGTTTTTTGTTCATTGTGTTGCTTATTTTATCTTATTTTATTTTTTACTGTGTCTCAGTCTCAGGAGTTAAAGGGTTAAACATTCTAAAATGTATCTAATAACAAGGCAGCCAATACAATGTTCTAAAATGTATCAAACGACAAAGCATCCCATAATACAAAGTTACGTTATGGTCTGCTCTAAATTAAACACAAATGACAGCAGTAATACAGCAGTCATTCAAGAATGCACTGTAAATAAACAAAACATTTCAAACTAAAACCTACTTGTGCCCCTATTTTTTTGTGTGCTCCTAAATTTTTTAACTTAGGGGCACGTGTGCTCCTGGAAAACAAACTTAGTGTAGAGCCCTGCCCTCGGCACGTAAACACAGACCAGTCAGACCTAAACCAGAGGAGACATGGCTGCTCCACATAAACCTAGCTAACCTGAGTGATATGAGCAACAACACGCTCTTTTTTTCCAAACATGATGTGGACAGTGTTGTGTTCACCTTGGCGGTTGCTGCCTTAAAATTGTTACAGTGTTACATTGCAGTGAACTTTAATACAAGCTGCTCATTGCTGAACAGACGTGTGTCCGTGTTGTTCCTCTACTGACGTCATCATGATTAGTCGACTCGACTTTGACTTTATTCACAGATAAGTTGACTTTAAAAAATTTATTAATTCCCATATATATATATATATATATATATATATATATATATAGATTCTACATTAATAAGTAGGACAGAAAGTACCACTCCAATGACACATAGCCACACCAAGAAATCAATTCCGCTGACTATTTCTTCTATAAATGGTGCTAAAAGTATGATCTGAGTAACTGAAGCCTGTTGTTTTTCATGTAGTATACAGTCTGAAAGGGAAGGAAAAGGATACATTAAAAATCACCCCTGAAATTATTCTGTGCTGCTCAACCTCTTCATTGAAGTACAGTAAGATGACTGAGGCATTACACCATCATTCTATAACAACTAATAAGTATAGGAAAATCAATCACTGTTGGAATAAGAGACGTCTCAATGTCCCTCCATAATCATTATGATACATTAAGCTATAATGATATAAATAATTAGGCCTTGAAATACAAATCCCAGGACACTATATGTGGTAATAAATTAACTATTCATTTTAATATTTTACTTATGATCATGAAGATGTATGCAACATTTTTGTCCATTTGCAATCAGATCATGGTCCCTATAGGTGGATGTTATGGTGTAAGTGTGAGAGTTGTTTTGTCTCATAGTTAAGGAATGTGTCTATATACACATCTACAGCAAAAGAATCAAGAGCGAAAATCAAGCAGTGAGTTGCAGAAAAATGAAAACATACTGTACTTCCACAATGAAAGGATTTAACAGTTCAAGTAAAAAAAGTGTCCTTATGTGAAATGTTTTCAAAGGTGTACTCCTCTTGCACCTTAAAACATCCTATGACTTGTTTTAAAGCAGATGAAATAAGTGAATTTGGTGAAAGGTTCAGTGAGCCAGTTTCCGGCAAACATTGATCTTCAGCTCCTTCACTTCGCAGCACATATTCAGCTTTTGTCAGCTTTGAAAGACCCTTTCAAAGACACCTCATGTCTGTTTTCAGTGTCTGTCTTCTCCCCCAGAAAACATTTGCTTATCTCTCATCTGTCAATTCAATTTCTCTGTCTCACTGTATGTCAGCAAGACCAAGCCAAGGCATGCTCAGTGCCCTTTCTTCCTTAAATCACCCACCACTTAAAAACTCCCAGTGTCCATAAAAAAGAAACCAACCATTTCCAAACTACATTTCAATGCTAGGAGAGATTAACCACTTGATAAGTGCAACAGTATTGAAGTGATATAACATCTCTTCCTTTAATGTTGATTTGACTCTTTGTTACAATAAAGGAAAGGTGAACGAGCATCACATTTTCTGCATCCTGACGAAAAAAGGCTCCTGAAGAAAAGTGCACTCAGGGACCTGAAGGTTGGTATTTATAAGTGCATGGGAGTGTGTGAAATGCTGGCATGCTGCCAAAGGTTCCCCTCTTTGCAGCACATACCAACACACATCAACAGGTTTAGCAAAGAGCACAGGTGAGGATTTAACCCTAAGATGGTTTCTGAGTATTGAACACACATATTGAGCATTAGCACTGAAACATAGAACTCTGTGTCTGATGTCAGAAGCATCGCTGGGATCACCTGCCACCTCAGTAGATTTTAAAGGCTGATTAGATGGCGGCGAGCACATACGAATTCAAAAGCTGTCCCTTATTTGTTGTTTTATCTTTATCTTCGAAGAATCTGGGTTTGACAGGACTATGAGGGTGCTCGGCGTGTTTTGTACACGCTCTTTGAGTTTGATCATGTCTTTGCTGCAAACCACAGCCACAAATGGTAAAATGAGGCAGATTCATTATTGTGAGACCTGCGCTGTGTTGTGAATAGATTTTTTTAAAGAGGCACATCCTGCAGGTGCAACATCACAGGATAAAAATCTGCTTTCAGTGCCTCCAAATCCACTAAGATGGAAGTCACCTGACAGCGATTGTATGATTAATAAAACTGCTGGAGAAAAGAGCTTACTGGGAAAAAAAAAAGTTGCATTTTTATCTGCAGGCGGTTCCACTGTATTGTCATCTTAGAGTGCATCTCCTGTCTACGTGAGATACTTTGTCTCCAAAGACTTATGGGCCATGTTGGACTGATTGTACAGAAAACTGTCTCTGAGTCACGCAATACTATAGCATATGGTCCCCAGGGATCATTTGTCTGGTCAACTGAGGGAAAGAGCAGCAGTGAACTGTATTTGGAAGGTCTAAATGAAAAATCTAATAATTTACATGTAGTTATTTTGGATTAAAAATTGCACCGTCAAAGAGGAGGATGAAGATGATAATTTGTATTTGTATGATTACTGTTGTGTGAATTGCTTTCCACTCTGGAAGAGCAGCAAAATATGATGCCAAGCATTTGGTATTATTCTCAGTTCATGACTGAGTTCAGAGCCTGTCAAACATTAGAGGAGATGCACTACAGCTGGTGTCCAAATTTGGGAATAAACAGACACCCCCGTCTGTCATAATTTCCTCCCAAAAGACACTGACTTAATAATTCACTGTCAACAGCACTGGTGGAAAGTTTATACTGTACCTGAGTCTAATTTTTAGACACTTGCACTTTACTTCATCATTTTCTGTCATGGTGCTTTATATTTTCTTAGACTACATTTTAAAGGCCAATACTTTTTATACTAATGATCTCATTTGAGAACTTTAGTCACTTGTTAGTGTTCATTAGTGTTACAAAAGAATGAATTAAATGTGACTGCATCAGAACTATGAGTGGACTATTTTCCAAAGCATTAATATACAGCATGGCTTTACTATTCTTCTCATTATGATATAATGAAGGAAATATTTGAAGTTTTTGTCTAGGATTACAAAAGGATTAGATCCTGTCCGGGTTTCATTATTCACCCAAAATTTGTGGAAGACTACGACACAGATCTGGATGTTATTGGTATCCTGCTGCAAGATAATTTGACAATAAAGAAAATAAATGATTTCACCTTAATTTAGACTAGTCAGGTAAAGCAAGAACTGCATTAATTACATATTGGAATTATTTAGTTTCGATGCTATACATTGATTTTACATAAATTTGGCTTCAGCGGTTCCCAAAAAAATTGTAGGAAAGAAATCCTGTACTTTCACGCTTTACATGGTTGCTGTTGAAATTAAGTTTACTGATAATACACCTGTACTTTACTTAAATATATTCAGTATTTTCACTTGTACCAAACTGATTGTAATTTTAAACATTTCTGTTTTGCTGTGTAAGTGTATGAGCTGACAACTAACATCACTGTATCTACAAGGAAAACATGTTTTTTGAAGAAAACAGTTTATTGCCAGATAATTGTTAACTGCTGCCTTTCAAAGCAACATCAGGCCTCTACAGTCTTTAAATGATTACTTGGAACTCTTTTCATGCAAGTATGAAATTACAGAAAATGTGTATACAGTATGTGTGCGGCTGCTCTGAGGCAATACAACAAAATGAGAGCCACAGACTGGCAGAAAATTGCTGGTCTATCTTCCAGGGAGCTTTGATGAGCCTAGACTATTTCTCAGTATTTGCAGTGGTGCTGATAATGTCACGATTAAAGGCAGATAAGTTAATCCACTGAGCCTCTGATTCTTGACATTTTATGATATGAAACGCAGGCGGCCTAAGGGGAGGGGGGGCGACGACACACATTTGTTTAAAGCCTCAAACAAGTAAAACACTGCTCAGTTTCTCTCATCTCTTTAGACAAATGCAGACTTTGAACCATCCCAATGAAGATGTCACAGTCTGTGATGTCTCCAGAGAAGCTAATTAGCAACCACGATCCGACCTCACGTTGGCAATCTGTATTCACTCATTATGTTGGCTGTGACTCTTATCTTGATGGAGTTTTGATTTGTTTTTCATTTTAATAAAGGTGCGCTGTATCTGATAGATGCTTTGGAAATGGAAGCGGATATGGAAGTGTGTAGTTCACTTCTGTACAACAATAACAACACGAGCGACCTGCCACTGTTCATTCAATCATCAAAACAACAATACAAACAAACATCCGCACACTTCATTAGCATTTCAGAAATCAGGAGCTGTATATAGAAGCGGGTGATAAACAGGAAACACGTTAATTGTGAATACAGTAAATAATGCAACAAATCTTTTGAGATCAGGAGATTAATTTAGTCACAGCTGAGGGGCCACCTGTTGACGAACCACGCAGAGGTGACTATTTGCAAAGAAAGGATGGCTCAGAGGAAATAAAATGGTAGATTTTCCATCATCTGTGCTCTGTTTATCTGAGGAATGTCTGCTTCTTATTAAAACCTCAACCAGGAATCAGGAAAAGTCGTCATTGGTGACAGAATCGAGACATACACCGCATTCCTCCGTCAAACACTTCCTGTAAACAGCCAAGTGTTTCCTGTGTTGAGGCCAATGAGGTTATGTCGCTGCCCCCTGAGTGCACACTGCCCAAGTCATGTTGCCAGGTCTCATTCCATACACCTGAATGTAAAAGACAATCCTTCATTGGCTTATAGTGGCGTCACGGCACACAGTCCACTGACACACTCAGAGGAAACACCATCTGTTACATTTTCATTACAGGCTTTGCTTCAAGCTAAGACAATTAAAGCTAATAGAGTGCAAATGTTTGAGCCTGTACTGCCAACTTTACAATGTCTCACACATTTTTATCCATATCCAAAAGACATTTTAATGACTGGCAAATCCACAGCCATAAATTACCATGGGTAGCACCTGGATTCAGCCTTGATAAATGCTTTAGTTTAAGTTTTGATATCCAGTTCATGCACATTAGCGGTTAATGTGAAATAATTCTGGAGACAGTTATCTCACATTGCTTTGAAATTATTCCTGAATGTTGGATTAAATCGAATTTTGAATTACCCTTAACTACTAAGTGGGCTGGTAATGGTGCTATAATCCCCAGTATCTCTCATTATGTACAACTGGAAAGAATTGGCCATCTTTCTGTCAGTGATCAGTGAGCACCTTTAAGAAAATGCTGTGAACAGATTCTTCTAAAAGGCACTTGGGAGAATTATCTTTCAGCTAAAAAAAGGACAGGCTTGGATAAGCATCTTTAGCCCCCGGGCTTGGCTACCCCTGAGGTGAGAGGATTGCTTCACATGAAGTGAAGGCTTCAAGTGCTGCATGTAAAAATGGAAGGTGCTCTTGTTGTTGGATCTCAAGTGGGTGGCACGGACATGTTGCCCTCTGGGACCCGGGGGCTTTAGGAGACAATGGTTGAGCTGTGTGAAGCGGGAGAAATAGAGCAAAGGGTCACAGGGCCCCTCTTCTCAGGTCTGCACCACTATAGTGACTGTTTAGTGACAACACATAGAAAAGGGACTGTGGAAGCCAATGGTGGTGGGGGTTTATGCCTGGATGTTGTGACCATCCATCAAGTGTCACTGGAAGCCTTTGGGGACCAAAAGCAAACCAACACAACTTAACCAATATTTCCCTAAAAAGAGAATTCTGTCTTGAGTTTTCCTTCACTTGTGAATATAACTGTATGTGGTTGCTTAAGCTCTTCCACCTTCACTTTTTCATTTTATTAGATTTACGTACATGTTTGCTGTCCGTATTTCTTCATCAACTATATAACCACACTCTTTTGAGTCAGGGTGGAGTTTAAAATGTCGTAATAGGGTGGTGCTGTGCAAGTCTACATGTTCTGCATGAACACTGTAATACATAGCTACAAGAGAACAACAAAATTTATGGTCAGTCTCCACAATTTTCTTTACACGAGGGGATGTAGAAACTTGTCGCCTTGATGTTGCTCTGTGCTCAATGCGATAAGAAAACTCGTTGTAGTTCGAGTGCCTGCTTGTAGTTCACACAATTCAGAGCAAGAAATGTAACATTTCCTGTTTATTGTGTGATAAACACATGAAAAAAAAAAAATATGTAGACTTATTTTATAGCCTTGTAGGGTGGAGATTTTCTTGGTGCTTTTGTTCATGCAAAGAATATAATCTTGTGTAACAAAATAAAACAAATGACTCCAGGGCCAGTGAAACAAATAATGTGAGCAATGGGATTGAGCAGAGTGTGATAAGTTTTTTCCTGCGGTTACTCCCAGTGTCACGGACGCTAACTTCAAACAGCACAAATGATTTAAACTGTAGTTTGAGCGAGACAGGTCTGCCAATGTCGCTGTGTGTAAAGAATAGTGTGAGGAAGAAAGGTCTATACATCTGGCTGAGATACAAAAGCAGGAAAGCATGAACCTCATCTCACACCTTCCTTTCTTTCATCTACGTCCCCTCATAAGCTGGTATTTTGATTCCTGGATTCTTGGCAAGCAGCCCTGTTTGCAATTCAAAGAGTTTTCAACAAGAGCATCTGTTTGGGTATTATCATAAACCTGCATAAACCCCCACCCCCCACCCCTTACTCCTCCTCCTTCAAGCCCTTTCCTCCCTCCTTTTGCCACCTTCCACTCCTTGCCTCTCTCTCTCTCTCTCTCTCCTCTGTGTGCACTTGCATGTTTGTAGAAAAGGGGTGGAGAGGGTGATGGTGAGGTGGGGTAGGGGGGCTTTTCCGTGACCCACAGAGTCAATGATACATAAGCCACATGACCAACTAGTCTCCTTATCCAAGGCAAACAGGACTCTACAGACTCACACACATAAACGCCAACAGACAGACCTGCAAGCTGACTTCCAGCACATTCACAGCTTCACTGAACTTGGCTCATGCTGCCGTTTCTCTAACAGAAGAAAAGAAGAGACACACACACATATATATACACACACACACACCTCCGTGGGAGAGCTCAGATAAAGACGTGCCTTCAGTCTTGGAGTGGCGCTGTCACACATTGATATACAAATACGCATTTAGGCAAATATACAGGCACAGTCAGAGAGCCACCACACACCACATACACACACACATTCCCAGGACACAATCACTTCTCACACACATACATACACAGGGAAGCAAACAGTCTCTCTCTCTTTCTCTCTCTCTCTCTTGCTCGCTCAGCTGCTCTCCCTCTCTCTCTCTCTCTCCCTCCCATCCACACACATACACACACACACACACACATACACACACACACCACTACAGTATATCAGCAAGTGACTAGCGGAGAGCCAGAGGGGAGTGCAGAAATGAATGTGAAGATCCTGACGCTGGTGATTGTGCTCTTGGTGTCTCTGCTGTGTTCTGCCAGTGCTGGTGAGTACAGAAGCGGCCAGCCTCATCGCCGGTCTTCTCTCTATGCATTCTATTTCTCTCTTGTTTGCCTTGGGCTTGTGCAGGCAGCTGTAGTTGATCAGTTACCCAGCATGGTTAGCCTTGTGTGGGCTCTAAAAGGCAGGAATATCAGCACCTGGCTGTATACAGTACTGCACTGCAGTGGTTATACTGTCTGCTATTGTACTGCCATCTGTTTTATGGTAAAGTTCAATGTGGTTTCTACCTTAGAATTATAATTTTAGTGCCTGTCTCACCTTGATGGAAGCAGAGACTTGGAGATTAAATATTACAGGTTTTTGTTGATCAAGCTATTCCTGAGTGACACATAGGCTGGATGTATGGGTTACTGTTGTGGCTGTTATGAAATGTAAGATATGCATGGCACATGTTCTGTAAGGTGGAGAGGCAAATGGAGTGAACCTGTTTAATTTATGACTTGATGTATTCCATCTGACCAAGTCCTATATGATTATTACATGACTGTGATTGTACAGCTGGGCAACACAGCCAACATATATGAATGTGAGCTTCCTGTGGTGATAATAATGAGGACTGTAATTGTTGTACGCATCGATGAGGGGACCACAGATCCCAGAGGCACAAATTGTCTCTTGAGGGGTTCAGTCTTGATACCTTGTCACAGTAAATTTCCGTAAAGTGCTGCTGTGTCTCTGTAGCTATTGTTGGACTAGATATCAATTGCAGCATGGATCCATAATGTTTAATATTTGGAACAATAACACTGACTTGGGACAATTATACAGGGGCAGGGCATAATCTATTTGATGGCACAAGAGAGCAAATGGGCTTTGAGAAATGTGGCTGTTGGGTTAGTTTTGGAGAGCAATGGCCAGCCTGCAGATGTGATGCAGGTAACACTGTGGTGTGAAAAAACAACAGTTAAACCTGTGTAAATGTCTAGAGCATTCTTGGGTTTATCACCTACTCACCAACTATAGCTTGGAAAACACACAGACAGAAGATGTGTTTATATTATAGATGCTGAAGTGACCAGAAAAAAAGATTGTATATACACAAATGCACTACATCCCAGAAAATATAGGCCTGAGAATAAATACATTATACGCTATATGTTACTTGTTATCCAGTATGTTAGGTGCTGTATAGACTGTGGTTGTAAGATGCTGTGTAGACTTTATCCTTGTGAGATGCTGTCCACTCTGTGTATCGATCCATGGCCACAGCACTCACAGTTCCCATGCTTCCCAGCACATTCGTTACAGTGACATGCTATTTTTGTCTGAGGCTCTCAGCACATGAGTAAATGGGTAGCAATTATCTAGCATCATGGTCAGTGTCGTTTTTCACGCCCTGCGTGTGGCTAAGCATGTTCCATGCCTGAGAGCCCACCGTGCTACACCAGAGACAGGGAAAACAAGGCTGCTGTGCCTTGGGCTTTCATGGGAGCTTATCCTGCTCAACGTTGTTCAAGTCATGCTGCTTATGTGCTTCTCTGTTCCCCGGCTGCTACTGTAGTATCAGAGCTCCATTGACAGAGAGGAAGAGAGAAAGGGAGTGAAAGAAAAGAAGGGATGCAAGTGTGTTGCGGCGTTTATGGGTGTGGGGAGGGATGCTAGCTGGAGTGTGTCTGCGTAGCACAAGCCTCTGCTACAGTATGCGCTGTCGCGGGAAGGTGTCGGAAGAGGCTCTGCATGTAGGCAGTGGGTGTGAAGCCTTTCATCTTGAGACAAACGCTTTTCCAGTTCAGTGGGCTTTTTCTCTCTCTCTCAGGCATCTGTGTGTGTACATGTGTGTCTGAGAGAGGAGAGAGATATAGACAGTGAGACAGAGAAAGCATGTGTGTGTGTACTTGCAGTAAGGTGTTGTGAAGCAGTGAATATAGATCTGAATATATCTGACAGATACAGGGTGGGGAAGAGTGCAGGAGTGTGTGACTTGTTTATATTTGGAGATGTATATGAATATGAATATTAGCTGGAACTAGTGCAACAGGCAATTCACCTCAACCACCTAATACTGCTTATAATATTCATTCAGGACACAAAAGCAGTGGCCTTGTCTGTGTAGTGTTAGCATCCTTTGCCAGCGCTCTTCAATTACCCATCCTTGAAAAGCACTCTGGCTCAAGAGTGGGCTCCAGCTTTAGACATGTGGTATTCATAATTCATCCCGAGGCCGATCACTCTTCTTCGCTGTGTAACTCTTAAGACTCATCTATAAACAGTCCTTATTCTGAAAAGATCCTCTTCTGTCACAGCCTCTTAGAGATATCAAAGCTTCCTTTTTCCTCCATGGTAGAAACATCCTGCCGGTTTTCACTAAGGGATGCGCAACATAAAAACAATAGCAGCTGGCTCAACACACACACACACATACCTACCCACGCGTACACATACACAGACAGTGTAATTGTGTTGCTTGATTGGCTCCTGAGTTGAACAGGTGAGGCAGTTGTGAGTGTGAACAGGGCATGAGGCCCGGATCAGAGCCATTATCTGGCACAGAAATCATCTGCTTGCGATTTTATGAGAGCTGTCAGCAGTGCTATTATTCCATATTAAACTTTGATGTATTGTTGGGGCTGGCTGTTCTGTGGTACCAGCTTACATATACATACTCTACTGTAAAAGGCCTCACCCACATGCTTAACCAAGTGTTACGGGTCAGTGTACGATATAAAAAAAAAAAAAGAGCGAACATGCAGGCACTCATTAAGGCTCCGAGAGGCATTAAACACCACCTTTGATTATTTTGTTAAACAACATCTAGCCTATAGATCTACACCAACCGTAACCAGGAAGCTTTTAATCATAATCCCAGTTTCTGGGCACTAATGTAAAAAAGGTGTTTGTGCCTTTGGACATGATTATGGTGGCAGTGGAGAGAACAAAAGCAGCTAAACTTTTCCAGATGTCCAGGCATAACATGAGCAAACAGTTGTGTGAAAGGGGGAGCAGTGGAAAGATTATGAATAATCACAGAGACTTTACGGAGGCACAGGAGTAAGTGAGTACCAGCTGGGTTCATGTCACACACAGAAACATACACACATCCCAGCCAATCCGATGAATCTGTTTTTCTGTCTGAAGATCCTAGATTTCTTCTTCATGCAGCATTACAAGAAACAGTGCAAAGAGCCTGCAGCAACACTGCATAGACAACACAACATTCGCAGCCAGACACATGTGCTAAATAGTCCATGACCGGTGTGTATACCCTTATAGATCTGTATTTTGATTAGCCTGTGAGCTATAGTAGTGATAAAGTGTCAAATAAAACTATGTTTTTCTAGTTCACACAGCATGTATTCATGTTACTGTTATATCTTGTATGGTAAGATTATTTTTCAACCATTAGAGATTATGGTGATAATGTATATGCTGGTGGTATCTTTTATTTCTATCTCTGAACATGTTACAGTAACATAGTTAATCTTGGAGGTCTATAATATTTGAGTCTGGAGTATTTTTGGTTTGTAGTTTGGTTGACTAACCGAGTAAAGTATTCCTGTATGGTCATTTATCAACTAACAGTTCTCAGTATTTCTGAAAATTTTACTATTTACAGTTAATACCTCTTATTGTTGCTATGGTATAAGTACATATTGTAAGAAAAGACTCATGTACAATACTGACCTTTATTAACATTCATATAGAGAACACAGTACAGAAGTAGGATTCAATGAGTAGCCTTCTTGTGATAAGTCATTTCACATCTGTATATTATCATCCTATATACTTGGTGAATCATGGTCACAATTGCTCTGAAGTGGAAGGGAGTTAAGGAAGAGATTTAGTGAAAAATCATAACTCATTTGGTAGGGATATAAGGCTAACCTTTGGGCTAACACTCTCTAGGGAACTCAGCTGTTGAAGACTTTGGCATATGTGACTGCTGGGCTGGTGTAATGTAATTCAGAACCCTTTGAATGAATAAATCTACTCACTTAGATCTTCCCTTGAGAGAAAATGCAGTGAAGGGAGAAAAGCAAGAGGGAGTAAAAGATGGGGTAAAGTAAAGAAAAATAATAGGGCAGACATGAAGGAGGCTGTCTTAGAGGTTTGTAACTTTTTTGAAGTAGCTCACAGCTTCATCTAAAACATCACAGCTGGTGATCTAGCCTGTCTTTATGGATTTAATATGTGTAAAAACTGGCTGCTTAATTTCTTAAATTGCTTGTGAGCTAAGTCAGACTTTTGCCTGACTCCTTTGTATACACACTCAAAGCCCCCCGCTAGTGTTGTAACCTAGACGTTTGGACATTGGGCAGTGAGGGGGTCGTGGAGGGGGTCCTGTGTTAACCAGACCTCATGTGATCACCAGACCCTATCCTCAGGCCCAGGGCAGTCCTTACAACTTAATTAGAGCCAGATATTTAAAAAAAAAAAAAAAAAAAAGTGTTTTCCACCAATATTAAAGTGATTTATGACTCTCTTTTTGAGCATTAAGTGTTACATTTATAGCAGTAGTCTCAGCAGATCAGATTCCTGATCGAGATCTGAGTGGACGTTTTTATTAACGGACTGCCAGACCACAGAATAAATATTGTGGTCTGTTGGTATGCAGGTGCTTTAATTACATTCATGCTCAATTTGTAGAACCCCAGAATGAAAAAAATATGACTTCTGTATATTGCTTTAGAGATGCCATATGTAGTATAACCTCCTTGTTGAACAGCTACAGGGAAGACAAGATGTGAAAGAGTATGTAAGATTAAATAAATATGGTTTAGTATGTTGATGTCATTAACGTCAAGGCTCTATAGGCGCCATCATGGATCAGTGAGATTTCTCATGTGGTTAAAAGCGCTGCACAGCTGGCTGTTGTTAGGCTGCTGTAAGTCAGACAAGGGATTTCAGTACTGTGAAGATGGCAGTGGATTGGGGCAATGGATGGTGTAAAGGGACTTTGTGGGTTCATTTAGTGATGCCCCCACTGGGATCTGCCTAAACTCAAAGCCTTAGGCAACTGTTTGTGCATGTCTCACTTATTCTCAGAGTTACAGTCTCTTCTCTTGCACCTCACATGGTTTCAAACTGTCATGCACCTTGTATTAAGGGTTTAAATGAAATGTTTGAAAATGTAAATTGTAAGATCTTGTCAACACAAGCAGGTCCCTTCTGTGACAACACTGAAATCATTCATTTATGAAATCATGCATTATTCACAAAGATCATTCTGACTTTGATCACAAATGTTATCTGCCCTGGGAGACACATACGCTTAAATGGTGACCAATCAAATGCTCTGCCACCGACTAATAGCATGGATCTCCCCACAGACGGTTTCCTGGAACACTATGAGGCCCCTTGCTGTGTTTCTCTGTCTCATAAACTGTGGAGGAGAGGCCATCTGCACTCAGAGCCCCTGAACATAAACAGATGTTTGTAAAATTGAAGAGACAAACAAAATATGGAATTCATAAACATGCATCTACATCAGGTAAACAGTTTATGCTGGAAGCTGACGAAAACCTGGTGGACTCAGCAGGCCAATAAACACTGAGCTCTAGCTCACCTGCAGGACTGAGCAGCTAAACCTGTCAGCAAAAAACTCCAGTTTTATTTCTTCCCTATTTATGTGTAAGAAAAGTGCTTACTCAGTTTTATTCACCCACAGGTGTAGTATTTAGGCATGTGTGTTCATAATAGTAATAATAAATCTATATTTTAAATGAAATGTATATAAAACTTTTACAACTTAAATGTAGCGCTGACTAATACATTGTATTTTTATCATCATTACAATGAGAAAACATGAGCAATACAATGTCATAAATGCCTTCAAAGGGAATTAATAATAAAATCTAGCAAAATGAGAAAAGTCACTTCATTTACATGCATGCAACAATACTCCTCATGAAAACATTTGACCTGTCAGATAGAGCAGGGCATAGGTCTGACATCCACACCTCCAGCTGCCCATCAGCTGTTTAAGACTGGTGCCAATTTGTTTGCTTTTGTGTAAGTGATATCATCCTCACAGCACTGAGCATTGTGATAAAATATCACAGATTCCCTGTGTGGCCTAGTTAAAAGAAAACAAGTGTATGATTATTTTATTCCATTATCACAATAATTGCACCTGAACTGAGTATCTAAAGGACACTGACTGAGTTAATGCTCAGCTGAGTTGTTTTGTATCCTTCAGTTTGGTACGGAGGTAACAGTCTGATGCAATGTTGCTGCTATTTTCCTTTAATAGTACTGTATATGCTATAGGGAGAACCACTGTCCCCTCTGGCATTATAAGCTGCAGTAAACCCTGTGCAGTGACGTTTCTTTCCCTGTTTCTGATTCTCTCCTTCTCCCCACATCTCAAATGGGAGAAGACATGCAGGTTCACAGCATGTGGGGTGGGGGGTGATGACACAGGAAAGGGAGGGGGTGTGTTTCACATCTGATTAGCGTGCCCATGGAAACGGCTGGTTGGAGGATCCCTTTGCCCTTGACATACAATCTCTAGAGATTAGGGCATCAGTTGGTAGCCTTACCTACCTACTGTACCTGCCATGCGCATAAATTTAGTCCATTGCTCTTATCACAGACAGAAACACCAGCATCTCTCCTGTTACTGTTCCTCTGCATTTTTAGCTGTCCAAGAGTACATCTTCTCTTTGAGTTTGTTTTTTTTGTGTTTACCTGTTTGGTTGCTCCTTTACGGAAGCCTTCAACCTGCATTAACCTTGTAGCCACAAATTCACCTCTCCAAATAGAGTAGTGTTGTGAATAAACCAATAGGCAGTCAAGTGGTGAGGAAAGTCAGTGGCTTCATTAGCTGGCTCAATACCGCTGCCGGCCCTTTGAACTCACATTGCTCTGATCATAGCAGAGTACACAGTCTCACACCTCATCATTTCATACACTCTCTAATTCAGGAACATATATAGCGCCACACTTCACAGGCAGCTGACTTACACAAAGGGACATCTGCACAAAGCCAGAAACTAGTGGGCTGCACAGTTTGTTTTTAATTTGTTCTGAACTTTCAGTAAAAGTGGGGGTTGCTTTCAGAGCAGGGAGGACAAGGGGTTAAGTTTAAGAGCTGCAGTAATGGGAGCAACTTTTCATGCACTTTTTGGTTTCCTCAGTGGAGTTTGTATAGACAAAGCCAGCCTTCAACTCAGCCACAAGCCTAGCATTATCACAGTACAACAATGCTGCATATCAAACAGTTCCCCACAGAAATAAAAGAAAGTGCTCACGACCAAAATAAACCCCCACTCAGAGATGAAGGGTGGTGGCAGTGAGAGGTTAAAAACATCAGACATCAGGACCGTTCATTTGTGCAATGAAATCTGTAAATTGAGAACCTGACTGATTTCAGCTGACAATGTCATTCGTTTCACTTCAAACTGGCTGCCATGGTAACATGTTCTGAAAGTCAGGAAGCAATTGGTACCAGTTTCTGCCAAGGCCCAGACTTAGTGGTAGGCATGCGATAAGCAGAATTTGCGACACTAAATGTCGGATTGTGAAAGCTGAACAACAAGGGGCTGCCTCCATGGTTAGGCACTACTCCATATGTGCGGGATGAATGTGAGGGGAGGCTAACAGGCAGCTAGCAAATCCCCAGTACGATACTGTGGTACTGCTGAGGCTTATGGTAGGTTAAGAGAATGTTTGGCTTGTTCTGGCACAATTAACACATCTCATCCTTGGCTAAATAATCCTGATCCCCTAATGTGCTTATGCAGTGGGAAGCATTTCTGTCCATAGCATGTCTCTGTCTGGCTGCGTGGGTTAGTATGTCTGTGGTAATGGCATGCTATAGAGGGATTCATTAGCTAAAGCTACCGCTCTCCTTTTAGTGAATGAAGGAGGGTGGCACATGATGGAGACAGCAGGCCTGCTCCTCCAACGTCATGGTAATAATAACCATGGCTACACACACCAGGGTATTTATTCTTCCTCTTCCTCTGTCAAACAAGAATATTGTTTTGTTACCCATAAGAATTGCACATGCACATAATAAGGTACATTTAAGCCAGAGATGATGCTCTGTTCATTTTATATGTGTATTCAGCAGATGTTTCAAAGGGTTGTCTATTTTTTTGCAAAAATAACAAGAGACAACATTTGAGTTGGCTGTTGGCTGTGGGAATGTTCTGATATTAATAGTGTTTAGAGTATAATTAAGATGTGCTATTGTGAAAAGAGGGCAAGAGCTTTATCTGGGTCTCTGATTTAGTCCAATGGCAGTAAAAACAGGGAAAAACTGGATACATGTAAAAGACATGGTGTTTCATTGGCTTCATGATTTAGTTCAGTTCAGATTCACCTCTCAACATTTAAAATACACATTCACTCTTGATTTTTCTCAATGTATTGCATCCTCAGTTTTCTACATTATTGCACATGGCTACTTGCTGTAATAAATCTCAACTCCCTTTAATTTAGAAAGTAATTCATGAATCTGACTACAGCTTATAATATTATCCAGGTTATCTTTGAGCTAGTAAAATTTGTTTGACCCACCTGAGAACAAAAACATTACAAAAAACAAAACCTTCTGTTGTGCATTAATATTATCTGATCTTGAATCAGTAAAATCCCACTACTCTAACATATAATATAAACAAGGTTTTGTAAAATCAGCTACCTATGCAGCACTTTGATCAATTTGAGTATTTTGATGCCTGAAAAATCATGCTGTGATCTTAGAAACTTCTACTCTTCTCCTCTTCTTCTCTCCTCTTCCTCTCCTCTCACAACAGCCGTTTGTTTACACATCAAGACAAACTGCACTGAGCAAGATTTATTGCACAGTGGTGTCAGATAGGTGGTGTAGGGTTGTAGAAAAAACACAGAAGAGAGATTAAATGTTTTTGAGATGCTCAGCCAACTGTGAAAAGGGATCAATGAGATTGCACACAACTGATTCATAATCAGTGTGACTGAGAGTGATGAGCAAGACAAGTAAACAAACAGATAAGATGCAAAGGGACAGCAAATCAATTGGAAGTGACACAGAGAAAATTAAACACAGCAAGGATTAAATTTTGGTGGCCATGCTTGACTGTGCATGTTTACATTGCAACAGTTTGTAAGCCAACACAGAACACAACCCTTCTGCTTACTTGTTGCTATAGTTAGACTCATAGAACAGCATAGCTTAATATCTTACACTCTATAGTAACAGAAAAACCATTATACTGTGGCTGCGTTTACAAGTGCAGACATTTGTAATGTGGCCGTTTTGGAAGTCGATACACACAAATCAGCTTTACAACTATTAATAAGCAGCTCTAGGCCATTTGCCATGCTGCTTGTGTTCCTGCATTGACACAACACTGTGTGATATACACTTCACTTTTGCCAGCCATGAGGACAGCTGATGAACTTGGCATTAAACCAGAGGACAGACATTTCTCTTTTCTGACTGGATGGACAAGCACTAGAAGATGTATATCTCTCCAGGCCACACTGATGGACTCTGGCTAAATCAATGGGGATAAACTGTCACTATTCCACTTTCCGCTGGGCAATTATAAGACAGAGAGCCGGCCATTTGAAAAAGACAACATAACAGATATCACCTTAGGAGGTGGTGGTGAAACTAGGGCGGGGAATTAGGGAGCAGCCAACCATCTATTCATCATTAGCCTGGCTAGTGGCCAGTTTGTGACACCGGCAACTACTCTGTCTTATCTGCCTGAGCATTTCCACTTTTCCAACGTCTCTTTTTTCAAGCAGGTTGAAGCCACACTAATAACAGCAGTAACAACAATAACCAAACATTCCTGAAATTCTCCCTTTATTAAACTTTAATTAGGGAATTACCAACAGGGATAAGGCATTCTGAAATTTTGTGGAAAAAGGGAAAATCCCTGACTGTAAGGCAATCAAAACTGGAGATAAGATGCTTTTTATTGTGTGACATATGTTATCCTGCCATTTTAATGTTTTACTAGCTGAACATAAACATGGGGATTTCTCATGGGAAAAGATCAAATGGGATACAGCCGAAGCTGGATCTAATTTCAGAGCCATACGATAGCTCAGATATCTTTGTTTATGGAGATGAAATATACATTATCTAATAAAAAACATGCCATGGCAACTATGAAAAGGTCTAATCCAGATGCAACAGATGAGTTTTCTCTATATGTGTTTAGAGATGAGTAGGGATGCAAAGCTGTTGCTGTATGTCATATCTGTCAAAGTCTGATGCTTCCCCTACAGGCCTCAACAGTTAATCTATACTGCCAGCATTATCACTGAAGCCTGGCTTATTTTTAGCAGTTTTCATTACACTTTTCCATCCTGTAGCCAGATTGGATAGGTTGAGATTTGTCAGGAGAATCACGAGATGTTCTCCCTTCAAACCCCAGTGCTGAGCAGTGGCTGACAGCTTGCCATGGCAGGAGACATCTAAATTGTCTCATTATGAACCGGGGTTATGACAGCCTGAGCCACCCAGAGAGGAACAGCAGATGAGTTGTGTGAGCTGAGGTACAATTACTTTACCATCTAGCATTGCAGTGTGTATATGAGTGTACATAGTGACTGAGTGCGACTCTGTGCATGTGTTTGCCGTGCTTGCGACAGTAGTCCACTGCTCAAACATCAGCTGCAGTAGATGTTCACTGTACTGTAGTTAGAGTAAGTATCACTGGGAGACATTAAATGTCAAAGACCACAGACTGCGTCTTCTACGTTGAAATGCTGAGGGTGTTTCAGGGGCAAAGAGAAGCAGGGCCCCACTACAATACTAAGCTTCTGTTAGCCTTAAAATCTACTCAAACACAGAGCGTTTTAACAGTTAACCCCCTGGATTTGAGCAAAATGAGCCGAATGCCTTTAGAATGTGTGAACGTCCCTCATTCAGGCTGCATCTGGAACAATAACAAAAGGATAATGCGCAGATTAGTGTTCCTAGGGCAATGATGGGCTTTAGATGCGGAAATATGCAACAGAGACTTTTCCTGCTACAAATGAATTAGCCCACTGTTCACCCACAAATATAGTGTGTAATGTGCTTGCGGAAGAAGATTAGTGTGGAAATGGAACTTGAGATGTCTGGCATTTCAGGGATATACATCGAAAACATTCAACAAGCTGTCTAGCTCAGTCAGCCACTTCAGTATTGTTTAAAGCTGAAAGCTCGAAACACTCTCTTTTCCCTTTTTATGGCAGTCTTTTCAAAGAAATGTCTTCAATATGCCACGGCTGAAGTTTGTTAATTAAGCAGTGCTGCAGACAAAGTCTGTCTGCCTTTCTAATGGCATGCTGAGGAGAAATGCCATCCAGTCAAATTGATCTCAGGTTTTAGTAAAGTTTGTGACTTTTAAGAAAGGATTTAAATGTTTTATTAGACTGAATGTTAAAGCTCACAACTAAAGTTGAGAAATATCTTCTACCCTAGTACATTATGGTAATGGCATATATGTCTAATGCTATAGTTATAACAGCTTTAAAACCGCCACACTGCTCCTCCTCACATGTGGTTATTTTCTTACTTTCTTAATTTCCACAGAAACAGAAGCAACAACACAGTGAATTAATTAATTGTGTTCATTTGCACAGCAAATATTGTGTATAATACTGTTCATTGTCCTTCATGTTTGTTTGTGTCTTGCTTGGATGTCTTGCTTGAATCTAGTGTGTGGAAGAATGCAAGGTCCCCAAATGATAAAAGAAAATGCTATAAAGACTGACTGACAACACATTACAAACAATAGAGAATAATATGAAACAGACATGTTTCCACCACCACACAAAGTACATTCTCATAATACACAACCCTTGTCATAACTGTGACTTGTCCATAAAACAGTCTAAAGTGTTACCACTAAAACAGTACCATCTGAAAAGAGTTAAGGAACCAAATAACCCAGCATCATCGGGGCTTCTATAAGCTGCTTGACCACGGTGCTCTTGGTTTTCTCACCTTCACAGTCAACTGGGTGACTTATCTTAAGCTGTGTCCTCACCCAAGCTGTCGTAAACCCAAGAAAGGTCATTATCTGGAGATTGCTATAAATGGTAACAGTGTCCTAAAGGAAAGGAAACACTAATGTCATAACCCCTTGTGGGTGATGTCAATCAGCTATTTAATAGTAAATGCCTAATGGCAATCTACATTTTCTTTAGAGAAAAGATGTTTAATTGGCTCTGAGGAAAACCTTATCTTAGTGAAGGGTTGGAAAATGTAAGACTATTTGGGGAAAAGTAAGGATGTGGCACAGATAATCCAGCCACAGTTTTACTACCGAATAATAAAGAATTGAACTGAGATTGGAATGGGTTCATTTTTATCATAAAATCTTCAATATATGGGGCATCCTGGTGTTTATGTACTTTATGTTCAGTATTCTAATAGTGTTGTCTCTCTACCGTTCTTAAATATATGTAGGCAAGAAAATGTGTTACAACTGTACAATATCTGCTCACACATTTTAACATGGTCAAATAACAAATCTAGTCCTGCTTTTTCTCAAATTTCACTAGACTGGAGCACTGCTTGTAGTGTGAAAGATCACCCACGTTAAAAATATCCCATTACAACTAAAGCTATGCTTCAAAACATGCCAAGAGGAGGTCTTTCAGTTTGTGATAGGTTAAAAGGTTATAGAGACACTTGAGGTGGACCAAACCATTTGGAAAGAAGGGCTTAAGGGGATCAGGCCACAGTTATTGAGAGATGACGAAGAACATCTGGGATCACTCTCAAGCACACATGAGCACGCACACAAATATACACACACACACACACACACATCTGTATACCTAAAATTAATCTCTAATCTTGGATAAAACACAGACATGGGATGCACCTCTACAAGGTCTGGTGCTTTGTGGTGTTTGTAATCTCGAGGCAGAGTGACAGAGACATGAGACACAAGTGTTTGGGTTTCTCACTACAACCAGTCCTACATCTATGCTTTGGTTTCACCATACTGAATTGATGAACCACAATGCTGGGTGGGCTTAAAGAGGCCCACACGCACTTATCTATACATGTCTCTTCTTTCCTCATCCATTATCTCAGTGATCCCTCCTTGGATCTCACTTCACATTTTCCTGAACACTAATAGACTTGGCTCATGATCAAAATGTGATCCTCTGAATGGGAAGGGGCTATGAAATACAAGAATTTGGGGATCTATTGTAACAAACCTCTCCTCCACCAGGTCCCATGGCCTCCACGGAGCATGGCAGAGAGCTGGAAGAGGCAGCTACGGTGAGAAAGCTGGTCCAGCAAAACCCTGCAAGGACCGGCCAGACCCACAGACCATCCGGCTGGAAAAGGAGACGCCCACGGCCCCGTCTTTCCCACAAGGGGCCAATGCCGTTCTAGAGCAAGGTGAGTTTGTAAAATATAGGCGTGAGAAGTCACTGGGTTTTGTTAGTGGAGAATCCCATCAAACTTGTAGTAAAATAGCTAGCATCACACAGTAAAAAGCTTTTTTTTCTCCTTACTTGGATTGTGTCTCCATTGTGTTTTCCTACGTGACCAACTTTCTGTCAAGTCAGAGATACGTGTTTTCTCAAGAGAAACAGTGCTTCCCAGTGTACTAAATCATAACTGCTGACTAGTGAGGAACTATAATTTCATAGAGGAATTTTCAGGAGAAATCATTTTGAACCCTAAAATACTTTGCTGGCAGAATCACTTCGGATGTTTTCGATGACGAGTGGGAAACTCTGAGTTTTACAAGAACTTTGTTAATGGCAAGTCCAGATCCAACTCCAGTTCAAGAGTGTTATTATTGGCAATGAACAAAATAATTTCTTCACACATCATTGGATTGAAGCCCGACAGCTTGTCTGGATTCATACAATGATAGTAGATGCTTTTACACTTACGTAATTTATTTCCTCATATGAGGGACAGTTATTCTTAGTAACCTAAACTTTAAATCAATCCAATTGAAGTACATCATTTCTTTGAGCCTCATTCGGTCTATTAAAATCTTCTACCAAAGATAATACTGTGCGGCATTGAGTTACTCCACTGCACCACTTTCCTTGAATTAATGTTTAATTTGGCGTCAAGTAAACCAAGTCTTTATGTGAAGTTTTCATCCAGAATCTCACATAATATTTGACTTCTCACCTTCACAGTTTCATTTTCTATCCTGAACCACAACAAACTGTATTTTAATAAAAACAACCTGATCATTAAAAAAATAAGATTTTAAACTCCTCTACGTGCTAATGTTACATGTGTCTATGAATGTAAGATAGGAGCAACACAATAAGAACCACAGGAGCCATTCACATGTTTCTTTCAGACCCCGAGAGACAGAGAAACTGGACAAGACACAATATCACTGCAGGAGGTGCTGACTATACACCACTAACCCACAGAGGGTCACTATAAATTAAACCCATAGTGAGAGGAGGCTGCAGCCAGAGGGTGTCAAGGCATGGTTAATCAGTTTTAAAGCAAAAGGATCAAAGCAACAGAAGTCTGGAAGCTCATTTCACTACAAAGGTTTTACAATCTATATCGAATTATGTATCATGGTAGTTTTTTGTACATTTTGACAAGGTGAAGCGTCTTTTAAAGTAACTCCTGCTTCCCATACAAGTCTTCACAGGCAGTAGCACAAAAGTGGAAACAATGAGCAGGGTCAAAGCCAGGGAATTATGCTCTTGAAGGACAACTCAGGTCCTCCAGCTTTCCTCGCTCTGCCAATAGAATGTGAGAATCCTCTCTGTGAGCCGAGTGGTCAGTGCTAGCGCTCAGTGCCAGAATAACATACAATAAAGGGAGCTTTAGGAAATTGTGAACCTCTTTTAAAGTGAACAGCTCAGTGAGTCGCAATGATGTTTTGAGAAACACCCCTTAAAACCACAGTATCTGAGGGTTATTTTTTTTTGTTTCTGTGCTTTTTTGGCTCAGCTCACTCTTGCAAAGTCCACCTGGTTCAAAGAGGGCAATATACTCCAACCTGATCAACATATGGGTTGGTTTGAGTATTTGCAGCATTTGAGCAGAAATAGTTCAAGGAGTTACAAAGTCTGAACTTCCTCACACTTCCATACCAGCTTGTGCAGGGACTCCTACATGATACCAATCTGATAACGAGCACTAATTCATCAGCAGCCCTCTCTGACGCTCACACTGCTCTTCTTTATGCGTCCTACTTTCTTCTTCAATTTGATGTGATGACAGAAAAGAGTACTTCTGGAAGCAGCTGGAGACGCACTTTGTTTCACCCAAACACAAAGGTTTATGATCATAGCTACAGTTCAGTGGACACATCAAGCTGAGTTGGATCTTGTAGAGAGACTGACTGTATAAACATATATAGTTTTTGGTCTGAACCTCATTAATGTCCTGTTTAAATATAGATTAAAACAATGGTAGCAGCTGACAGCCTCCACCTACCAGCTCTATCCTATTTAGCCAGATCTGCCCATTTCTTTGTCAACAACAGCTCATCTTTTATTCGATAAGACACCTGAGGCAAAGTTTGACTTCTCATCATTACGCATTCCAGATGTGAGAGGCTCGGAGAAGAAAGATGCCGACCGGGGTCATCCTCCTGAGCATCTGAGTAGCCTCAGATCTGAACGTGCTATTACAACTCTTGGATCTAAGCCATGCCAGTGACAGCCTAAAAGACGACAGGATATTACAGATTTAAAGCCGCAGGCAATTCATGAAAATCTCTAGAGGCCTTGAGTGTGAGAAAACTTGGTGAATGAATCGTCCAAAGAGTTTCCAGAAAAGAAAAAAAAAACAGTAAAGAAGGTCTGCATCTCCTTTACACTCACCCTGTTATGTAGACTGACATCAATGGGCTACAACACTGAGATCATTCTGAGCACAAAAACATAGGGACAAAACAAAAAAACTACAACAAAAGTCAGTGAAGATTAAATACAAAGCATATCACTTCTCTGGGCATTACATGGCCAGAAAAATATGCCATCCAGAATCAAGAACAGTCTCTTATCTGTGAATGAGCCTTGTTGTCATGTAACAAAGCTTACCGCACCACTCACCTAAATCTCAGGAAATTATCACAGGACAGGAGGAGATAAAAAGGGAAGCAAGATAAAAGATTTTCTCATTGACAAGAACTGATGCTTAGAGCAAGGATAATGCTGGGCTTGTGTTAGACACTGAGCTATGCAATTGTTTTTTTACTCCCTACCACACTTTTCTATCAAGACCAGGAAATCTGGTTGTAACATGTCTGGGATAACCTTTCCCTCACTGTTTCATACAAAACATGGTTCAATTTCAAGATAACAGAGTATATCACTGCAACAACAACCACATAGAAGAGGAGAATGTCTGCATGGCATATAAAATAGGAATCATGCCATAAATTAAAAGTCAATTGGAATGTGACAAACATCATAAAAAAATTGTCAATCCACTGCTTGGTGTAAATCAAATACTTCTTTACTGTGAACTTTTAAGAAACATTTAAAGGTTGAGTCCCCATGATTCGATTTTAGATCTCCTGATTCTCCTCTAGTGCCACCAGTTTTGCAATGTATCTCAATATTTACTGATTGGAATGGAAAATATTTTCACCAGAAACAAACATTTAAAGAAAGTGTGTGAACTAGGTTTAGCTTTAAGAGAGCTACATTTTTAATTATAGAACGTCTGAGGTGAAGGTGTCACCCCAAGTTGTTTTTACATCAATGACCTCAGTGTTCCTCCACTGCCAAGCTCCATCACAATTATCTTTTGGAATTTGATTCCCACCAGACGAGAATTGTGATAAATGTAAAGTAATGTAAATAATTTACTCTGACAGCTGTTCTCAAATTGAGTCACACTGCAAAAAAAGTATATAGTATTCATGTCATTTAGAACCTCACAATGTAGGCTTTGTTCATAATACGGTCAATTTATTTCTGTTAGAATTATGATTGTATATGATTAAAGTTATTGTTTTTATTGTTTTTAAATAATCAGATTGCATTTGTGTGCCCAGTTGTGAAATTTCAGTAGCACATAAGTGAAGCAGCTTCATCAGTTTGCCTTCCTTCCAGCTTTTTCTCTACTTAAGTATATCACAGTATATAAGCCACCCCCAAATGTGGCTTGGATCAGAATTAAAATCCTCAGATTTTGCCTGAAATCTGTAATTTATATATATATATATATATATATATATATATATATATATATATATATATATATATATATACACACACACACACAAAACATTTGGTCAGGCAGTCTGAACACTACTGAGGTGGAACTGAAAAGATCAGAGTAAATGTTATTCATGCATTTGAATAAGTAATAGAAAACACGCATTGACTGGAGTCTGTTATTTCCCTTGTTTTTCAGGCACTTCTTTGAGCGCCCTCCCCCAGGTTCTGATTTCTATGCTCTTCCTTTGCCTTGGGGGGCCTTGCAACGAAGGGCCTATGCTTGCCCAGCCTGAAGAGTGATGTCCATAGCACCTGCTGGTTCTTCAAGCAACTCTGTCCACAAAAAAATCAGGACAAGCCGCTCACCCTCAGCTCTAGGAGGAATCGGGGGCAGGGAAGGGGGGGAGGGGTGGGGGGTGGGGGGGGTTTGAGCCCGAGCTATCAGATTCTATTTCTCTGTCTCTCTTTCTCCTTCTCTCACTCCCTCACTAATTATCTATCACTGTCTTCTCCCAAGTGTTTTTTTTTTTTTTTTTAAATTTTCCTATCATTTGCTTAATAGAGCCAAATCATCGCAATCTCCCTGATTGTCTCACACACTTTGCATGACATGTGGTGGAGAGGGAGCCCGGTCTAAACAATCTGAGTCTTAAAGCATCTGTCACTTCTCCACGGTGTGGTATTCCCAAATCTCAGATTCAAGGTTACTGCAGCCACTGATTCCATTGCTGTGTAGCTATGTATGGCTTTACTGGAGGGAGAAAAGTAGTGTCAGTTTTAATAACAAATATTATGTTCACTTAGGATACTCTGCTGTGGAAAGGAATCAAAGATTTTGTGTTTGTAAAAGAAGAGCAAGAGTGCTACATCTGAAAGAAATTAATGACCATGGCTTAATTTATCATCATTAATGGTGCTTTGTACCTCCTAATGACAAAACATGCAAAGTGAAGTTGGACTGTGAAGAGAGCACATATTGTCAAAACAATCTATCTAGTGACTGAATAAATCCTTCATTTAGGAGATTCTTTAATCCAAAGCTATTTTGGTGTTTCTGAACTCATTAACACCTTAGGGGGTTTACTGATGCACTCAAGGTTACTGTAACATGTCCCACCTTGGATGAGTCCTTTGACCCCAAATCCCATTCCCAATCCTGTCCCCAATCCTGAGCCTTCTCACAACACTGCTGCCCTGTGCAGCTGCTCTACACGACTGTTAACTGGCAGGGGCGGTCTGCTCCACCGACAGGCCACCTTGCCTTTTAATGAAGTGCCAAATAATAACCTTCTCCACAATGCTGCCAGGAACACAAGAATGAACGGTTAGGGAGAAACACATTACCTCTTGTTTAAAGTCTTGATACACTGACACATTATGCATTTAAAAATTTTTGCAAAGTGAAGCAAATCCCATGTGAGGAGGACAAGTTAAATTAGACTAGGAAAAAAAAAAGAAAAGAGTTTCAAAGCAAACACAAGCTTAGTTAATATGCCACTAGTGCTCTGGCTGTTTTACCATTCAGCATAATGCTGATTTGACCCTTTGACCAATATCTTTCACTGACTAAATGCTATGCCTTTCCATCATACTGGAATATATTACTGTTTATGTTTATATATGTGTTTAAGTAGTTTTATTTCTTTTTTCTCAGGGTGCTGTGATAGAGGCTTGTACTAGAGCAGTCTATTTTGTGCATTTATTTAACAAAACACAAACATACAATACATTTAAAGCTTATATGAACATATTTTCGTATACTGTATCTTTACTCTCCCTCTATGTATACACCAGTATAGCCATGTATCTAGATTCAGTCGTTTCTAGTCATGTTCCTTTCCCTGCATTATGTTGGGTACAGTTGCCTTTCTAGTCTGCCCTTCCACAGCACAGGTGGTCGTGGCTTTGATCATTACGCTCATTAAATCCTTGAGTTAATCTTTCTCAGATGGATCTCCCCAATGCTGGCCCGGGCCACTTAGTCTGAGCTTATTGTTAAATTGGCTTAGACTGAAACCACACCCTTCCCCTCTCCCCCTTTTCAATCCCCATACCCCCTCTCATTATGCAACTTGTAGAGCAGCCACTTTCAAATGATCAGATTTTTTTCTTTTTAATTGGGCCTTTGGATGAAAACCTGCTTTCATTTCAGTAAGCAAATACTCTTATTTCAGTCAGTTTTGACCAGATAAGCAACTGGCAGGTTAACCTCGTCTTTCAACACCTTTTCCCTCTCGCCATGTCTCATGCAAATATTATTATAAAAGGCAGAGTCTTCTCCGTCCCAGCATGAGAAGCTTTTATTAAGAGAGCATCAAAAATCACAGTGCTAATCCACCCAGCCAAGCTCACCTTGATTAAAAATGTATTAAATCCTAGGGCACTGTGAAGAGTAATAATTTCAGTTTCACCATTATTTTTTCATACCCTCTCAGACAGAGATGTAGATTTCATTAATGCTCCTCGGGAATGAGACAGCTTTGCTCAGGATGTCTCATGTATTATTGGGAAAGATAGTTGGAGGATATGAGCTGGGGATGGAAGCTCTAAACAGGAGTTGGGATGCTGGAGTAGACTGGGTCATGACTAGGGGTTCAAATCAATATTTCCCCCATCTCAGAAGTTATTGTTATGGAGCCGAGCAACGTCTGTATCCGCACTGTTCTTCATGAATGTATGCTCACCATCTGCACCAGCCATGCTGCCCTTTCAGAGACCAGAGCAAACCAATACTTATGTAAAGTACCCTTTGAATCGTGGTCTGGTTATTAGTTGAATCCAAAAATCAAAAGCCAAATATCCCACAATCCAAAGCCTCCAGTGTCAGTTATGGTCCCAACAAATAGACGTGGCTTTGCTCCAAGACTTCTCTGTATGGGTTTGCAAGGCTGCACTTTTGCAATTCCATTATGCTGCTGGAAAAATACACCCTGAAAACAAGAGTCTCGGTATGGAATGGTTTTCCAGTGTATTGTGACAATTTTTTGTCTGATTCTTGTCTAGCTGGTTGTCCAAAGCTTACTTTTTGAATACAGTGTGAAAAGCTGTATCTTTTGTGGATGTAACAAAATAGAAAAGTAGTCTGCAGCACAATATGTCGTGGACACGTGAAAGCTTTCAGGCATTCTTTTCTTGTAGATCATAGCCCACAGCCCTCCCCTGCACATCAGGTTAATGGGCCTTGTGGTGTGGAAGGACAAGCACGTCCAGGCTCAAACTGAAATGGTAAACCAATACATTATGCTCGGGGAGCAAAACCATTTTCCTTAATGGTCTTTTCCAGCAAGGCTTACACAAGAGAAACAATTCCTATCCTCTCAATGTTTCCTCTCCAGTTCTTCTTCTCTGTGACATCACAAGGCCTGAGTAATGTTCCTATGCACTTGTTAGCATGTTTTCCTGGTAGAAATATGTTTGTTCTGAGGACTTGCCCCTTTGTGTTTAGTTCTTTTTGTCCAAATGCATTTGGCTAGGGGTGTGTAAGCAATGGGGATGAGCAGAGAGATAGGTTAGTGTTACAGGTGGAGATGAGAATAAGCTAGCAGCAGGTCATAAATATATTAGCTTTGCCATCGGTCTCTGTTTCCCATAAAAAAACAAAGGTTCTTATTTTTTTATCCTGTTTTCATTCTCTACTGTCACTTGTATACCAGATGAAATTCCTTTGAATGACATTATGCCACTTAACATTTCACTCATTGTGAAAATGGAAAATCAAGTTGCTACACATTCCATGATTTTACCTTGTGAATCTCTGAGCTCATCATACTGTATCATGCTGGCCTTCAGAGTGGGTGTCTGCAGGATCAAGTGGCTGATATTCAATCCAATGCATTCACACATTTCCACCGGCTGGGCAATCCAAAGGATAACTAGATTTTATCTCCCATGGGAAATGACTATGATCTGTCATTATCTTTGGAGCCTCAAAATGAGACTTCCTACACCCAGAATAGCACAGGCCCCTCCTGCCTTGATTGTGACACATTCTCCATCTCTGTAATCACTGTGTCCAAGTTCAGCTACATTCAGAAAATCTGAGGAGATGCAGTCTGTAGGCATAGACGCCATCGCAACAGTGTTACTAGGTCTCAAGCAGATACCATCTGAAAGACAATGTATTACTCCTGAAAATTATATTCTGTTTATGGTGTGTGCTCATATTACTCACCAGGCCAAATGTACAGTCCCTGTCTCTGTTTTGATGTTGAACTGGGCAAAAATAAATGACATAAATAAATAAATAAATGAATAAATAAATAAATAAATAAAACAAGTGTATCAGAAATGGTTGAAATACTGTGTACATATTTGAACTTTTGGTTTCTAATTTATAAAAGATAAGCTTTAGCTCTTGGAGTACTTATTTTATTTTTCCTTTCATGCGTAGCTTTGTGTTTTTATTTTCTATTTCTGTAAAGTGTGTAAATATATCTTTATGATAATAAGTAATATTAAAAATCTTATTTTAAGAAATAACTGAGTCATGTCATTCTTGGTAATACACCAGCATCTTCTATAAAGAAATTACACTTGTGTGGAACTAAATCATACTGGAAAATGTCTTATGTTGCCACGAATTGTCTCAGGCAAGGCACATTTATTTGTATAGCTTTACATAAGACATAAGAAAATTTAAATGAAAAACATTATTAAAATGCATTAAAAAACTATTAAAATAAGATACATAAAAACATTTAAAAGACTATTAAGAATTTAAGTAAAAGCTCCAGTAAATAGTAATGTTTTCAGGCCTGAATTAAATGAACTGACAGTTTTTCTCAGACCTCAGGTATTCAGATAGTTTGTTCCACAGGTGAGGAGCAGAACAACTGAATGATGCTTCACTTTGTCTGGTTCTGATTTTGGGAACACACACTGTTCCTGATGACCTATGACCTCAGGGCTCTGGATGCTTCATAGGGAACCAGCAGGTCTAGGATGTATTTGGGTCCAAGGCCGTTTAGTGTTTCATAGACCAGGAGTAAGGTTTTGAATTCTATCCTTTGACCCACAAGAAGACAATGTAAGGATTTGAGGACCGGTGTGATGTGGTCCAGTTTCCTGGTACTGGTCAGGACTCTGGCAGCAGCATTTTGGATCAGCTGTAGCTGCTGGATTGATTTTTTTTGTTTGAACCAGTGAAGACACCATTATAATAATCTAATTTACTGCAAATTAATGCATGAATAAGTTTTTCTGTGTCTGGTTTGGACAGAAGACCCTTGATTCTAACTATGTTCTTCAAGCAGACTTGGTACTAACTTTTAAATGGTTGCTAAATTTCAGGTCTGAGTCAATAATTTTGCCGGGATTTCTGGCTTAGTTTGTAGAGTTCAGTGACATGGACTCAAGATGAGCACTGACCTTTGACCTTTCTTTTTTGGGGCCAAAAACAATCACTTCTGTTTTGTCCGCATTAAGGTGGAGAAAGTTCTGGCACATCCACTCAGTGATTTGATGAATACATTTACTCAGTGTAAGTAAAGGACTGTAGTTGTGTGATGACACTGAAATATAAAGTTGTGTCATCTGCGTATGTGTGGTAAGAAATGTTGAAATGCTCTATGATCTGAGCCAGGGGCAGCATATAGATGTTGAACAGAAGCGGTCCCAAAATGGACCCTTGGGGAACCCCATATGTCACCTTTGTACTCACTGACTTGTAATTACCAACTGAGACAAAGTAGTAAATGAGATTTGAACCAGTTTAACACAGTGCCAGTAAGTCCCACCCATTTTTCCAGTCTGTCAAGCAGTATGTTGTGGTCAACTGTATCAAATGTGGCACTGAGGTCCAACAGTACCAAGACAGAAGTTCTGGATGCATCATTATTCAGATGAATGTCATTTAACACTTTGATGAGTGCAGTCTCAGTGCTCGAAACCCATACTGAAAGTCACTATAAAGATTGTTTTGCACCAAAAAAGCATGAATTTGTTGAAAGACAGCTCTTTCAATGATTTTTCCAAAAAGTAGAATATTTGATATGGACCTGTAGTTGCCTAATTCTGAAGCATCCAGATTAGGCTTTTTTAAAAGAGGTTTAACTCAGGTTATATTGAATTGGTGCAAATGTTTGGGCTGGACATGAATATAAAGTGAAATTGAAAATATATCAAATGTATTTTGATCTAATAAAGATCCATCATTATTAATAATAGCATCTGAACAACAGCAATACTAATTAAAGGGTTCTGTTTTACAGAAAGATACCAAGATTGTGTTATAAGAGTTCACAGTATCACAAACGAAATGATTATTATCTCATAAATGTTCCTTTATTGCCTAAACCTCAAAACCTTCTGGAATGTTAACACAAACTCCACTCTCAGGTGTGAAAGTTTTAGATTCTGACAGTCAACTACAAGCTTCAACAAAGGAGATGCCAAACAAAACCCTTCAATGACAAATTACATTTGCTTGAAACAAAATCAAGAAACAAATTATATCTGTAACCGATCTTAATGCAAGGCTTCTGAGAAATGGTTGAACACATGTAGTTGACAATCATCTGTAACTTCATCATTAAGCACCTAATGTATTTGTGTTATAAGAATGATTTACAACTTAACCATTTCTTTAGGGAGCTGAATTCATCAAGACAGTCAAAAAAAAATTGTACCTTATTTTGTCCATTACTACTACCTCCTTAACCTTCACTTTAAGAATAAAGATTTATTCACTGTATTATGCACATACCAGTGGAAATGTAAATCAAGTCCTCATCCATTAAGAAACACTTCACCAGTGACAGGTAGGCTTTCCAGAGCTTATATTGCATACTAAGCATGCAGCACTTTAATGTACCACAGCTGCTGAGCATGCATAGAGACTTCAAGATGCACTGAAATTCAGTAAGCATACATGTCATATCTACTTACAATACAGCTTCCTTCAGTTTATACTACTGTACAATAAAAAAGCAATTCCATAAACTGTAAAAGCAATATATCCAAATATTTTTGTTTCACATTTCTTAAGTACTCACTGTTCCATTAAATCTGTATAAGGAGCTCTCACACCATTTCATATTTTGTTTTGTGATATATTTTCAACATCATCACAGTACTTATTGTAAATGCGTAGAAAGATGTGTAAAGTCTAAAAAAATCACATGTAGATCCCACTGACTGCATAAAGATGCTTTATAAAATGGATAGTAATAGTTCTGGTTCTGATTGGCTGTGCAGGATTTTAAGCAATTACATCAATATACAAACTGTTTTAAAATATGTACATGGGTGAGTGGTGAAAAGAGGATAGAAGAGGAAGAAAAAAGAAGAAATGGTAAAATACATTAAACTGAGGAGATACAAAGCTGTGGTGACTACATGGTCTCCTCACTAATTTCTGAGAGAAACACACACAAGTCAGTGATACCAACCTAAACATAGACAAATCACATCAGTAATAGGGCAAAAATGTGAATTGCCTGTATAGTGTTATTATCACACAAAGACAAATGAGTATTCTTTAATACGTCAGGTGTGGCACAAATAAAATAAAGCCCTCAACTAGTAAAGAGGAACAAGCACGACTAAGCACTACTCAAACACTGCACAATTAGGCTTATGGTGATATCTAGGTAAATAACAGGTTCACCCTCTAAGCAGCTTTTCACTGCATCTGTGAGTTCCTTAGCAACCATTGTGGCAAATGTCACTGAACAACTACAGTATAATGCATGGCACAACCACATTTAGTTGTTATGGATACTTATTGCATTTGTGTTTATGTCCTGTCAGGTATATCTTCTGGCCATTTTATAAAGCAATAAGCCACTTATGACTGTACTGTAGTATGGTGAAGGGGGTGCTAGACACTCCACTTTGTGTTGTGCTTATCAACAGCTCTTACAGTAGTCGTCCATTGTTCTGGCACATCAAGCTGTACTCACAAAGCCTTGAGGGATTCCGACACAGCGAGACGGAGACTTACAGCACATGAACAAGTTGGCTCAGCCTAAAGTTATGCAAATTACAATAGCGACCGTACATCTGTTATCCAATGACAGTAGATCGTGGAGGTGTGTCCATGATGAAAGCATCGTGAAGAAGCTCCTCAAAAAATATTACAAATGGAGGAGATTCTGATGACCGCTGTCCGTGGAATACTCCTTCTATTCGATTTTTTACTCACCACGTATAAAGATACAAATGTAAAGAACGAGGCATGGAGGAAGATGTCTGAAATTGTTAGTGTCCCTGGTGGGTTGATACATGTTATGTGTGTGAACTGTACAAAACTGTACAAAACTACATGAACTACATGAACACCTTGCAATAACCATGGATAGTTATATGCAAATGGATAGTTAAATAGGTAGTTTCCCCAGTTGTTTTTGTGATTGAGAGCTGGATAAATGATGTTATGTATAGGAAAATAATGAACAAAAGAAACAAGGGGCGTCGCTATTTAGGCTTCTTTTTTTTTGTAGTTGTCCATGAACATTTTGGGTATACCTTCTTTAGCATGCCACTGGAATCATAGGGCAAATGAATAAAGGAATACTTCCACCCATTTGTACACACCCATATATACGCCCACTTGTTGTAGCAATATGGCGACATGGGGGGGTGGGGGGTGGGGGCTTTCCAGCGATACAGATTGACGTGCTGGAACAATGTACGACGGGCGTTAACCATGAAAATCACTGAAACCTTGGTCTCTTAGGGGAATACTGCTTTATTACAGTATTATAATATGTTGAATCATAGCCCCTGTGTTATGTCACACGTTAAGAGCACCAGATTCTTGTCATATACAGCCCTAGTAGGACAAGTGGGTGCAATATTTAAGTGGTCACAAGAACAAACAGATGGACTAGACATTAGACGTTAACAACATAAAAGCATGCAACTCTCATTATACTGTTAATCTTAAAACCAAAGCCTTGTGATGAAATATACAGGGCCCTGCATGGCAGCCACTTTTCCTCCCAAACCCCCTGTGGGATCACTCAGGGAAGTGTCTGGTTAACACGCAGAACTGATATGTCATGATAGACAGGAGGTGCACTCCAGAGCCCCCACTGCCCCAAAAGACACCCAAGGTTATATCATCAAGCCCGGGTCAGCTGTATAATTGGGCTCGGGGTCACTGGAAGGATATGGAGCGTGACAATGAGGCTATAGAGTTACAGTCTGTAGTCGGTCAGCGAGGGCTGCCAGTGGGGCATTGCTGCAAGTCCAGACGTCCCTTTAAAGAGTTCAAGGTCCATCTGCAACAGTGGCTCCAACACTGTTCACTGTCACTGCCGGAATGTGTGTCACCAGTGCACTGCTGGGAGGAAGAGGAGAAGCTGTGTTTGTTGTTAAAAAAAGAAAGAAGGTGCGCTGATTTGGACTTATAGTAGGCGAACTGAAGCCGAGACACCTCCACATGAAGTAGAATGAAGCATGACATAGACTGTTTATTTAATTGAAAATATGGTCTATCTGGGTTACATTAGGATCCTCCCAGAAACCAAACATGTTTGATTCTTGTATCTGCTTTATCAAATATATCTCTAGGATTTCTAGTCATAAACTCAGCAGCTTTGGCCTGTATATTCACAGACAGGTGAGGATACAGTGATACCAGAAAATCAGTAACGCCTTCACACTATTATGAAAATCCATACTCTTGAACATACAATAAACCCTGAACAATACAATGAATGAGACCAGGATTATCAGGATGCAATTAAAGAAAAAAAAAAAGAAAAAAGGTATCGAAAATAGACTCAAAAACACCATTCTACCAAATGTGGAAGTATTTCAGAAATGTATTGTGGGGTTGTTATTACTCTATTTTTATTTACTTATTTCTAAATATTTCACAGTATGTACATGCATAAATATATCTTCAATCGTATACCCTCACTGTTACCTTTGTTACAATGAACTGTCAAAAATGTATACGCAAAAACTTTAGGAATAAATCTACAAAGACAGAGAAGTAGAAGGAGAATGTGATGAGTGGGGTACTGTGGATAATGAGTGTCACACACAACTGCTAAATCTCTTGTGGTTCTTTAAATTATTGACAATTTGCCTTCAGCTAGAAGAAGAAGGAAAGCTGTGAGATTCACAGATCTGATGTATGTGGTGCTATGTGTCTGTTTGCACCTCAACGTATGTATTTTATGTATACCACATCAGTCTGTGGGAGAAACATCTGGATTGCTGTTGGCACAGACTCTCAGAATCCACTTCTGCCACATCATAAAAACATTTATTGCAGTTGGCGCTCCCACAATACCACCAACAAAGCCCACAGACTCACTGACAAACTGACACTGATGGATATTATCCAGTTCACTGCTGTCGTTCAGACACCTGGTCTCTGTGGACTCAGATTATACAGAATGTGCAGACTGAGAAAACTGTAAATTAAGCGCACATGTAACAAGCAGGTGTTGGAAACATTTGTAACTGTATTTCTTAAATTGTTCCTATCAGTGTTAATATGTGGAGATGAGATGCAGTAAGTAATCTTGTCCATTACAGAATACACTAACTGACAAAATAATATAAGAGGAATGAAAACACAGATTTAAGACTATATGGATAAAAAATAACATTGACAGAGACTGACCACATTGCAGTTTATTAACCCTAAAAGACCTAAATAGTCAACAGACACCAAAAGCATCCACTGCTTTAAAATGTCTAATACATTTTGAGCCAATAATCCTCCCAATGTGTTTAAATAACTGTTTATGATGTTTTGCTCATGTTTGTTTGTTTTTTTCAGTTTGCTCAGTTCATGTGGGTGTTGCGGATTATTGTCGGTTATTATTATAATTATTGTATAATTACATTTGCCGTTATTGTTGTATTATTGCTGATACTCCCGTGTGAAGGTGTCTGCCATCTTTTTTTTTCTCCCCCCTTCACTCTCCCCTTCTTTCTTCTCCCTCTCCTGTTGTGTAATGCCATGTAAATTAATCAACAGCATGATATTCCATGAAGTTGTCATGCAAGAGGCAAGTAGCTCTAAAAAAACTTTTTATAGAGTTCAGAAAAACAGCGTCATTTTCAACTTTGTGACAATGCATTCTGAATCCAGGAAGGTTATGGAAAGTTTATTTAAGTTAGGGGGGGGGGGGGGGGACTTTCTCAACATGCAAAGGAATGCTTTTATCATCACAAGGAAAATAACTGAAACTGTCAGATTAATGCGGTGTGGTAGAATAAAAAGCATATTATTTGCCAGTGAGATTTTGTGAAATATCAGCTGTAAGGTTGAATCACATGAAAATATTTAAACTTCAACTTATCTATAGTCACAAAAGTACAAGTTACATTCCATTGTTGGGAAATATTAAAACACTGGAGTTTCAGGAATCAACTCTAGTAACAGTCTTTTTTTACTTTTAACCAACCAACAAACCACCAGTTTTATGATGAGCATTTGGATGAACATATCAAAGGTTTAATTTTGCACATAGATCCCTTACGCGGCATATATTGAGGCAGTTATTCACAACAATTGGATTTTCATTCAAGTATTAAAGCCTCTGAAAAGGAATTCCTACACGGTCAATGAAATATTTTATCTTAAACCCCTTGAATTAAAACTGATAGCCCACAGTTCAATGACATCTCATATCCTGGTTTTATTTCATATCCACTGTGGCAGTGCAAAGAGGAAAAATTACAAAATTCATGTCATGGTCCAAATATATGACCTGACTGTGTTTGTTGAAAGACAGTGTACATGTGGAGTTCTAAAGTGAATGCAACAAAAAAAAAAAGTCAAGACTGCAAAGAGAGCCTGGAGCCAGGTAAAATGCAGGAACAACAGTCTGTATAATGCACCTCAGCTGTGTTAACACCAGCGGCGACGGATCATTGAAGTGGTCATAAAAACAAAGCCAGCACAAACACAGGGCAGGGGGCAACTGGTAGACGATGGGGGTGACATGTCTGCGTATTCACTATAATTGAAAACATCAATGGGAGAACAAGACAACAGCATCTGATAATGCTATACTTTAAAATATTGGACTTTCTTGTCACTGAGCCAAGACGTGCTCCAGGATTACCCTATACATTAAGCTCAGTCATATTAGCCTTAGCTCACAGGCCAGGAACAAAGTCAGTGCATCGGCCCATAGGCTAATATAATCAGGGTCATAACTTTCCCATCATTAGAGGGTTACACATTGATGACAAATGGACTCAGGATATAAACTGTTACCCTCCTTAAGCCCTTCCTTAAGTGTCCTCTTTTGGGGCCAAGAGGATACTTCCTTTCATTTTACACAGTGTTGGCACCTTTAGGCCACATACCTTCATGCTGCCTACACAAACATGAGGGTATGTTGTCAAGGGAGAAATTTAGGGTTATGGGAGAGGTAAATGTAGGCACGTGAAATCTTTACAGTCGCATATAAGGAGGTCAACAAAACACCCGCCTGGGATTATGTGACATTGTAAAGTTGGACAAAGCCCTGGTCCACTGCTGTTATTTACAATGAAAGTAGAACTGTTTATTGAGCAATGACATTTTACAAGAATGTTCTCTGGTGTTTGAATTTTTATAACATCAGACGTCATTTTCTTGAAGTATTTCCTTTTATTTATCAATTTTCTATTACTTTATATTTCTATTAAACTCTTTTTTTTATCCAGTATCTAATCTGATGCAGCCCCTTCTCTTCGTGTGTTTGCTTTGTAATTATTGCATTTTCACTTTAGATATAAGAAACAATGGTAACAAATATGAATGGCATCATAGATGAAACACATAACACTATTTACCAAGAACGGCAGACCAAATATTTGACAAAGAACTTTGAACAACTATGGAAAGTTTTGAAAAGCAATAGGAAGCGGTTTGGAAAAAATGCTATATAATCCAGAACAGCAGGAATATTCAGGAATAACATATAAGCCAGCAAACAAAATACTTGATATAGCTCCTCAATTAAGCATATTCTTCTTGTATGGGATGCCTCATCTAAAACCATCAAAATCCATATTAGTAGTTAACTTTATGAAAGTTTACTTGAATTTGTGATGCATTTGGATGGACATCTGCTTTCTTTCTGGACACACCACTCATTGCGCCCTACACAACAGTCTTATAAAATGGAGAATACATATTGAGAACTAGATTTTAGTCTCATCTCATCAGGTCATCTGAACCCGCTTTATCCTCAGTAGGGTCGCAGGGGTCACTGGGGGCCGAATCCAGCTACAATGGGTGAAGGGGGGTACACCCTGTATGAGTCTCCAGTTCATCTCAGGGCTGAACATATATAGACAAACAATCACTTTCACATTCACACCTATGGACAATTTAGATTAACCAATTAACCTATCAGTGCATGTCTTTGGATGGTGGGAGGAAACTGGAGTACCTGGAGAAAACCCACGCAGATGTAGAACATGCAAACTCCACACAGAAAGGTCTGGTGTGGGAACCAGGGTCCATCTTGCTGTGAAGCACGAGTGCTCACCACTGTACCACGTTTTAGTACCAAATGAAAATGTACTAGTTTTATTAATTTTCACGTAATTTAATTTTCCATGAACTCATGTGAAAAGTCTAACTAATGGCATTTAACAAACTGTACAGTATTATTCTGAGGTTTTATACCTAGATCTTTAATTTTATTGCATGTGGACTGCATATCAGATCAAAATATTGGTAATCCTTGATTATTAATAACTAGTATCAGTATCACTCTTAAAGTAAACACTAGTTGATTGTGTAAAATATTTCCTGTCAAATTCACACAAACCTGGATGGCCTTGAGGTTTTCCAATGATAGGTGTATCATCACCTACATCACATAATGCACGCTTTAGATATATACAGTACATGGTGTGCTTGAAGCCAGGAAATGAGTGAGGGTGTCACCTAAAACGGCATGTTTATCAGCAATGTGCATAACAAAAATTGTTGGATCCAAGAATCGTTGATGACCACCATTCAAAGTCAGTCTAGTAAAGCCCACTCCCCTTCTCTCCCCTAACTCCAAGTCTTTAAAGAAACAATTTGCTACTGATCAGGGGAACCGTGTGGAGTTATTATCTTGTTAGGGCCAGTTAAGAGGCCATGTCTCTGAGGGCTGAGCCGACCTTGTCAGGAAGGCGTCACTTTGCTCTGAGAGCTGCCATGCGACCACAGAGGCGTTAACAGCCCAAACCTCTTCACCACATAAAAGCTACGAATTCACAAAGAAAGACAAGAACTTGAGTCCCTTCACTGCCCTGAAGGTATGTTCCAGTTCTCAAAGAGGCCCAAAGGAGTCAAGTCTACTGAGAGAAGCTGGTATATGTATTTGTCTGACTGTGCTGAAAACATTAGGAAGTCTATACTTGTGCAGAAATCAACAAGTGGTGCGAAGCCTAATAAACCCTGCCCTAAATGGGAAGATTTTTTTTTTAAATCCTTAAAAAAAAATCATTAAAAAAAAATTGGTCCTTTGACCTACCTTACCTGAAATGTAATGACATCTATTCTGGGTCACTGGCAATCTATAAACCCAGTTTGGTATGAACTAAAGCAATACTTTTGCTGCTAAAACATTAACAAAGAAACAAGACAAGACTTATATGTTTTTATTTTTTCTAAATTACCAGTTAAAAATCAATTAAACAAGTGTAGGGGGGGGGGGTGTCCCAAGTCCCCAGGGGCCACATGGCTCCCCACTGTTCCTTACAGGTTGCCCCAATGGCATCAAAGAAAGGATGAATTTCGTTGTACAGTTATATAATGACAAGTTATTTACTTTGACCTTTACCTTAAGTTCAAATCCTGCTTGAGGAATTTAATTCAATTTAATGTAATTTATTCTTGACATATTGACAAGGGGTGAAACAGTCCACAAAAATCGCGGTTCGGTACACACCTCAGTTCAGTTCATTTTCGGTACAGTATGGAAACAAAATGAAAAACTCTTTTCTTCCTCAGCACGGTATTTAATAAACCAAAAAAAGTGTCAATATACAAATAGAAACAGGAAATAAATTCCAAGTGCTGCTTGGTACCAGTATGTTAAATGACTATAAAACTATTTTCTTCCACAGAACATGATAATTAAAAAATGGCAACATAAAAATAGAAACAGCAAATAATTCAAAGTGCACCCACACTAGTAAGTTCAATGATATATTCAAAAATGATTAACCAAATGTTGAAATTAAAAATAATGAATTCCTTAAAAGTAAAAAATATTTCTTTCCAACACCTTCAAGGAGTCATTTCACTGAAAACCACTTTTCCACGCTCCTTTTCAGAATCTGATTGGCCACCCCAAGTTACCAACACATGCTGCATTTACTGTGTGGTGTGTCCCCTCCACTGGCTGTATTTACCATTCATAGAAAACAATAGAAATACCAACCACTCAGAAAAAGCCTGTCCAGTACACGTCACAGGGACATTGTCATTTTTCTAACATCACCTCCACATGGTCACATACAAACTGAATGTATTCATTCAGTATAGGGCTGTACCGAACAGAACATCCGTTTTCAACGGTTCGGTACAAATACATATACTGTTACGGCCTCAATATTGACTGATTATTAAATTTACTTGTTGGTACAAAACAACTAATATAATAATATTATTATAACTCTATGGATGTCTACTGAGTTTTAAAAATCTGACCGCTTTGGAATCAGTTGAATTTAATACTACAGCATCGCTTTACATGTGTTAACTTATAAAGTTACATTTCCAATGATAGGATAATAGATTTTAATAAGAACTGCATTGATGTGACCAACACTTTAAGAGCCAAAGGGCTTAACTTCACATAAAATCTGGAATCTGAATGAAACAGACAGAATTTATCTGGATCTTAAAAATATCTGAGTCTCTTTGAAAGCAAAACAAAGGGAAAAAAACACAAGAAAACAGAAGAAGCTAGCTTTCCAAACTGTTACATGAGTTCAAGTTTGTGCAGCATTAAATCCCATCTATAAAGAATTTGGCAAGGGACAGAAAAATAAACAAACAAGAAGTTTGAAAAACAACTATGATTCAGAAAGCAGTGGGAATGTTGTTACTGGATTTGTGTCCCACTTTAAAAAGCAAAGAAAGGAACATTACTGATTGCAGTGGGAGCTGAATTCAAAAGGAAGACAATGATGTCGTGACACACACTGACCTATAATTGCCAACAGCAGAATGCTGAGGGCCAGTGATTGGCTGCATTTTAGGGTCCTGTGGCCTTAGAGGATGAGAATCATCATTCTGTTCCACAGGATCAGCAAATCACTGTCAGATGTCTACTGACTAGACCACTCCAAGTCAAAGACATGTTTTTCATCAGCAGCAGACAGATTACATGAACAACATATCCAAAATGGAAGTCAAAAATGTAAGATGTGTCATGAAAAAAAACCACAGGACTAAATCAAGAGAGAAGATGTCAGTCATATACTCTGCAGACATTCATTGTGTTATAAAATGACACATGAATGAAAAGTAATAGGCCTAAAAATGTTAGCTCATTAGCTTCTTTCAGTACAGCAGCATTTTTATATGTCTAATAAATACATTAGTGTGGAGCTAGAGATATCTGTCAGTAAGGAAGCATTTGGGTCGTGTCCAGGCATTTCTAATCTGCCAACACAGATTAGGTGAACTCTATTTAAACCATAATAGCACATTTCCTTAAATCACTGCCAAAACTCCACAGTTTAACAAGCTTTTGAAGATGCTCTAGAAAACCATTCCTATTAGCCCGTCAGGCAGTTTCTGATGTCTTAATGCAGGTCAGCTCCCAGACCTGCAGCTGCACAGAGAAAGACAGGCCGAGAGAAGGGGGAGCATGGAATAAACCCAGAATCAGCAGCTCTCCTCCTGCCTCCTTTCTTATCTGCTCACACAGCCAGTTGAGAAGCATACAGACACAGCCAAGCTTTCCTGGCATCTCTTCCCCTCTACTACGAAAAGATGAGTTTGTCCTCCCATCTACACCTCTGTGTGAAACCCAACACACATTAAGCAGCAGCAGCCACAAGCACATTTAATTGGCCAGCTGTCTGAGTGGTCAGAGCTACTAATTACTTCAGAATCAGCAGACAGCAGTTTTTCGACAGTCATTCGAGCTATATAGAAGCACACATTGAGAGCTGTGCATGAGAAGGCAAGCATGAACCATATGCAAATATCACACAATTGTCCTTGCCCCTACATTCCCACTGGAGCGAAGCTGCACTTTCCCATTTCTCCTTCAGGACGTTAATTGATTAAAAATTTAACATATGGTAATACAAAGCGTGTGAGTGAGGCTCAGCTTGCAGGCAATAGATGCAGTCGAGTCCTTGCAGTAAATCAAAGTGATGGCTTATCAACTAATTATCTCCACTGAATTGTTTATCAAACATAAACCCTGAAGTGTTTTCTGTAAAAACATTGCACGTGCTCATATAATTGTGTGCAGTGTGTGTGTGTGTGTGTGTGTGTGTTATGTGTATTTGTAGGTGACATCTCTGGCTAAGAGTCCATGTAAGTCTTGTAAGCATCAGCAATATACAAAGCACTCTGACCGTGGATGCACTGGGAGACACAGTGGAGATGAGTCAGGAAGGCCTGAGGGCGGAGGAATGGTTCAGGGCCAGTGAGTTAATGCTGAAAAGATCACATAATGTTTAGTAGGAGACACTATCATCATTTTTGATGACATCTAACTATGGTTATTTTTCCTTGGAGGCTGACTGCATTTATTCTAAGTTACGTTGGACAAAAGCCATTGTTAAAGAATGCATGAAGATTATTTTGTGTCTTTATTACGCAAGCAAAAGAAAAATGGCAAACAAAAAATACAGTGGGAACATGGCCAACATTAGGGATTCATACTGTATATGTATCTGGATTTTTTTGTTTTAAGGTTTTTTTTATTGATTATTTTGTTCAAAAATCGATTTTTTTGTTCAAAATTTGACCCCCCCATATTTAAATGATTCATTTTAATGTGGGAAAAAAATTACCGCTTGTAAAGACCATGGACGACTGTATGAGTCACTCAAATGTATGATATGTGTCATGGAATACACAGAAATCACCACACGGAAGGCACACAGACGACAGCTTATTATCCTATTAGCTTCAACAACACACCAGCGTTAAACAGCATTAACTTATGCACAGATAAGCAGTACACTATGCTAATATCTATTCCAACTGTTTTGTGTTATTAATCTCACCTTGTGGCATTTACACACAGTAATAAACCAAGAGTATATGAATTACAGTTAGGGAAAAAGAGGGTGCTTAGCACACAGTAGCTAATTGTAAGCACGGAGGACCGCCATAACATCTCTGGTGCGTTCAACAGCACGAGATATCTGAAAACTTTGAGAAAATTAGTTGTTCCTGAATAAATATAGTTAAACAATCAACAACAGTTAAACTGTGGGATTTCTAACAGAAGAGAAGAGCAGAGCTGGACATGTACACTTTAAAGTACACTTTATTATGAAGTATGTTAATTTAAAGGCTCCTATTTGTGTTGTGTGCAGATCAATGTAGCAGTTTACTTTCCAAAGTCTGGTCCAAATATATTACTGCTGAATAAATCTTAACTGATTTAGAAAAATGGCTATGGATATGATCTGTAGGCATCACCATTCAGCTTTTTCACATGGTCTGGTGTTAAAAGGCAAGTGAAAAATCTTAAAAATCGGGAATATCGAAGAATGGCAATTGAAATCAAATCGGCACCTAAAAAATTGTACAAGAATAAAAGCATATCATCCCAGCCCTAGCCAACACCATCCAAGCCGCCCAGGCTGGGAACCAAATGTACAGCCTGGCTATGAGCCAGAGTTCTGCCCAACTATGAGCTGGAGCCCCCGTACAGGTCAGCATAATTCCCACCATGTTCAATTGGGCTGGAGGATGAGGCATCAGCCACACTGTGAATCTGAAGCAAGCTACCAATAGAAGAGGAAAATATTCTTCATGTAGTATGTCAATTTGAGCCATATGAGACAGACGATGAGAGTGTTGAAGTGGAGGAAGAACAGCTAAACTATGCAGACATTGACTGGGATCGGACGGTTGCAAAACACAGAATAGTAAACATACTCGTAGTCTATAAATGTATAAACTCCCACAGATTTACTTATGAGCTTTATCCCTACACAGTCAGTATAGTCTGGATTTTCCATTATCCATATATCAAGTTTTTTTTCACGGCATCTTTTCTGAACTAAAGACAGTTTATTGATCCCTAGTCCACTGCATAGATTACAGCCAATTCCATGGGGAAAATGACTGTCACTGTGGACCGGTACGACTGAAATACTTAATATTTAATACTAATACAGACAGTAATACTTCAATATTTTACTCCCCATTTCAAGTTACCCCCGGTAATATGAAATCGATTAAAATGATAACAATTAACCAATAATTATTATGTTAGTTATATTCTGCATGGCACATACAACTGTCAGCACCAGGAGCGACTAACAGGTCCATGTTAAAAACTTTTTTTTTTTTTTAAATCTGAGCTTACAAAAGGTTACACAAATCTTTATTTTTTTATTTAAGGATTGGCACGGCAGCGTATTAATGAAAAGTGTGCTCACCATTTAGTTGTTCAAAATATTCCACATCACCAGCATGTCAGAATTCTCCTCCCTCTTACTGTTTATGGTTTCCTTGCGTGCGTCCGTAGCAGTTCCATGTCCTGTGGACACCCACGACCTGCAGGCTAACTGTCCATGAACTTGTAGGTTAGCTGTCCATGAACCTGCAGGCTAACTGTCCATGAACTTGTAGGCTAGCTGTCCATGAACTTGTAGGTTAGCTGTCCATGAACCTGCAGGCTAACTGTCCATGAACCTGTAGGCTAACTGTCCATTAACCTGTAGGCTAACTGTCCATTAACCTGCAGGCTAACTGTCCATGAACCTGTAGGCTAACTGTCCATTAACCTGTAGGCTAGCTGTCCATGAACCTGCAGGCTAACTGTCCATGAACCTGTAGGCTAACTGTCCATTAACCTGTAGGCTAGCTGTCCATGAACCTGCAGGCTAACTGTCCATGAACTTGTAGGTTAGCTGTCCATGAACCTGCAGGCTAACTGTCCATGAACCTGTAGGCTAACTGTCCATTAACCTGTAGGCTAACTGTCCATTAACCTGCAGGCTAACTGTCCATGAACCTGTAGGTTAGCTGTCCATGAACCTGCAGGCTAACTGTCCATGAACCTGCAGGCTTAATATCCATGTACTTGCAGGATAGCTGTTGAGGTAGAAGCCGTGTTCGCTTCATGGCTTTCCTTATGACTGCTAGCATGACCAGCATTGCTGCTTGTCCCCATCGTTCGTTACTTCACGTCGTTTTGAGGCATCTCCGGCTTCCTTTGTCTTAAAAAAAATACATCAAACTTATCAGAGACATGTTGTTTGTTGTTAAAAATGAAACACCATTTGTTTATTCCACTGGATTCGATTGGTCCTCATGTTCGTATTTTCTAGTCTAGGTTTCCTTTTTCTTTGTTTTGGGGTGTGGTTTGTGGTGACAAGCAATACATCTCTAACTCTCAAATAACATTGAATCTTGATGAACAACATGAATTTATGAAGATGTGTTATTTAAATTAAATGTATCAATGTATTTTAGAAATTTTAAAACGTTTTTCATATAAATATATGTATATTTATTATATAGTATCTTATTCACGAGGTGCCAATGTCTGTAAAACAAAAAAACAAAAAAGTAGTGTAAAATAAGAGCGGTTTCACATAAAATTGGACAGTGCGCACGCGCGGCCAGGGCCCTCAAGGATGCCTGTTGTCAAACTGAAACATATGTGTGGTTGCGCAGTGCGGCAGGTTGCAGTTAACACCATCTGATCTTTAACACGATGCGAGTGCACATTCGGGACAACAAAATAGTCTGCAAGGCGATGTCACAACACGGCGGCTTCGGAAGGATATTTTTAAAGTCAGGTATTGATTGGCAATAGAACTCCGCAGAGATTAACATGTGTGTTTGGGATTATCAACATGGCCTTAGTTCTGTATTGTATTTATTTATTATTAGTCATAATGTATTTATTAATTTATTAGATTTATTTCACACGTATACGTGCAAAACATGTAGGGTCGCACTTCGCGCATGCGCAGTGACACAAAACCCTACTTTGTTACGACCAAACTTATAAGGGGGGTATTCATTTGAATGTAGAGTGTGTTTTCATGTCTATTTTCTTGTTGTAATATATTAAATAAGAATATGGTCCTACAATTTGTGACTACCAGTGGTTTATTGAAAACAATTAGGGTAGGCTATTTTGTATGTTTGTTTGTTGATAAGATGTATATACTGTACATACAGTGTATTGTGTGTAGTTCTAATTAAAAAAAAAAGATGGATTAAAAAAATCAACAATGTCTTCAGCTCATATAGACAGAAAAACATTTTGTTGTTGTTGTTTTGTTTTTTTTACCAGAACCTAAAATAACGCCAAAGAAGTATAAGAACAAGGGCATTATTACATATTAAATCATTGACTGTGAAAAACATGAACAGTCTTGTATTTAAGTTTAGTTAAATCTTATTGGCATACAGTCCTCTATGTGTGTGTGTGGCTGTGTGTGTGTGTGTGTGCGTGCGTGTGCGCATGCACGCATGTCTATGTACATACGTGTGTGCGTGTATGTATACCTTCACCCAGTTCTTGGTTGGTATAACACTGACTTCCACCCAGGATGTGTTTCTTTCTCTGCAGAAGATCATCCTACAGCGAGTAAACATTAGAGGCAAAACCTCATGAATCAACCCTAATCTACTAATCACATCACAAAAAAAGGGAACAGAGAAAAGACATAACAGGGAAAGGCAGTGGTGGTATCCAGTGTACACAGAAGCTGATAAGGATGTTTCTGGATTGATTTGACATAACTCAGATCTCAAAGGGTCACATGCGTGGGTGTCAACATACGTTAACTAACACGCAAACATTTCGGAAAACCACAGATAACAATAATCAGTATACGATGTTCATGTCAATGTCATGTAATCAAACTGAGAATATTTTACAGTAATTGTTCATTATAAGTTAAATTCATGACAATATGAGGTAAGAAATATACATTATATTCACTGCTAAAGGTCCACATTTGATGTTTAGTTCAGTGCAGTTGGCCCACACAGGGACATCCATGGCTTCAACAGTTACACACTCATGTAAACATGACCTCTGTTAGACTAACAACAGCCTGAAAAAGCCTAAAAGTAATTTCATTCCAGGGGGACTCACTATAAAACCAGACCAGGCACTTTGAAAATCCTCAAGTATGTGAACGTCAAACACATGGCTTAGCAAAGATACAGAGAAATTCAGTGGCACATTCTCAACTTTAGTTAAAGATAAATTATGGGCCTGTGTGGCTCAGTGGGCTGTAGGTGAACGCCATGTGTTCCTGTCATCATGAGTTCAAAACCAGCTCGTGACCTCTGCTAGACATCATCTGTTTCCTTCCTATATTTCCTGTCATGTTCCACTCTGGACTATCTATTGAAGCACAGGTTTCCTTAACGGATAATACTGATGTTTAAGCTCCCTTTACATTATTCTGACTGATGTTTGCATCCATTTTCCACATGCAAAACAACACTTATTTTACAGAACACGAGTCTTAAACAAAACAATCCATCACTTAATTTCAATTTTAGTCTTTTGTTAGAGTTTACTTCTGTTCCTCTGTGAATGACTTGGCTTTTTCTTATCACTGTCTGCATTATGCTGCAATCCACTCAGTGTCACTCGCTTCATAGGCGCAGCAACAAAACTAAGTCAGATCCAGGAAATAATCCCTCAAAAACACATCAGCTTACAACCTTGTTTTGTCACATCCCGTCTTATTCAGGGAATTATTGTTCAGAGGCAAAGAAGTCAATTTCAAGCAAGGCTGGCACCATTTTCTAAAACAACAGTGAAAGATTTGAAAGGTACAGGGAGACATATTAAAATATAAAAGATTTTGAGTATGTCCTTCATACATTCTTTCCTCCTAGAGATTTTTTTTTCACAGTTTAAGTCAATTCTTAAATATAGAGATGCATTGTTAATGGTATGTTTTCAGACTTATTGAATTTTTAAAGACAGGCAGCTTTAAGTTGTAACAGTAGGATCAATTAATCTCTGAGGTTATGTCAACAATAACCTGGATATATTGCAAAACAGATATTTGTCTACGTTTGGGCCACTCATTCACACAAAAATTATGTTTTAGGTATCTGGTAAGTGTGAATCTGTTTGGAAAGGGAAAATAGAATGAGTTTGAAAAGGATGGTATCACACAACCATTTTTCTCACATCCGTCATTGCTTTGTATAATGAACCTGGACCTGGTGCATCATGTTCAGGTGGATAAATCAGCACATGACCTGCAGTAGATCAGGTTCAGATGGTCTAATTAAGGAACATAATGTAAAGAATACACTTTGAGAGGCAAAACTAACACATACGAAAATGTAGATTTAGAGCTTCACCTATGTTGTCACTCTTTCATTATGACATATTCAAACCTGTGCAGCTTCTATGTCCAGTGTCATCCACAAGTCAAACTGAAATAAGGTAGTTTGTCAGAGTATTGGTACCAGTTTTAGTTATTTTTGTGTTGTTTCATTAACAGTTTTAATTTTTTTTAAAAAGGGAGTTGGGGGTTACTGTAAATAAATAGAAAAAATTCCTGCATTAGAATGGAAAGTGTTCAAAAATCTGTGTTATTGCTGCTATGATTTTATTTTAGTGATCAATAGGAGGCCATGCCAGTCATAACATCCCCAGTTTAAGCTTAAGCGCAGGCTGTCTGTTGCATGTCATGTTGCATTTCTTCCTTTTAAGTTGTACTTCTTTCTACAACCTGGAACATGGGTCATGGATAAAAATCTAATTTGAGTGGTTTTTCCCTATTTTTTCTCTTTTTCTTTCCCTATTTTTATTATATGTTATGTTTTATATCACTTGTGTGGAGCATATTCAAAATAAAGATTCAAATCAAATTAATCTCTGCCTTTATTTTAATATCTGCTTCCAGCTGTATACTGTCAGATAAAGACTCATAACACCCATAAATAAGCATATAAATAAAGAAATAAATGGTACATATGGAATTACCTATCTTACCATATTCCATCTAGAACATGTTTATTTAATGGTAACTTCTGTATCAGAGTAAGGAGACTTTGAAATGTCCTGTTTCCCCAAAAATCAGTTCAGAATGATCACTTTTGAGATGTGCAGATTGAACTTGACAGTTATTCCATTGTTCTTGTGGTTTAGCATTATTTTTTTCTGCAAACTTTCAAAATGTTACATTTCCGGTAATTCTTTTCTTTTCTTTGGAGTGATTTAAGCCTTCATGTGTTTTTAACCACATGGTACACATTTTGTTTTAGCAATTTTCAGATGTATTGGCATTTTCATCTTTGAAAAAAAAAAAAAAGTGGATGGAATATAAAATGTGTTCACACTTACACTACGCTGATAAAGTGCATAGAGGTAAAAGACTTGCTACATTGTTTGTTTGATGTGTCTGGTTTTCTGAAAGTAACTTTGGTCACAGTTTACTAGAAATTCACAGTGTAGTGACCTCAGCAGCTGGCAACTCTCTACAGACCTTTCACCGTCAGCCAACAACACAACTCAAAAGGCAACAAACGGACACCAGAACAAACGGTCAGCACCTCCTAAAAAACAGAGCTCCTCTGTGTTCAACCTGGATATCTGACAGGTTATTATCACATTTGGTTCGCCCCATTTACAATCCAGACAATATATGCAGGCACAAACCAACCACAGCTGAGAATTTCAAGATAGAAATCTACACCTTCTCATAACTCACAGTTACTTTTCTGCAAGTTTTTCATGCTGACTAAAATTACATTTTCTACACTATCATAGATGGAAATTATTTTCAGGACAGAGATTGTAAAAACAATGTAAACACTTATGAAATCTTTGATTATAAGAGTCATTAGCATAGCAAAATTCCTCTATTAATAGCCCAAAATGACTTTTACATCCACTCTACTGAGCAAATAATCACTGCTTTAATGTGTTTGAAAAGTCAATGTTGCTGACGAGGATTACGGTTAATTTTATTTGAACGTCGGTACTGTTAAACATAAACTGTATGTATTTCTGAGCCAGGATTTTTTTTAAGGACAAGATGTTAAACCCTGCTCCTCGCCTGCACTAGTTACATAGTTAATGGTGTTTGGCCATAAATCATATTGCCATAAATCACTTTTGAAAATGGGGCCACTGCATGCATCTCAGTCACCAGGAGGTCCTTTCACTTGCAGCATGAGTAAACTTCCTTATATGTTTATAGATTCTGTCAGCATCAAGCAAATCGCTCCTCAGTGCACTCACAAGGTGGGAATGTGAAACACGTTAAAGAGCATGAATGGCTCTTCTTGCCATGTATCAACACATCCCTTAAATATGTTTTGACATAGTTACATGACTCAGAAATGCAGGGAAAGGTATGGTTAAATGATGGTGGAAAGGAGACATGTTGCTACTGTAATTTAAAGCTACTGAATTAAAAAAAAAACCCACAATAATAGTAACCCTATATTTATTACATTTCATTAGAGAAGAGAAGAACATTATGCAGTAGTTGAATTCCGTCTACTGTCAATACCACACATTAGCGCATATATGAGATAAAATGCTCAGATTATTATTATGCCAAGGCCCCTCAGCCATAAAGCAAATACATATACTTGCATACAAGCCTATATTTAATACGTTGCAGCTTTGTATATCCCCTTGAGACCCCCTTTTAAATTGGGAGACAGATGTTTATGCAGTTGCCATGGCAAGCTGTGTCCTCTCATGAGGAAGCAGCAGAGGTGTCGCACGATCCACATCACCCTTTCAGAAGCGTCATTAGGCTTGTGTCAACTGCTGAAATACTATCCTCTCAACAGGGTAGGTGCTTTCATTTGGGAACGAGGACACATAATGCAAAAATATAGACAGAGTTTATTTTGACTTATGTTGCCATTTCACCCCTAAACAGTGTATGAGATATTGATACCTTCTGTATTTGATGGAAAATAAATATTCCCACAAATACTTCCCACTGAAAAGTAAAACTTCACTATTTTGTTTTTTTGTGTATTTTTGCTTTCATGTTAAAGTATTGTATTTCATGAAAAAAAAAAAAGTAATATCCACTAAAAATACACTTTCTCATAGAAGTAACCACAAACAGATAAATGAGGACTAAAAGAAGGGAAATGGTTTCTCTCTAAGGTTAGTTGTGCCTGGGATATATCCATAAAAATTCACAAGGACGTTGTGTGGCCATATGTAAAGAGGCCTTGGGTTTAATTATCCATTAACTGCATAATTTTTCAGTCTTAACTTGGCTGAGCAGCACATATGTGCTGTTATTTTTGGGTACTTTGATTACAGCTAATAAAATAACATTTTTAGTTGAACTATTTACCGGTAATTTCCCTTAAAAGCTGCAATGCATCCAGGTTTACAGCTCGTTTCATGACATAACAATGTAAAGTCATATGAATCTAATTAAAAATACACTGTATATTGTTAATATGTTGCTTAAGGCTGTTGGCGTGTGCAGTAAAAAAAAAAAAAGAAAAAGCACCTTTGACTTTTTTTTGCTTCACGTTGGCCAATAAAACCTGGAGTTGGAGCGCTGTGAAACCTACGAGGTGTAGATCTGGAGCTCTGTCGGGCCCCCTCTCTAAACATTTGTCTTCATCTTCAGGATGGCTGCTGGCTCTGGCCTTGCCGCCAGCTCCTCACCGCTTGTTTGATGATTAAATACATTTTGATTTTCTGGGCCATGTTGTAAACTTCCTGTGTGGGTTGCAGCGTCAGGTCTGTGTTTCCACACCGCCGCTCCCCAAAGGCCTTGCATGAACACCATTATTATCCCTGCAAATTAGCCCAGTTAACCCGTCCCTGCTCCAGTTCACTCTTTGTTAACCCCTCATTTTTCACCATGTCTGGACTGCGGACCGAGGGATTGTCGGCGCTGGGTCTCCCTTCCCACCACCGTCCCCATCCACCCTTGTCCTGGCAGATCCTAACCCCTGTGAATATTAAACAGCACAGTCTGCAGGAATGCCTCAGCTAAATTGGCAGCAGATGTCGTTGAGGGGATTTGGTTGTGAAGTGTTTTGTCTGCAAACTGAGCTGTAAAACATCTCAGGTCTGACAGGTCTTCTGGTGAGTCTCTGAGGTGAAATGGCACAAAGACTGCGACTCACTGGTGGATGAACACTCAACCATCCATTTAATGATCACCTATGAGAGGTTTTAAGAGACAAAATGAGCACATAGTCTACTACTGGACTTGTGGACTACAACAAGAAGTGAACCCATGTTGAGTACAAAGCTGCTTTCCATTAATTTCAATAATGAAGTGTAGATTTTTGTGATTAAGTTGCTAGATAACCTCTTTAACACCACACAGTAATATCAATTTGGTCCATATGTTGTTGTCCTTAGCATGACATGGAGAGGTTTTTGTCAAATAAGACAGACTTCCATTCAAACTGTGGAAGCCATGTCAATTATAGGCATATTACATTTTAATGTATGTTATAATTTAAAAACCTACATGGGATTCAGGAATGGAAAATGTTGCTTACCTGCTGGTCATGTCATGTTTGAGAGGAAGCAGACCTTAGATGTCTGGGTGTCTGGGAAAAAGATGAATGACTGGTGCACAAAGAAAATGATTTCGTAGTTTGTTCCAAATTTGAAACCAGTCATTGCTCCAGGCTACGACTGTCGACATAAACTGTGACACATGTGATTCCTTTCTCCCACTGCATATTATGATAGTTCGGGCTACTGGTGCTCCTGATTTTACTCCTTGGAAGCAAAGGTTGAGCACCAGGCTCAGATACGTCAATAAATAATAAATACTTTCATTTATCATCATTAAATCTATTGATAAACAGTCATTTAAAGCTCCTAAACTTATTCAACTGAAGCTAAAAATTAAATGTTTATTTCCAAATGTACAAAAACATGATATGAGTAGCTTTACATTTATTGACTGTTCACAATCTATACAAATATTTTCATTATATTACATCATTTATGTCATTGTGCTCTACTGCCCACTTGGCTTTGGACAGACCAGCCTTTATATATTATTGTTTTTAGTTTACTTTGACAGTTGGTGACCCAATAAAAACAGCTCAGTGACCCATTTAAAGTTCCAGCTTGGGAAAGGAGTCATAAAACAAAGCTGTAACAATCAGTAGTTTTATGTAAACCATGAATAAATAGCTTATCTGTAACAAGAAAAAAATTAGTTAAATCCTCTTTTGAATCATTATTTTTTATTTACTGGTACAGCTTTATTGTTTACTTTACTGTTGCCATCTTTAATAATCTACCTGCTGAGCCCCAGAAAGCAGAGTGACAAAAAGAGTCACTGGTTGGTGAATATAACGCTCCATTTTGCAGATGAAGAGAAAAAATACTCCCCAAGGATATGAGGATTAGGACTTAATGTACACTACAAACAGAGATGACTATTATGAATCTAAACAAACATAATGAAAATGAAACTCAGCTAAATACAACCGAGTGATACTCTGTGTCTGTAGTGATATCTAAAGAGGAAAATTAACTGTTACCTGTATTCGTTTTTAATGCCTATATGTTGACAGATGTAAGATGTTTTCACTTTGATGAAAATTGATTTAGTGAACCATGCTGCATTATGTCAATCTGATATTTATTGACATCCACACATCCTAGTTTTGTGCTTACTGCAATTCATTACCTCATCATTGAAAGCCAAAGTCCTGCCCCCTGCAGTTTGTACCCCTGTAGAACTTTAATTAAATCATTCACTACCATTTACGTGTTTTGACATCAATTCAAATCCAAATGAACAAATGATCTACACTTTATTTTGATGGGTGCCATACTTATGAAGTGTTAGAATATTTTATTATAGTATAAGATTATAATATAGTATATAGTATAGTATATAACAACATTCTCTTGTCATTCACCTGGAAGTGAATGACTTGAAGAAAAAATGTCATTGTTGCCAATGACAAGAGACTTTTTATTTTTAATTGAATTATGTGATAATTTACTTATTATATGATATTTGTCAGTTTAAAAGACAATGTAAAATAATTAAGAAAGTTGCAGTAGTTGTCTATGGTCATCATAATTTCATTAGAATTGTCTTTCCCCTTAATCTGTATAGACTGGCTGTAGATGTCTCTGCAACTTCATTATGACTAGACTGCAGTGATTTTCACTTCTCTTAATAATGTTTACCTCCCTCATGAAGAGGGAGGTAAATATGCCAACACAGCTCTCACTTTGGTAATATGCGACAAGACATGCTAAAAAAATTCCTAATATAAAATTAGATGTTTCTTTTGGTCATGATTAGTGACTCCCTTTACTTAAAAAAATCTATTAAACTGTATTAAACTGATAAATATTGTATTGGTGGGACAAATAAAACAGGATTAAAATGTAACTTACCTCTCTCCATTGACTGTCATTCATATTTGATCTAAAGTTAGTTTCCATGGGGCACAATGAAAGGGGTGGGACTAAGGGATTATATTGGTTAACACGAATTAACTTCTATTCAGAGATCATCTTTACAAGTGTTTTGCTGTTTTAAAAAAAAGTGATAAGGTTTACAAACTGTCCTGTAACAATAAAATGTGAATAACCTTGAACAAATATGTACAACATGAAATATATAAAGAAAACTCAGCCCAATTTCAACAATTTTCTGCCTGTTCTTAAGTGTTTAGTGTCCGATCCATAATGTGCATGTCTAAATGATAAGTTGAGGCATAATACTCTTAAAATTGCATTCGATTTTCTAAAGAAATTCCAAATTCAAGATTATTTAAATTTTTTTTATTTTACTTTATTTAGTTTACACAAGTAAGTATTTTCATAATTTAATGTTATGGGTTTTTTTCTTCAATAAAACAGAGACACAAATTTGGAGTTATCATAATTTTTTTAGCTTGTTATTTATGCTATTATTTTAATGGTTCTCTCTACTTGAGATACAATTTGACTGAATGTGGCACCTGAAAAAAGAGTTTGAGACCCCTGCATTAAAGCATTCAGGAGTGAGGTTAAAAAACCCAACCTGAACACTCTTCATAGGAATCAGTTCACAAGTTATTCTGAATTATTATGGACAAGATGGTGACTTTTAAGATACATTATTGATATGCATGAATAAAGCATATACAAAATACAATCAAATATATTAATGTTGTTATATTGCACAGTTCATTTATTATAGCCTACATAAAAAACATGTATTTACATGCTATAAAGTTACATGTAAATCGCTTTATGTATAAACAGGATATAAGAGTGGTTCATAGGAGAGAACAACACGTGTATAAGAAACTTCCATCTTTTACACTCAAGTCTCAGCACACAAATTTCAGAAAATAATCATGTTAAGTGCTGTGTGGGAGGGGGCTGTGTGCAGCAAATATGTGATATCATTTTTTTTTTAAACTGATAAGAAAGCATTACAAGCAGGGCTTCAGCCCCTACGTGTAGGTAAGTGCATGGAGCAGCTCCTTCACTGACAAGGTGAAGCTTAACACGAGAACCAAATTCAGGGGTGGCCAAGATCCACGCCGGCCATCTGCCAAGAATCCAGTAGTGCAAATGGTTGAATGTGTGTAAGCTCGACTTGGACAATAAAGTCAGTATGCCTAAAAAGATGCTAACATCCTTTAATGGGTATGAAAGCCACTGCAGCAGAATACAAATCCCGGCTGTTTTCTTTGCTCCCTGTAGCCCAGACTTTTATCCACTTCCATTTAACATGCCCTGTGAAGTTGATTAATTAAACACTTTGGGACAAAAGGGGAAACTTTTATCAACTTTGGTCATGACTAACCCACTGTGTGGAGTTTGGGGAAATCAGCAGTGATTTTTAAAAGCTGTTTTTCTTCATCTCCTAATCACAAGACAAGTTGGTGTTGAAGTGTTTGTCAAGAAATAAAAGTTTTAAAAATTCACACTGATGGCAGATCAAAGATAAGAAGAGGCTGGTGTCGGTGGTGTTTGCCACCTGCTGTGGGACACATGTGAAGGGAGTGTGGGGTAAATGTGGGGTCATGGCTGTCAGCAGTCTCTCGGTTATACTATCCAAGAGGGACCATAGATATGAGGAGGGCCGTAACTGCAGCGATGACATGATGAGGGACCCAGGGGTTACACAGTCACACTACCACCATCGTCATAGTAGAGCGTAAAGAGTCAGTGTGTGAAAGGCTGTGTGTGTTTGGGTGTAAACATTCCTGCTGCAGTTTTCTCTCAGGACTCTGGTCTCGTGTTGTGTTGTGTGATGCTCCCACAGATGAAGCCCATCCACGACCCCTATAAAAATAGAAGGATGCCCACTTCCTGCTACCCTCAGGCGTGCCAGTCCTGCCTCAAGGGAAAGGGGCCCCATAATTTATTATGTTCTCCCCTCTTGTTAAGGAAATACTTTCTCAATAGCTCTTTCTCCTTTGTATATTTTTACTGTTCTTATTTTCTTCCTTGATTCAACCCTGCTCTCTCTTATTTATTTACTTTCTAAACACCAGATTGGTTCGCTACGTCTACACTGCAGTGAAGAGACTTTAATAAATTACTTTTGTCTTCACTTTAGACAGTGTTTATTTGTCTGTGTGAACCTGAAGGGATAAGAATATTTTTGGGATACCTATGTGTAGGGTGGCAGCTGAGCTGAGTCACACAAACTGACCAGGGTTAACATTACCTCAGACTTTAATCAGATTCCTCTGCTGCAGATTGAAGATATGTGGACAGATACAACGAGCTCAGATGTCACAATTTATCTGCTTCAACCTGCCATTCTTAATGTACAGACATTCCTGCTCTGTGTGAAGTCAGAGGATGTTATGTCCACAGCGTATGTTGTGTGAAATGTTTTCTTTCAGCACGAGTTTCAATCTTTCAGTGAAATCATGCTGAAACTTTCAATCTTACACTGAATGTCACCCAGTGGGACTAAACATTCATTTCTTTCCAGCAGTGACTCCTCTTGTTTGTTGGTGTTGGTCAGAGTTTGCAGCTTTTTCAACTCCCCTCAATCCAGAGAAACCATGAAAGCAAAAGGGATGAAAAGGCCAAGCCACTTGCTGATCACTGATCCATGACTCAGCTTTGAAAGTCTCCGCCTTCAAATCAAATTGTCCAGCTTCAAGGACCGGAGCTGCTGCAGTCCTGCCCCGGGCCACTCTGTGTCACAGACCAGCTTTGTGGGGTTAACACGCATTTTTCTCAGTTGTCATGGGCTGATGATGAGGGCAAAGGGAGTACAGAGGAGCACAAAGGTCACCACACTCACAAATATCAGTCAGAGAAAAAAAAAAAGATGTAATTGCCAGAATTAAAAGGTCTTAAAGATTCACATGAGCTCTAAGTTTTCAGTTTTAAAGACGATGTCATATGGTCCCTGAGGTTTCCCCAAACACAGACTTGGACGCCATTTTTGCTTTTGTAGTTTGCATTTTATATAATTACTACATTATCTCTGATGCCTTATACCATATACATTGTTCATACCATCTATTTATGGTCTTATTATTACTATGATGTTCTTATAAGTTACTGTTGTATATTATGCTGCTTGTTCTATACCAAGAATTAATCAATCTGTCTAATCTAAATCTAATTGTTTCTTATTTTGTTGCTGTGGTTTTGGGACTTTGATAATATTACACCTTTCATAGTACATGTTTATGTTAGTTTTCATTAAAGGTGTCATTCCGCTGAAAATCACGCTCCTTTTGCAATTTGATGGGCCACCCCGAGTTACCAACACATGCTGCGTTTGCTGCGTAGTGTGTCACCTCCACTGGCTGTATTTCCCATTCATAGAAAACAACACAGAGAAATGAGTGACTCAGAAAAAGCCTGTCCACTACACGTCACAAGGACATTAGTATCACCCACGTGCAGTTAAGCCCACCCCCATTGCAGCAAATCTCAAGTAGCATTAGCATTAGCATCTACAAGAGAAGGCGGCGCCACAGTAGCTGCTGCACAAACTGGAAAAAATGGCAGAGGAAACTGGTTCATGTGCTTTGCTCTGTGGAAATAAAGCCTGTTTTTTTCCCCTGTATATTTTCAAAACAAGTAACGGCGCAAAACCTAGACCCCCCATGTTAAAACATTATAGCAGAAATAAACATGTTTACAGCCTGGTGGAAATAACAGCTATGGCCTCTATGCTTCATTTATATAGCATATAACTCAACCATTTACATTACAAGAAGGGAGAGTCTGGGACTTAAATGTGTTAAAGTCTAAAATCTAATATCTTGTTAAATGAACTTACTGGCAATACCCACAGTAACTTAGTTGCATCAGCTGATGTTTGCATTAAATCATATGAATTATTATGTTGTGTCAGCTAACCTGCTAATTATCCCAGGTAGGTGTAATTAGTGTGTTTATACATTACATGAGGTTGTGCAGTGGTGATCAATTTTGCCTCACATTAAGATGATCTGGGGTTCAATTCCTGTAAAGCTTGGACCTTAATATATGTATAGGTCAATCTAAATCACTCATAGTTTTAAAAATCAGAGCAATTGATCATCTGTGTATATAAGGCTTAGTAACACATCCAGGGTTTACCCACCTTCACTGGTTGGTATCATAGACCCCCAGCACCTGCCATGAATGGATGCATATATTCTGTTGCAGTTTTATCTCTCACTTTCCCAACTTGAGTCATAAAACCATCACGGTGAGGGTCATGTTGTGCTTCTTGAGCCTTTAAATTACACAAACCAACATTTGACACCTCAGAAGGTTCATCGACTATTCATATCTAGTCTGTGTGTTTGAACTGGGTATAATGTGGGCATCTATTTACTGCCCTGTAACCTGTCTGATAAACATTTCATGACAAAATGACACATCTACAAGTTCAAAAATTAAAGTGTATTTCATTTAAGTATAAATACAGAGTAGATTTAATGCATTTACTGTATTTTCAAAGGGGGGATATCATGGAAAGGAACCATAAGGAAATCCACTAGGATCACAATGACCTCTTTAATTTATCATGTTTTCTCTTGACCACAATTACAGACTATGAGATCCGAAACTTTAGATAGTTTGTAGTCTTTCATTTGAGCAGTAAAGAACCAAAGGGAATCTTAGTTTCTGTCCTCTAAGGGCTTTATCATACACTGCAGCCCAGAGAAAATCACACATCGGCTGGTCATGCTTCATGTCAGGACAATTAAAAGAAGTCACTGTGGCTGCAAAGTCCCAGCCCCTTCTGCAGACACTGAACTCACTTATTTCCGAGGCTAACTCCTCATCCCCACAAGTTCACAGAGTGTGTCTAATCTTATCTGATCTGTTATTAGCAGCATTTTTCATCTTTATGACAGAGCTAACAAGGCTCTGAGATTGCTAATAGCTGGGAATGTTCAAATCTCACGTTAAGCATGAAGATGAATGAGACGAGGATCACTCAACATAAATCACTCAGCTCTTTGCACACTTGTACAGTACAGTGAAAAAATCTTAAACCCGAGGTTCTCATGAAACATTGATTTTCAGAAAAAGAAATCACACTGTCTGAGCTGATCTGCCATGCAACTGCTTTTATTTAATTTAAATCACAGAGCTTTACAGTTTGAAGCAGGAACCAAAAATGATTTATCACAGACGTGCTTTAAAGTCATGTAGAAAATGAGGGAAACATTACCATGGAATGTATTACCAAATGCTTACTTTTAAAATGACAGCAAATTGAGACATTACTTTCAAAGAAGAAATGATGAATCGCACGGGCTTTACTTAGGCGGGGAAAAAAAACACAAAAAAAAAAACACCCAGGTGCACATTTTTAAGAGCTTTAGAAGAAACAACATCATGAACCAACTGCAAACCAAACATGGCTATAGAAGCAAAGAAAATGGGGAAATGCTGCCACGTTACTGGAAAGAGTGAGCTGTCAATATGTTGGCTAACACGGGAGAGGGCAGGGGTTAAGAGCAGTAATCAGGCCTTGTTTGAGTGATGGAGGAGGTGGTATCAGAGGACAATGACTCCACGGAGCCGCTCAGTTTGGTTCTGTCACTATCTGTTGTGTGTTTCAGCGGATGACTTTAGTGTTCAACAAAAACTGGACGAAACAGTTATGAATCCTATCAGTGAGCTGGTATAGATAAAAGCCATTTACAGAAATATCACTGCCAGACACTGAATGGATACGCACTCATCGCACGGCCCCCCATCCGCCCACCAGTTTTAGACAGCACCATCCTTCTTGTAGTTTTGGGGTCATCTGCCAATGACCTGTTATCAATGGCCCAGCTTAGGCCTCCAGACACATTAATCTGTCAGGATAAGTTTACATCAGCTCAAATTGCTGCTCCGGTACCTTAAGCTTCATCCTAATTCTTACTTGGGCTGCGCTTTCTTTTTATTTTGCATTTCTCTGTCATTTTTCTAATCCATGTGTGGGGGAGCATGAAGCTTTACACCAAACAGCTCTTCAGTCTCCTGTCACAGGATGCACAGCCTCTCTTCTCCTTCCTCCACCAGGCTCCTGAACCAGAGAAAGAAAGGAGGAAAAAATACAGATGAGAGGATATAGCACACAACAGAAGCACAACTTGACGTAATCACAAAGTTGAGCATCAATACTTGGAGCCTGTCAACACGCCTAAAGTGTGTCCGATATGACGCATCTTAAAAAAAACAAAAACGTCCAACTACTTTGTTAAAAATGCATCAAAATTACAAATTACATGTCATTTGACAGTTATTATGCCATAACCACTTCTAACAATGCAACTTTATAGTAACATATAGCTTTAACCAATGCTTTTTCTGTTAATAGTGTTTTGTTTTTACATGTAAATGTTTATCTTGACTAGCTGAAAATAAACTGAACTTTACTATTTAGGGGAAAAAATTAAATTATATAAAAAAATCAACCAAACTTTTGTTTTTGCCAAATTATTGACTTCTTTAGTAGATAGTAAAATAGGCAGGATAAAGTACAGCTGGTCATTTATTATTGTGAAGTAAAGAGTTGCATCTTTTGTCAACCCAGCTTCATTTACAATAAGTTTCATCTCGCTTTAATTTGCAATAAGGCAGTCAGAGACAGTAGACCTCCAAGGCTTGATATGGCGTCATATGATATCAAAACGTGATCGGGTCATAAGTGTTGACCCATCTTATGTCTGAAGGTGAGATGATGTGAATGCAAAAACATGCGAGATTCTATCTGGTCTGAATCCAGAGATATTACCACTGATGTGTTTTAGCTGTTGACCTTTAGTGTGACCTTGACCTTTGACTTTCATTGCTCAAAATCTAATGGCTTCTTCCTTGACCCATTATCTATCATTCCTGAAAGTTTAATCAAAATCTGTTAAGAATGTTTTGCATAATCCTGCTGAGTGAGACAGACAGACCCGAATTTAATACCTTCTTGGTGGAGGTAATAATGATCTGTTCACCACAGGCTGCTGCTTACATCCACAATCTTTTATATGTACGGTCCACCTTAAAATTTTAACTGTACTGTTTTCCATTAATCATAAAGGGCACATTAACGATACATACACAGATTTACATTAAAAGCAGCATATTATATTATATTATTTTTATCTTTTAAATATTTGTGATAATAAAAATTGTTTTATAAGGTTTCAAAGGATAATTTTTCCCTTTACAGTAGATTAACATGAAAACAGGCTGACATTGTTAAAGTATGAACACATTATTTTATTTTTGTATTTTGGTGCCGTAAGGGGAATTAATGGGTTAGTAACAGTAGTAGCAGTAAATGTTCCAGTTAAACAAAAACTGATCTGGGAATCACAGGTCTGGGTATGCAAGTCTGTAAAGTATATGATCTACCTACTCATCTATCAGATCCCTCTACAAATACTGTTCTGCACTGTGAAGTTTAATAATGCGAGATGGATTTTCAGTGGAGTGGGGTAGAAAGAGTAAATTTGGCAGTTTTTTTGTTTTCTGCCTTAATTTTTTCGTACGAAAGTTAATTGTGTGTGTATACATTTGTCTGGTTTTGTTGTGATATCTATTGAGATTTGAAGATTCAAGGTCGTAAGTGGTAATTGTAATGTGCATAGTAAAGAAACTGGTTTCCCTGTACAATGAAAATCTTACTTTGCCTACCGTATGGAATGCCACAGTTGTTGAAGTAAACAGTCCGTACTGGGGGTGGGTGGAGTCTGACAAATGAAAGCAGTGGTCCCTTTTCCACTGCAGGAACTTTATATTTAACCTGGGATTGTGAAAAACTCAGCACATTTCTACGGTAATTATCTAGATTAAAAATATTTGCTCAACCACAAATTTTTCCCTCAAAAAAGTTCCTCGTCAAGGTTTCTGTCACCACAAAACAAGTGTGTACAGCAAACCATAATGTATGGAATGGTAATTGCAAAAAGACTTATTTTAAAGCAGTGGAAGACAGAGGCAGTGTCCCTCTTCAGGACATGGCTCTCTGAACTCACATTTCTATTACATTTGGAGAAAAGCAGGTACAATCTGTCTAACAACCTTTGAGACTTCTATAAGATCTGACAACCTTTTTTGGACCATCTTGAAGAGTTTGATGGAGAACTTGAAGCAATGTGAGGGGCTACTCACCCCTTTGTTTTTATTTTTTTTTAAATTTTATACTAATGGTCATTGCTTTAGTCTGTTTGCCTTGTCTTTGTTTTGTCTGTTTTGTCTTTGTGCTTTTTTCCATTTCAGTTCTCTTGTAATCCTATAATTTTTTTTTCCTGTTTTATTGTTTGTTTGTAATTGATATTCTTTGTTTATTTGTAATGTTTGTAATTAATATTCTTTGTAATGTTTGTAATCAATATTCTTGGTTTGTTTGTAATGTTTGTAATTAATATTCTTTGTAATGTTTGTAATGTTTGTAATTAATATTTCTGGGAAAAATTCAAATTCAAAATATTGCATTAAAAAAGTTCCTAGAAGTGAGGTAGTACTTTTCTGATTCCATTTGGAATTCTGGAGGGGTGGAGCTGTGTGATGAACAACACTGATAAGTGAGAGAGAGAAACGGGAACATTCTGCACTTTCGTTCCCCAACTAAACTAATCTGTGGCTACACACTGCACACTTGGTTATTTCATTTCTAGAAGCTTCATCCTATTTTTCTGTTGAATGTTTAAAGTCACCGTTCTGAGCACACAACCCCGTCCCTCAAAAACTTACAGGGAATCTAAAATGCCCTCCCCCTAGAAGGTTTGAGGTTAAGAAAAGGTTTTTTCCTGGGTCATTTAGGTTTTTCAGAATCCCTGGTAACTTCTAAAAATCTCTGCAGTGGAGAAAGGCACGATAGAGTCTATAATATCTAATGTCATGACTCCTGCACAAAAAAAAAACTTCTTGAAATCCACAGAAATTAAGATGAAACTAATACATTGTAAGACAGAATGAGATGAAAGGCATGTATGAGATACAAGATACTAAACTTCTATACTGATAGAGTAAATTACAAAGGATCTTTAGTTGAGTTGAGCTACTTGTTGCTGCATTTCCTTCAGATCACAGTGAACAGCAGAATGACTTACAGTGTAATATGTTTTACATTAGCACAGAGTGAGAGCTGTGAGCATCTGCACAAACTGCTCCGAGATGCTTTCACAGGCGATAAGCCACCCAGTAATGGCAGCCTGGGGTCATTAAGGTCTGTTGTGCAGACAGTTTACCACGGCACAAACAGAATAAACAAGAGCCATTTTCATTTTTTATTCATGGATTTAATCACGGATGACAAAACATCCAGTAAATAAAGAAAGAAAGAGATGAAGTTGGCTCGACTGTGTGCCTCGCCTGTGCCTTCGGTGTTTTTGGGACAGTCTGTTCAGTAACGAGACGGTATTAAAACTGTGGCGAATCTGGAAATGTGTGTAAGGGGGGGGGGTTCTGACATTAACAGGCTGGCGTGGAAAAGAGCTGGCAGAGACCCAACACACAGTTCAGACACTGTGAGGTCCTCTTCGCCCATTCTAATGAGGCATTGTGAGGGTCTGGGCTGAGGCCCTCAGCAGGGCCCCCTGGGGGTCAGAGGCAGTTTGGATGAACCACGGAGGAAGTCTGTGGCAGCAGGATGAGGCGTGTTATTCCACATATCAGGACGGCAGATGGTTAAGAAACCGCAATGGACGCAGGGAATGACATGACACGTCTTCAAGGTCACGTTCAGGAAACGACATCATATTCAGAAGCTGTTTCCTGTGACCCCAGTGGGACGATGATGTCAGCCTTTTGTTTACAAGAATATCTGAGTGTTGATATGACGCATGTCCAGGTGAAATGGACAATATTAAACAAACACAGTCAAAAATATTCTTTGTATTATTCGTGGTGGTGATGTCAAATTTATTGTTCACACTGAGGAAGAGGGAAAATATCTAAGCAAGAAAGAATCTTTGAGTTTTTAAGTATTTACTTATGTGTTAACTTTAAAAACTCTGATTGTAAATGTTCTAAATATGTGCCATACTTGCACTTAACATTACTTTTAGGTTATAACTTTGTTGTATATTTGTTTCATTTTATTTTATTTTGCTCATCACTGATATGAAGCAGAAATATAATGTCATAGAAGAAAAAGGAATGTGTAGTTCAAATATTAAGACTGATTTTATCCTAAATGGGTAGACCAACAATACAGTAAAAGACTGTCCCTGGGTATTTTACACATATGAATGCAGATCATGAATGACAAAAAAAAAAAAATCTACCAAAATGAAAACGATATACAGTAGTGGAAAAAAGTTTTTTAGTACCCTTAAATTTAACACAATCTCAAACATTATCATGAAATATTTGAATAAAAATCTTTTTTGTATTTCTGAAGGTGTGGCTGCAACAGACAGAGACAGAGACAGATTTTCTCATTAACAAAAAATGCATTAATAAATTCTTTCAACTTCTTTCAACATATCATGACTGAAACATCCAGTTTTGACCTTGATAGTACAGCACACATGTAGAAGGGAGCATGTGGGTTTGAAGAATGGAACAATACTTGGGTAGAGTTCAATGACTGGAGAAAGATGTGTAATGTAATATATTCCAAATGCATAGGGGGGGGGGGGGTCCAAAAACTCTCTTCCACCACTGTACATGTATAACAAGACCAAATAGAGAGTGCACCACAGCATGTTGCTGACACTCAGAATGTATTTGCATTTTGCAGTTAAGTTAATGTTCATTTTTAAAAGAATGTGTTTTCTATTCTATTTTAAGTCAGAACAATCAGTCAATCCAATTTACACAGCACACATGTCCCACTTATTTTTTTTTTATAGTAATAGAGGTACATGTCCTACTTTTTACTTCTATAATATGAGCACATTTTAACAGCTTGAAAAAATGTTTTTGAACAAACCAAACAAAAAAAAAAACAACACACAACGAAACATTTGTTAAACAAGTATTCAGAGGATGCCTAATCTCGCCCCTATTTTGTGTCAATCTCAAGTTTCTATGAGGATTTGATTTTGACCTTTGACCTCTTGCATTATTGATAATTTCCTTATATGTATATATGCTTCAGTGTGTGTAATATTATAATATATCCAGTGTTGATGAAGTTATGCTTGACACACTCAAACAGTGTTACAGAAGTTAATTTTGTGACATGTTACCTTTGACCTCCAGAGATGTCAAAAACTATTGGTTGTAGGTGATAACACCAATCATGAGAATTGTAAAAAAAAAAAAAAAAAAAAACTTAATTCTGCATCGTTTGGTGCCAATCCGAATGTTCTGTGACCTTCTTGAATTATAACCAATAATGTGATTTTGAACTTTTAGTTAATTGTGACCTTGACCTTTGACCTTTACTCAAATCAATCATTGCAACTGATGTGCATTAGCTATATGTATATGACCATGTAATTTCATGATGATATCTCGAGTATTCATTGAGTTATAGCTGCGGACACACACACACACACACACACACACACACACACACACACACACACACACTCCATCCCTGTATCCCCTCTTTTAAATTGTTGCATGTAACTTGAGTAAAGAAGTTGAATAAATTCTGCTTTTAAGAGGCTTTCTTCTCTACATAGCTGTGTTTTAGTTGAGTAGAGAATGGACAGAAGGAATGAGGGAAGGAAAGAAGGAAGGAAGGAAAGAGGATGCAGGCGTCATTTGCTCGCACGTGTTTTAAGATAAACTCAGATGTTAAGAATCTCACACGTAAACAAAACATCAGCTTCATTTAAACCTAATGAAATCTCTCAGCATCAGCATGTGTTCCCTGAAAAACGTTGCCTTACATCAACAAGTTTAAATAATGTGTGGCACCATGAGGGAAATGTGTTTTCGTTTGACCTCAAACAGCAAAGATGGGAATCTACAATAAATGTCAATGCGTAGGTTTTCATTTTAATCTGAAGCAACTGTCACGACTTGATCACATTTAACGAAAAAAGACAAACTAATCAGTGAAGTCACCTGATGGAGTGTTTTTATTGGAATAAAACGCTGTGTGTTCTCAGCGCCTCAGTGGACGTGGCTGTCCGTCCCCGACCCTCAGTGTTTGTTCTGGTCATCCTACTGACTGACAGTCGCAGGAAAAAAAAAAAAAAAAAAAAATCAACCAGCACTGTCCCCAAAGTGATCTTATCTTCTCTAGTTTGATTGTGCTGTTCAGTAATTTACGTTGTGTGGTAAAGATTCAGGAGGTTAATTAATAAAAACAACCTGCAGGTTCATTTAGAAAGGGATGAGAGGTGTCAAGGCAGCAGAGATCCCAGTTTGATGAGTTCACTGCTTTTTATCAGCTCTTGAATACATTACATTTAAGAAAAATGTCATTACTGTCACATTTTAGTCTGAGCTTCTTCTTTAAATCCTGTTTTGATACATAAAAAGTTATAATTATTATGAATAGTTGAAGATTATCATTAGTTAAATTTCACTTGGTTGTTTTAAATTAATGTCATTTATGTGAATCTGTTGATATTTTTAATGCATTTTTACTCTTTGGCTGCAACATGATATCAGCAGCAGCATGTAATGAGTGATGATTGATTACTTTCTGTGTTTTTTGGAGGTTTTATTTTTTGTTATTGAATGTGATGGAGGAATATTTACATGAAGAGCAAAGACAAATTCCTGCTTTTTCTCAATAAAATGTTGCCAATTAAGCTATTCTATTAAATTTTATTCTATTCTTATTCAACTATGTTTCATACAATTCCAATCCTTTTCATCTCATATTGTATATCTTATTACTTCAGAGGTTATGTAATCATCTGTTAGCAACATAGCTCAAAAAGCTATGGATGGATTTGGCTGAAATTTTCAGGAAATGCCGATACCAATACAAGGGACAAGTGATAAAAATTTGGTGGTGCAGTATGTATATATGTATGTATGTGTGTGTGTGTGTGCGTGTGTATGTATGTGTGTGTGTGTGTGTGTGTGTGTGTGTGTATGCCATTGTGTGTCAGTAGGATGTATTACCATCATATTAAAAGCCCAGAAAATGACCCCTTAATACATATCATTGATTGATCGATTGTATTGCTATAGTCAAATTAATTATCTCCACTTAATTTACCATTTACTTTTTTTATATATTAATATTTTAATGCAGGGGTTATATAAGGGGTTAAAACCCAGAAAGGAGAAAACAAGCCGAGTCTGTTAGTCTTTTTTTTTTTCTGTATAGCATGTTATTTAGTCGGTTGCCATCGACAACATATCACTGAATGCTACACATTGAACCTTTAAAAATAGAAATGTTACATATTTTCGTTACAATCACAGAAAATCTAAAGTGATTTGTACTTGATTTTGCAGTTATGTATATTCTAGTGCTCGACAATCTATAGAGCCAGGTCGCAGAACCATGTCTTAATCAGTGTCGTCTTGCCTTTAATTTGATTGATTATGTTTACTAACCTGTAGGCAACGATCTCCATGTCTCTGGCCATCTTCTCATTGAGCAGTTCCTTGTAGTCTTCACACTGCTCCTTCATCTGTGCGTGCAGATCAGCCTCCTGGTGTCTCATTTCATCTATAGTACACTGTTGAACGTGACCAGACAAACACACACACACACACACACATATATATATGAACCTGGGGGCAGATTAAATGACAGAATCAGTACAAACCACTGGTCCATTACAGCCTATGATTGCAATAATCATTCCTGTCTGATACCTCCAGCTCAGCAATCTCCTCCAGGTACGTTGCCTTTTTCATTTCAACCTCGTCTTCCAGCTCCTCGTTGCATTTTTCCAGCTCAGCAAGCTCCTTATTTAGCTCTGAAATCTTCACAGACAGCATATTCATATAAAATACAGTAAAAGGAAACCTATTAATTGTGGGAATATTCATGTAATGATGGTACAGTAAATTACTGGGTTGTCTTTATGGTCATTTTCAGTTAGAGGTCGAGTCTGTAGTATGTCTTGGCATCTAGTTGTAAAATTGCCTCCTCTGCCCTACAGAGGCCATTATTAGAAAAGGGAGTCAGGTTTCTAAATGCATATTTTAACTGTATTTAATTATTTTTTTTAGAAAAAAAAAAAAACAGGAGAATTTGTGAACCACTGCTACTGTCATGCAAATATTAACATATTGTTCGTCATTGTCATCATAATTTTAAGTAGTGTCTGTTAGAAGCAGTATTTTATACAACAACATGGTTTAGCTATGATTTAGGAGCTGAAGAGACATTATGTCAAAAGTTCTGAAACTTGTTTTTTTTACTGAACTATTCATCTGGATAATATAACATTTTAAGCTCTTCCATAGTGTGCCTAAGCCCATTCTTAACATTTGTCTGCAGCTCATCACAAATAGTGGTGTTTATTGCAGTTTCCATCTAATATGACATTTATATTTGTTTCCTGTATTAAATCACGTAATGCCGCTTTCTCCTTCTCAGATAGATTAACTCTGTTCATAGACAGAAAACAGCCACAGTAAAACCATAAATTGCCTTCATTTTCTATATGGTTTATGTTGTCAGTAGCTCCATTAAAGATCTGTTTGGAATCATCCAAAGTCAGAACTGCTACAGTTTAGTTTGAACTGTGGATCAACAAAGCAAAGATAGCAAAGATAATAACATTGCATTAATAATGACTTTATACCTTCATAAGACTCATGATCAATCTCACTCAGGTTGAAGAAATGCTGTAATGTCAGCATCAAACTCCATTCTTTTCAGTTAGTGGTGAAAACAACAACATTGCTTCTAACTTTTATCACTTTGCCACTTTCTTTGATTCTGAACATTGTTTCTTAGTACTTAGTATTTATTTATTTAGTTACAGGACACTGTGTATTGGCATCAGTTAGAAAGAACAAGATGCATGCACTAATCCCAAATTTAGCAGAAAAGCTCATTTCCATGTTGTCCTGGATATACGACTAGTATAACAGATATTACTTTGATTACAAAGGACTAATACAGTGGTGGAGAAAGATTTTTGGACACCCCATGCATTTGTGATATATTACATTAAAAATCATTGTTAAAGGTGGGGTGGGAGATCTTTTTTTTTTTTTTTTTTTGAATGGGCGTGAATCAGAGTCCTGCACGGGTTCGGGTACCCGTGGGTGAACCGCAAATTTTCACGAAACGGGTGAAAAATGTTGTGCTGTGTCGGATACGGGTTCGGTTCGGGTCGGACGTGGGTGATCGCGGGTCTAATTTGCGGTTCATAGGCTAAAAAGAGCCGTAGGCTAACAACATTTTTATTTGGCTCTGCCTTGGATATGTCACTGTTCAGTATATTCGTGGCAATAAATGTCTGTATTTACGTTTGGCTATTTGACATTTTCTTCCGGGTTCGGGTCGGATATTGGGTTCATTTATAGCGGGTCGGTCAAGTGCGGATTTTTTATTTTTTTTCCGTAGGAAAACGGGTCGGATACGAGTTTAAACATGACGGGTACGGGCGGTTGCGGTATGTCAAAATCAGAACCGTGCAGGACTCTGGCATGAATGTAGCGAGTCAAGCTAAATTCTGATTCCATTTGACAAGTGCTCTTTAATTCACATATGATAGCAGTTAATAAGATATATTTGATGTGTCATAGGCAGACCACCCATTTTTGATGGGAAGCAAACATGACGTTAGGTTTTATGTGGGCTTAGTAAGAGACTACAATGCGTCGCGTATGTGACGTCACACGCCGTTCAGCTGTGGTGTGGAGTGTGTGGTGACGTCCCATGTGCACCAGGTGTGTTGTCCAAATTATTAACTTGTTTTACTTGCAAATGAATCAGCTGTGGGTTAACAGAAGCAGTTGAAACACATTAATAATTACCATGTATTACATGTATTATGAGGTTCAACATGAGTGTGATTCAGGTCACATGACAAACCAGATACCATTTTAGCATTTTATTTCCCATTGAATACCATTCATTAATTTTCCGATCTCAGGCCCCATGAGCCTCCTGGAAGGGGCGGAGACTTAAGCTCCCCATGTGGAAGCTAAACTAAAATGAGTTCAACAGATTTGGAATTTTTGCACTTTGTAAATTCATCCAAAGGCTTGAATTGAAACCTTTGACAGGTTGCATGTTTGAACATATAACACAACAGCTATGTGAAAAAATGTACCGTCCTCAGTTTACCAGACTACACACATAGATAAAACAGGTTAGATTGCTCTTAATAACAAAATAACCCAGGAGCATCCCTCCCCCATGTCTGAGTGTCCTGCGGTGAGTAATTACAGCAATCACACAAGTTCAACAATTAACTGTCACAGCCAGATGGGGATCCAGGCGGCGGTACTCGTCTTTCAGTGAGATCATGTGAGCAGAGGAAGACCCGATTACTACTCACAGACTGACGAGTCCACAACCTGGTCAAGTCACTTACTCACTCTACTCTCTCCCTGCCATGATAAGTGAATGTGTGTATGAGTGCGTACAACCCCATCCAGACCTGCTCTATTATATACATGTCTGCGTCAGGGCTGATTTCATCGCAATCTGTTTGTTTGGCCATGTTGTGTCTCAGGAAGAAACCAGACCCGAGGCATCCATCACAGGCAAGAGAGGAAACAGAGCACATCGAGCCGAGCTGTCCATCCGTCAGGCTGGACTAAGCAGAAGTGGGACGTTTGTGTTGCATATTAGAAAAAAAAAAAAGAAAAGAGTGTATGATGTGAGAGCTCTGCTGTGGTTTCAGAGGCTCCCTGTTTATTTAAAGAGCTGCATGTAGAGCTACGACCACAGTAATGAGAACCAAACCAGCAGGTTGGTTAGACGTGGCTGCGGTTTGACCACTTGTGGATTTTTTTGACATAGATTAACTGTAAAAAGATTACTTACTATTTCCTGGATTTTACCTGAGTCACAGTTTGGTGGTTTGTCTCTTGGATATGTCAAGAGTTAACAGGCTGTCATTTCTCAGATGTGAATATTTTATGGTTCCTTTTTTTTCCCACATTTTTGGCAGAACAGACATGTATAGTAGTTTTGGATTATCTGTACTAAAAAAAACAAACAAACATTTCAATCCATAACTTTGGGTTGATAGTAACCTTTTGACTGTGTATAGACAGAATCAGGTCTGCATGATATGAGGAAAAACTGCAATGTGCAATAACAAGGTTTAATATTTCAAGGAAAATATGAGAAATGAAGAATAAATGAATGTATAATAGTGTGTATTAGCTGTTTTATGTCTTTTTTTTATTGTGTTTTAATGTATCTTAATCATTTTCTTATATTTTTTATGTAAAGCACCTTGAATTGTCCTGTATATGAAATGTGCTACACAAATAAATTTGCCTTGCCTTGCATACCAGACACGATCCCGAATAAAGAAATTAACTAACATACTACTACTTACCAACATGCACATGACTACCCAGATAATTCTGAATTTTTTTTTTTGTTTGTTTATTACATTTCAGTCTTTGGTGAAGTGTTTGATATGTTTGTTCATGAATCATTTCTCAATAATACAGTAGATGAACAGTAGATCAAACAGTCACACATTTAGAACTAAACAGCCTCCGCCGCCCTAAATTTATTGATTACTATTATGTATTGACTCCTGATCCAATACTTTTATTGATACATTGAATTAACTGAAGTAAAACATAGTTTCTTTGCTTTTCCTTGTAGTCACATATGACCCATTTGAACATCCAGAAGCTAAAGGAATGAACATAAAAACACCACCATCTTCTGTATAATAACTCACCAGCAAAGAAAGAAAGAAAATTACAGACTATAATGTTATACATGTTATATGTGGACATAAATATCAAATGGAAATCATAAAAATAAAACATTATTATTAATTATAGTGCTATTAGCAGCAGTTTAACCCTGTCTATTTAAAGATACAGATATATAATTCATCTTGCACAAAATATATTTATATTTAATATAATTTCTCCACTCAATGTGTGGGTGTGTGAAGTTTAAAGACATTTATGATGCTGCAGGTGCTGTGAAAGGCTATACTTAATAACTGAGGACACAGAGGGCAATAAATCCTGTCTGAGCTGAAGCAGAGCCCGTCACATCTCCTGCTGAAAATGTCCACAGAATAAACACTCTGGTCAGCAGGTTCTCCCACATTGTTGCTCTGCTGTCACTCAACTGCTCTCCACTCCTTTCTCCTGCTGTGGGAAACCATTCATTTTCACCATTAATGTCTGATTTAGTGGCTGATGCCCGACGCCGAGTCATTTGCGGGCTGAAAGACTCCTCTTTTCTTTGTAAGTAAAAGGGTAGGAAATATGTTGTGAGAAGATCTAAATCAGATGGTAGTAGGCTTTACATAAAGTAATATTTCATCATTTTTTTGCTCAGTTAAATAAGCATGGATGGTTTTATTTTGGTGGTATTGTAAGTCTATAGAGGACTCTTTTTCACACATGCACCTCGATGTGTTAAAAAGATTTTACAAGTCTCTGTCAAAAAGTCACAGCAACAATCTTTTTATTGAAACACTTCTATTATGACACAAGTGTGAATTAAATACTGTCACATTAACGTCACATGAGATTTTCAGTCTGCGATGTGTCTTGTGGCACTGAAAAATGTCATTTCAGTGATTTAAGATGCAAAAGATTTCTCATTTTTCCGCTCCGTCTAAAACACTGCGTTAACATCAGTTGACATTTTTTGTTATTTTTATTTTCATTTGTTTGTTTGGGTTTTTTTTTTTAAGGAAAATAAAGCATGTTGTTTTGCATTATAGGATATTTCCCTCTCTCTCTACATCCATGTATTCTCATTTCTATCTCCATCAATTAAAAGCATATAATAAAATGTCACTGAATGCAAAGTGTCTGCATATATTGTACTCAAGTCTGATGATGCCATATTTATCATATTGCTCAGAAACTTGGGGAAATGCCAGTAAAATATACCTTGACCCAATCGTTAAACTACAAAAAAGCGCAATAATAATAATAACAATGTGGTCCGTGGTGAAGGCCTAACAAGGCAGTCAGAGACAGCGGACCTGATATGGCGTCATATGACGTCAAAACGTGACTTGATCAAGCCATAGGTGTTGACCCATTTGATGTCTGAAGGTAAATGAAAAAAATACCAGATTCTATCTCGTCTGAATCCTGAGATATTATCACCGATGTGTTTTAGCTGTTGACCTTTAGTGTGACCTTGACCTTTGACCTTCAAATCTAATGGGTTCTTTGTTGACCCATTATCTATCATTCCTGAAAGTGTAATCAAACTCAGTTCAGAACTTTTTGTGTAATCTTGCTGACAGACAGACAGACAGACAGACAAATGGACCCGAATTTAATACCTCCTTGGTGGAGGTAATAAATAATGTTGGATACAGGGAATCAACTAATTGGCTATTAATAAAATACAAACTTAAAATTTATGGATGTAGTTAAAGTGAAACTCCCTCTTCAAGTTAAAAAGAGGGAGTTATAATTTAAGAGGTCTGTTTTAATTTGAAACAAGGCAGTCAGAGACAGCAGACCACCAGGAAGGCTTGATTTTTCATTTACACATGACGTGATGGAGCCATAGGTGTTGATCCATCTGAGGTCTGAAGGTGAGATGATGTGAAAGAAAAAAAAAACACCAGATTCTATCTTGTCTGAATCCTGAGATATTACCACTGATGTGTTTTAGCTGTTGACCTTTGACCTCCATTGCTCAAAATCTAATGGATTCTTCCTTGACCCATTATCTATCATTCCTAAAATGATTGAATGATTTATTTGTGTCATTAATAAGTAAGGATTTTTTAAATTTACATATTGTTATAAAGGAAAAAAAAAAGTATTAAATTGCAGTCTGTCTATTGGTCACCGGGATTACGCAAAAAGTTCAGAACAGATTTTGATGAAACTTTCAGGAATAATAGATAATGGATTAAGGAAGAACCCATTAGATTTTGAGCAATTAAGGTCAAAGGTCAAGGTCACACTAAAGGTAAACAGCTAAAACACATCAGTGGTAATATCTCAGGATTCAGACAAGATAGAATCTCACATTTTTTGCATTCACATTATCTCACCTTCAGGCATCAGATGGGTCAACACTTATAAATAATAGGTCACATCACATGTGAATGAAAAATCAAGCCTTGGCGGAGGTCTGCTGTCTCTGACTGCCTTGTTTTTGATGTAATGTACTGGGTGGGCTTAAAAAAGTATTACTTCTGCCCAACCCTTTTTTGGTTATAGGTCATTTTAATCCCATTAAATGTATAGCTTTTTGTTGTTGTTTTTATGTGGACAGTCAAAATAAAGTTCATTCATTCATTCAAAATGACCAAATGCAAGAAATATTAAAAGACAGATGCCTAAAGATTTAACCCTCTATGGGACTATGTCATTTATAAAGGCCGCTTAAAAAAACAGCTTTAAAAAAAAATAACACAAGCCTCTAACCAATCAAATTGTACCATACGTTTTAAAGAATTTAGAATTTAACTAACTGCACTGCTTTTGATTTTTATGGGGGTTGAACCACATTTCATTTGTAGTCGTCCATTCAACCATATGTTCATCAACTTTTCAGAGTTTGTAACTAACATGAATATTTTTTGTATTTTTCATGATTTTAGAATAATTCTGAAATTAAATGTTCTAAGTGTTTGTCAGTCATATATGTTTATGGACAATGAAGCCATTGTTCTTTTATCAATAGTTTTTTACATTAAGAATTCATTTAATATATATATATATATATATATATATATATATATATATATATATATATATATACATACACCCTAATGGGGAAAAGTCCTTTATAAGTGATGGTACCCCAAAATAAAGGTCAAAGTTCAATTTTGTAAAGTGAGCATAAGAAATTCACTTTAGGACTCAATACACTTAAAATCAAAGGTCATCCTATTTTTTTTTTTTTTTTTAAATGAATGACCTTAATAAGTCCCATAGAGGGTTAAAGAACTAAACACAGAATAACTGCACCACATAAAAGAACACAATGTTTGCTTTCTTTAATTGTATTGTTGACCTGTTAAAACCAGTGAGAAGAAGAAGAAAGGCTACTCACCAGCAACTTCATTTCACTGATATCCTTTATCTGCGGCAGGCCTTTGACCGTTGACCCCACAGCTCCTCCCACTTCCAGTTGCTCTCCAGCAGCACTGTGAACCATGGCAGCAGAGGATGCACCGCACTCATACTGCAAAGACAAGACATCAGTATGTAAGAGCAACTTGAATAATACGTACTAATAAAACGTACGCACAAGAGCGAGGAGGACAGAGGATAGTGGTGTGTTTTAGTGCACTCTGACAGGAGAGCAAAGACCAATCACTGCCTCTCCTGGCTTGGCCCTCGTATACACCCTGATGGATAAAAGTCTCCATTGTGTTCCCCATATTCCTGATTAGATGGAACAAATGAAGCTGAAATAAGCAACATGAGGGTGCACAGGTGTGTGGGACTCAGCCAGCAATCACCATTACTGTTCAAACCCAATAGCAATCATTTTACCATCGAGACAATTGTGTCTGGTAATCGAGGCCAGAGACAGGACTGTGTCCAGCTGGCCGGCAAAGTGTGTGGGAGAGGGAGGAAGAGAGTGAATAGATGGGGTTTAACGGGACAAGAAACACCTAGGAATCTAGACAGTCAAACATATATATCAAAACAGAGGATAGCCTTTAGCCCCGGCTCCAAATGAAGCGGCCAAACACACATCATCGTCCAAACCAGTCCTGCTGCGGAGCCTGGGAAGGCGGCCAGCAGTCTGATTACAGCCCTGACCTTTGACCTAGGCAGACATCCTCAGCCCATAGGGGGGTCAGACCCACCGGAGCTGAAGTTTGACCCCAATACGCCACCTCTGCTCTTACAACAGCCACACATTCACACATACAGGTAGACCTAAGTGTTATATTCAGGTCTCCACCAGCACCTCTGATTCTCAAGTTCTTCACTGGTGTTGTGTTAAGAAGGAAAGAAAACAAGAGGGAGTATCGCTCTGAGATTTGTGAAAGGGGAGATTTACATCTGGACCTGACCAGGCAGTTTCAGAGGGAGCAAAACGATGATGTGGTTACAAAAAAAAAAAAAAAAATGGAGGTGAAGTGGTCAGTAGTAGGATGAGGCTGAGGACAGCAGCTGGAAGCAAGAGAGAGTACATTTACTTCAATGTAAGACTCGGTGGTACTTTTGTACCAGTTCTCAAATGAATTTCTCTCTATATTTCACCTTTTTTATATGCTTAATCACCATTTATAATAATATTATCCCCTGTATTTTCAGTTTTCCAATGAAAATCAAGTGTTTCTCCTATATTTAATTCAGTGATCATGTAAATGTTGATAAAAGCTCAGGTTAAAGTTGAAGTTTATTGTAATAGAAACAAAGAAAACCAAAGAAAAGGAAACTTTTTCAGCAGACTGAACATAAAACAAGTGTCTTATTGATTGACTGTCACTGATCCAACTCCATGGGTTTTACTACTTTCTTTGTTCACTACAGAGCCTCTGAACGTCCAAATGGATTATATTTGATGACCATGCAAAGACCATAAGTTGCATTTTAGGCCAATTATTTAAATGTATTGATAGAATTAATGGATCAACAGGTATTAAACATTTTAGATCAGTAGATGGTTTTGATCAGTGATGGATGTTTCTGTCTTTATGGGTTAATTCCCTTAATTCTACTCATATTATAATTTCACTATATGACTGACAGCATTAATTAGTTTCATTTATGAATAAATTTGAATGAATTGAACATATGGCTACTTGCTTAAAACATCAATAAATCATAACTTATCATGGTCCATCCTGTCATTTGTGATGATTTGCAGCATCTTTTACCCTAATAAATAAATACATTCTGTAGTTATCTTGTTTATTTATGGACTCAACATTCATTCAACCTTTAATCTTGAATTATATTGAGGAAGGGATGTAATTTACAATTATCAGAGCACGACAGGAAACAGTGGTGATAAAAAAAAAAACAACGTCATGCAAATAACAGCTAACGATGAACTGAGGGAATTACAACAAGAAGCGCAGAAACAATGGGGGGAAAAACACAAAGGCAAATTAATTTAGAAGAATCAAATCTGTAGGAATAATAGAAACAATAATTAAAATGTATGAAAATGAATCTGTTAAAACAAGATCATTTTGTGTTTTCTACAACCACTGTGAAAATTCACATTTCTTCTAATACTTGTACTTTATGTTTCTTGGCAGATTCCACTGTTTTTTTTTAAGTAAAGGATCAGTGTAGTTTATTCACCCTTGGCAAGTGCTTTCTGGTGGATGAGAACTGTCTGAGACCATTTGTACGCATGTGATTTTAGCTCAATGAGGCCCAAAACCAGAAATAGGATAGTAAATCTAAAACTCTATGCAGGGATGCTACTGTAAAACATTTCACACAAAATCGCTTCCACTTCATGACATGTTTATGCGTTTTATCCTCTGTGTTGTACCTGGAGGCTCTCAGCCAGCTGGCAGTAGTACTCCTTTACATCCAAGGCCGGAGTGATGTCAGGGCTGCCAAATTTAATTGCTGCCACTGCTCCTGTAGTCACTTCAGCTGGCTCCACCAGAGTCTGAACTGCCTGATCAGACATGCAACAAACAAACACAAACCTACAATCAATCATATTTGAGAAAAAAAAATCCATATGTATGTCTTCATGTTTCAATATATAGTCCATTTAGGGAAAAAAAAAAACTAAACAAAACACCTATGTGTTATTACAGACAAATGAAGTGTTACCAAGCTGCAGTGGCAATTTCACATTTTTCTGCTCCACCTAAATAACGATATAGCTGTGGATTTGTCAGGGGAATATGGGGTATCTGGAAGTGCTGATAATAACAGCAGTTAATAAAACAAAGGGAACTTCTGTTTTCATTTGGTATTCAGCCGCATTTCCCGGACTGTGAGTTATCGAGCATGTCCCAGAGGGAGTGTGTTAAATGCTGAGCGGTCCCGGCTTTGCAGAGAAAAACACAGTGTGATGGAGTTGCTCCTGCCTCTCGTTGCATAAATACAGCCACTAGATCTGATACTGGGGCACGTCCGTCATCTACTGATGAGGCAGAGAAGGAGCCGTCCTTTCAGATTTCCACTGTGATCGTTTCAGAGTTAATATAATGATTTATGTAATGAAATGCCCACTTCAGGGGTGTCAAACTATTTTAGTTGAGGGGCTACTTACAGCACAATGTGATCTCAAGGGGCCAAACCAGTAAAATAACAGTGAAAAATATAAAATAGCTTTACAAAAATGTTTATATGTACAAAGTATTCTTAAAAAATATGAGTAATATGAACGACCTGGGCTTTTTTAAAGAAAAATTTATGTAACAGTAGCGTTATTACTTATCTTATCATAGACACGTCCGTTACAACTTACAGACCACAGTGGATATACAAAGACACAAAACATTTAGTAACAAGCAGAATATTGTTAAAATTGCACTCAGTTCTTCTAAGTAAGGGGTCTCTAACATGCGGCCCGCCAATGGTTCCCCTGGGATCAAAGTGTAACATGCAAAAATTCACAGTCAAGACTGTGAAACTGATTTTAGTTCTGGTTCCACATACAGACCAATATCATCTGCAGTTAAATAATAACCTACATATAAATAATACAAGACAAATAATGACTCCATATTTTATTCCTGGTTTTATGTGAAAATAATACTATTTCATTATGCCGATAAATAATGACAACTTCAAACATTCATTTTTGTTTTAGTGCAAAAATTAACATAACTGTGAAAATATTCACATTTCCAAACTATCCTGTAACAATAAAATATGAATCATCAAAACCAATATGAATAACCTGAAATGTCTAAAGAAAATTAAGCTCAATTTGAACCATTTTGTAGGTTTTAGTATCTTTGTAGATCTGATCCACAATGCATATGTAGAAATGATAAATTGAGGCAGAATATTGTTAAAATTGCATTTATTTTTCTTAAGAAATGTCTTTTTCCCCCTGATTATTCATTTCTTTTTTTGTCTGAATGGTTTATAAAAGTAAGTATTTTCATTATTTAATGGGGGGGGGGCTGCATGAAAACAAAAGCCAAAATTTGGAGTTGTCAAATTGGGGGGGGGGGGGGGTTGAGACCCCTGTTCTAAGTCCTTTCCATGTTTTTGTTTATATTTGTTCAATTAATTCACATTCTTTGTAAATAATTTGGAAATGTAAACATGTTCATGTAATGTACCTTTTTTTTTTTTTTACACTACAATAAGCAGAAACATTTGGAGCGGTCATTATTTACTTAGAACTAAATCTGGTGGTACTTTATTGATATGAGCCAGTTGAAATCTGTAAGCGCCCTACCAACTAAAATGACTTTGACATCAGTGATTGTTAATATCCGCAGTGTAATGTTTGCATTTCATAAATTCATTCCACAGGTTGGATCGGACCCTTTGACGTGCCAGTTTTGACCCATAGGCCATATGTTTCCATCTGTAGCCTACATGTCCCACAGACTGATCTACATAAATAACATAAGAGCAGTGCAACATTACAATACAATAGTTAAAACAAATACTGCTAAATAAATATATAGTTACATTTAACAAGACATAATGGATTACTGAAGTCATGTGATAATGTTAAGTAGCCATATAAAGTGTCTCAGTAGAAAAAACATTTGTCAAACAGCATTTTAATGCATTACTGTTGCATTTTCTACAGACATTTGGGGTCTCCAGAGGATCCTAATGACTAATGATCCTCCATTTTTTTCCCCATGCACCAACTTAAAGGTCACATGACTTGGAAATAATGGGGCACCTAATGGCACACGAGGAACTTTCATCTGCTAAACTAATAAACAGTGTAAGGGAGCAATAAACTTTATCTAGATAAAGCAATGGATTAAATACATTTGGTAGTAATTTGGTGATGGTTCAACTATATTCTTAAGAGAAAACTGTGATTTTTGTGTAATTAAATAGTGAATCTATCAAACTCTTACTCTTGGCTATAAAATATCATTTGTTTGCATTATGGTTAGAATGTTTCATCATATACACATTGTCAATTTAATGTATATTATTATAGGGCAATATAAAAAAATACTGTATATTATATGTGTATTTTGGTTTTGTTGTTTTTTTTCTTGGTTTTTGCTAGTATGGGAGTGCTAATGCTAATGCTAGCCTGAAAATGTATAATTAGGTATTGCTGTATGTAAGAACTTGATACATTGTTATATTTGTTATCATTATTATTATTATTATAACATTGATTTTCAAATAAAATAATTGATATATAGACATTATAGGGAATCAAGATTGGGGGTAGGAGTATATAAATTTTTACTTTTTCCTATGCATTTTCGAGCATATTTCATTTATTTTCATTTATGTTACGTGTACTTGTCTGTATATGGGTTTGTGTGTCCATGTATTTTTTCCCTTTTATTTACTTATCAACCCTCTGTGTATCATGATCGATGTTTTGTTGCTCCATTTATATTCATTTTATTTTCTACATGTTTGAAAAAAAAGATTTTAAACAAACAAACAAAAATGATTTTTTTTCTTTGAACTACAACTTCCAACCACTTTCAATTTGCAGTTTGTGTTTGGTGTATTTTAATTTTCCTCCTGGGTGAAGTATGAAGTCAGTAGTTTTCTACATAATACAAACTACTAAACAGGACCATCTAAACATTTACAAGTTATTATGCACATGTTTGTTTGATAAAGCTCAAAGTTCAGTCACATAAAAGCACTAACATGTGTGTTGTCTAATGTTCGTCTTTAATCCTCTCTCCATATGTTACCATTAACAGGGTTTTTTTTTTTGGGCTGCATTTCTTCAGCAAGGTGACTGGGGTCATCACAGCTGTGTTTGTCACCACCGGCCTGGGCATTTCTCCAACAATTCTGTCTGACCTGACATTTTGGAACTCTTTATGTAAGATCTTTCTGTTTCATCCCACTGCAGTCATATACACCCACCCCCCCCTACCCCCTACCCCCTCACCATCTTGTGCTGGCCCTCCATGTTGGCCAGCTGCTCCTCGTAGATAGCCACTTGCTCCCTCAGTGCCAAACACTCTGCTGTCACTGCATCAACATCCTGTACAGTGAAGGAGGAAATTAAGTTAGGGGAGAACACTGAAAGTAAAAAAGTTCAACTTAATTTGTGGCGGTGTCTGAGAGGAGCACTCTGCACTGAACTATGCGGTACTTCTGCAGTTCGGCCACTAAATCACACTGCAGGTTGAAGAAAAGTAGAAAAAGTCATGCACCCCACCCACAACACCCATTATAAGGAACCATCAGCACCAGCACATCCACCCTGTTTCACTGAACTGCAAGTAGACACCGCAATGCAGAGGAAGGGGGAGGAGGAAGATGAGAAGGAGGCTGGCGAGGGCTAACTAGACACAAAAGCCCTGTCTACCAATCCATTCACCAGCAGGGGTCCTTAGCTCATCGACTCTTTTAAAAGAAGCAGATTAATTGGCAGTGGATGCAATTACTGTGGGTGCCTGCTTCTACATTAGGGTTCATGCAGAGAAGGTTTGGTTCTGATGTTTGGAACCTCACTGTGAGGGTGGCAGGGTCCTTGATGGACAGCAGTGGACAAAACTAGTCAGCCTCTGCATCCAGACATCACTGAGCAGCTGGGGAGGATGTTGTAAATCACATTCTGTGCAATTTTGAAACAGTCATTGAGTTTTTGGCCACTTGGGAGCAGCAGAGCAAACTGAACAAAACTTTGGAGTATTCGAACCAACAAGTTATGATAAGTGAGTGGATGAAAGAGACAAAACTATCAATTTACAGTGATGTAGCTGAAATGAGTTTATGCTGCTGGATATCTGCGCATAGACCTTAGGGATAGGGTGAGGGACTCACAGTACATCAAGAGGGGACAGCTGAAATGGCTTAGGCATTTGTTTCAGATTTCTCCCTAGGGAGGTGTTCCAAGTACAAGGAGGCATCGGGGAAGACAGAGGACGCGCTGAAAAGACTATGTCTCTGGGCTGGGCTGGCCTAGGAAAGCCCTGGGGTCCACCAAGAAGAGCTGGAGGAGGAGTCTGGGCATCTCTGCTTAGACTGTTGCATCTGTGACCAGCCGGACAGGGTAGGTAGGTAGGGATGGGTGAATGTTGAAATATATAGGAGTGTTTGAAGATGCAATGCAAACCCCCTTCCCCAAAAAAAACATTAGACTTAAGAGCACGCAGTATGTGGAAGGTGCTCAAATTTGAGCTGAAAAAATGGGATTGCATATGATCTATGCTGTTCACAAGGAGTCCCATATCAATGAGAAATTGCATTTGGATCTAAATGACAAGGCGAAACATCAGCATTCAAGCATGTGACACATCACCAAGAATCATTGGAGCCAAATGTAATTTAAAGCTATAGTTGATTAATGTAACTCTACATTTTTTTTTTTGGACTTATCTGTATTTGTGTTGCGTAGTATTACTAAACCCAATAACTCTGTGCTCCTGTGAACAGCCCTGGACCAGTTTGATTTAATGTTTTTAAATGACTCGTAGAAATGACCTGATATAACAATACCACCTAAAAAGACATTAACAGCAGAGGTCAACATAACACAAGTATACATTTAACTAAATCCAATACTTCACTCACAGTCCATCTACTATCATCAGGTTCTATGCAGCTATGTTGACAGAACTACAGTTGTCATTCGTTTGTAGAAACTTGGAGGAGCAGGTTTAGTTTCTTTGTGCATCTCTGCTATTCTTCTACCTCACAACCAAAGGCTTGTCATTCTCCACCTGCTTCCAATTCAGAACCAGAGAACTCAGCCAACAGGAACATTATGACTCTGTATTACAGCCTGTTACATCTGTAAACCAGAAATTAAACCCTCCCTCGCATCTGGACTGACTGTGAGGAGATGCGCTTTGGCGTGACAGAGAGTGGGGTCTGGAAAAGTTGGCTGCTCAGGTTAGTGTGGGTCACAAGCCCACACTATGTGACTGCTGGTGATCAACACCCATTGGGTAGCGCTACAGAGGAGCAGCTGTGCTGAGTTTCACTTGACTCACCAGGAGGCTGAAGGGGAAATGGCATCGAGATACTTGACTATACTGCCATCTAGTGCTGCAAGTGCATTATTACAACTACATAACATAATATACATTTCAGTGCATATAAAAGCAACTTATTTTTTGCCACCAATCACACAGAAGACTGTTCAGTAGAATTCAGAACAGGTGACTTTTAATGCTTTCTGAAACCCATGTAAAACACAGGTAATTCCATTTATTATGCCTAGGACATTTTAGTCATGTTTTAGGCAGATTCAAAATAGATTTTGAGTTTAATTTGTGATTTGTTTACTTTGTAGCTTCAAAAATTCTATTACTCGACTAAAAATCTTCATGTTTTAACAGTATATTTTAATGTTATTAATTTCTGTCCCCTACAGAGGACAAAAATACATTGCTAAGGATATCCCATTGTACATATGTCCCTTATAACTTAGACCATTAAATCTGTATTTTACTTTTAGACTGAAGACCTGGGCTGCAGTGAAGTCATGTGATCACTGCATGGTTTAACACTGCCTCACCAAAATAACAAGTCCCACACAGTATGTTGTGGATCGCCTCTAGATCTTCTCATGGGGTACACTCACTGTAGCATCATTTATACCACACAATGTTCAGCTATATAATGGCACCACAAATGTAACAACATTTATTTCCAGCTAAAACTTTATTAATTTATCTCTAAGATCTTGAAGGGAGATATATAGATATTATCCCACCACATCCAAAAGACTCTCAATGGGGTTCAGGTCTGGACTCTGCTGGATCCTCAGGTCACATCACTGCCCCCACAGGTTTGGACTACAGTCACTAGGCATTTTTTTTGCTAGGCAGCATACTATACTGTTAATTGTGAAGGCCCTCCGTGTACATATTTATCTTCCAACCTGGTGTCATGATATTTTCAGATTACAATTCTATTACTGTACCTCAGAAACATATCGGCGCTCCTGTTCGACACATATCCTGTCATGTGCAGCTTTTTCATACTCCTTCTTCAGATGTTCAAGCTCTTTCTGCAGCTCCTCTGAGTCACACAAAATATCATCCTGCAAATAGTGAAGACAGTGGTGAATTTTGAGAAGGTTTTAGTTCAATCAGCAGTGACTGTCAAATCCAAAACTGAAATCTAAAATTGACTAGACAAGGAAAATATATAGTGACAGAAAAAAAACATTAGACCATCAACACGTATCAAAAACAATAGTTTTTAGCAATCAAGTGACTACAACAGAACGTGGAGTGTTTAATCCTTTAACCCCTGATGCGTCAGCGACGACGTGTTCCGAAAGGATATTACAGGGTTTTTTTTTTTTTACTGTGAGTTTTGTTCAAGGATCTGATATATGGAAATAAACAGGTGTCAAAAAGTAGCTTATTTAGAAAAATGAAAAAGCCCAAACTACTGGAACCAAATTACAATACTTATTTTTTTGGGTTATTCTTCATTCTAGTTTATTTTAACTAAGTTATTATTTTGTAAATATGTATAAGTTTTTGTTAATTTTGTTCCTTATTTTATATTTCTACATTTAATATTATATATTTTTTCTTCACTTTTGTGCCATCTGTGTCTTATTTTGTTCATGTTACTTATTATTTTGTTGGTTTATTATACATTTTTGGCTGTTATTGTCCATTTTGTTCCTCATTTTGTTACTTTTTGACTGGAACCATTTGTCTCAGGCGTTAAAAAGTTAAAAGCACCTTTTTTTCAGTCCAATGACAGATATTAAAGTAAGAACTTAGGTTTTTGGTTATCAAGAAAATCATGAAAACTGATAGATATCAGATCTGAAATTAAACTTTTCTGAGCCTTTTTGTTGTTATATTTTATCCAAACAAATATACCTTCAGTTGTACCAGGCATTAAAATGAGCAAGAAATAAAAGAAAACAAGAGTGTTCTAATATTATTTTCCACGACTGTAGCCATATGTAGATTAACATGGACTACACACACAGCCGTATCATACCCTCTCTTTGCAGAGTCTTTTTACTACTGCATCCAGACTATAGTCAGGCACACCCCCAGTGGTTGCAACAGTGGAGTTCTTCTGATGGATCAGCCTGTCCTGAAGGTCCAAAATCTGACATTGAAGAGATTCATTTTCCTCTTCAAAGCAATTAGCCTGAAGGGCACAGAGATATCAAACCGAGAGAAAGTCAGAATCAGTACATATTGTATCTGTATAAAACACTGCATCATTTACCAAGAACAAAGGCATGACACAGCAGAGGGAAAATAAAGTGCTGATGTGGTTTTGAGAACTGTAGTAGTTTGTCCTCACCACTTCAATAAGCCTGACTAGGCGGTCATTCAGGGCAGCGATGATGGTGCGGTCTTGGACAAACCGGTTCAGTCCATCCTTGTTGAGAGTCCTGGCAGCTACAAAGTCCAACTTGTCACAGTCACACTCGTCAATGTCTGCTTTCCTGTGATGATCACACAAATTGCAGAGAAAAAGAGATCCAACGGGAGATCAGTAGTGTGACCTTTAAGGCTTTTCAGTGACAAGACACTGTTGTGTATTTTGAGTTTATGATGCAGGAATGTGACACAATGCTGTAACTAGAATGTATATAGAACCTTACATTATATCTTAACCCCACATCATTCTTTAAATGCTTTGGATGTTTGTCCCTAAGCCATTAAGCTAAGTGAACATTGGTGGGAAATTCTTGACAATGTTTCCCATTTAACAGAAGAACTTACAACAGCTGTAAATTCATAACACATTTACTTCTCCTGGAAAACTATGCATGAAATACAACTTGTCCAACATTAGTGTTAATATTCAGTTGTTATTGAATTGACCTCTGCTGTTAAAATGTGGAGTGTGTCCTGAAGCAGACAACTACACTGACCTGGTAGAGACCCGGTACTGCCCGGCACATTGCAGACTGGATCCTCCATTGCGACTCCAGTGATCTTCCTCAAACAGCTTTCGATAAGAGGACACTCTGAGCATCGCCATGGCTGTGACTGTGTTCACTACTGGGCTACTTCACCACAGACAAATAGTGGAAGCAGGTCTAAGGTGGGGCTTTTATATGACAGGGAATAAAAATGTGGCACCAAGGTGTAGGATCTCTCATAAGCCACTTAGTAGACTAACTATAGCGAAAACATCAGCCAGTAAAGATTCTACATGTACATGACAAGGGAGCCACAACAACAATCCACAGATGGGTTGTTTCCTTTAAATAATTACCAAATAGGAAACACATAAAAAAGGATCCACAAGTTGCTTTCCATCTTCAGAGTTAAAGTCCAAACACAAAGCTGATTTATACATCATTTTATTTCTGTTAAATAAATTAAAAGTACCAAAAATCTGAAAAGTTGAAAACAAGTGAAGGTGTTTCTTTGTGTACCGTAATTTTTTCAGAACACTTTGCAACAAAACCGAAGACAAAAAGCACAATGAATCTGCACAAATACATCAGTTGGTACAGTGGCATTAGACAACACCCAAAATCAGAGGTTATTGATTAAAACGATTTTGTGTTTAATGTGAGGATAGTCTTTCTAAAGACAAGATGAATAAATAAATGGCTACTCTCCCAAATATTTGTCACCAAGTACTACTCCTTCAGTCTAAGCCAACTTTCATCATGGTTCAACTCTATTAAGGCCAAAAGATGAGCAGAAAGCGTTTATTAACATAGCTTTAATTTGAGAACTAATGGATCGATGACAATAAGGCAGAAATAACTACTTTAATCTAACAGATAAACCATAATCATAAATGCCATGATTGTCAGTGATGTCACATTTTTATTATGTTCTCACATTGTCTCCAAAAATAAATCTTCTCAGCCAGAGTTCCTGCAGTTTCTGAGAAGAAAACGTCTAGGGCTGTTTTTCTGGCATTATTATGTAACAGAAGGTGCTGACAAAGGAAAATTAATATTATAAATGTGAATATTCTTGTAGGAAAGCTAATGAGGATAATATCTCTTGGGTCGAACTATTAAAAGGAAATACTGTTCATTATACACAGCGTAGAGGTTCCTTATTTCGCAACACTGACTATACAAAGTTTTCCCCTCAGTGGCACAAATAATAAAAGGTGCACAAAGACCAGCTACATCCTACAGAGTAATGAGCCATTAAATCTTGCTAAACTTGCACCCAGAAAATGCTGCATTATGTAAAATGCTGCACAGCAAAAAAGAGTATTACTCATCTGGATTTAACATAAGGAACACAGCGTCAGTGCCTTGGCATCATAAAGGCCAAAACCAAAGAATGACAAGCAGGGAAATGCTTTGGGAAATGGCAAAAGCAGGTAAGAGACATGTAAACAAACACAAACATCAACAGTACCACCTTCAGACAAACATGACACCGTTACAGATTTTAACACCATACCAACAATCAAATACCCACAAAAAGTCGACAGGGGAACAATCACTATGTACATCATTTTAGAAGACAAAGAACCACAGAGGGTGATTCTTCACTTGATTCCGGCTGACCAGGAAATTAGTGTGTTACTAGACGCGTTTTGTAACTCAGAGGAACTGGTAAAAGTAGATACAAGGATCACAGCTGATGTTACACAAAAACACAGCAAACATTCACCAAAAAAATGTTTTCTATAACTGAATGATTACAATTAAATCATGAATGAATTTCCACTTAAAAGTGAAAATAAACCACTGAAATGAAACTTTTCAGGTGATGCACACTGTGAAGTAAGAAAACGCCCATAAATAACAGTTAAAATACAATGGATGTAGAGACATGTAGTTCTTGCAGATATTCTAATATTGCCCCTCAGCTAAAAAGCTGCAAAATTGATGATTGTCATGATTCATCTTAAGCTTAAACATTCTTACCGATACATTTTCATAACTATAACATTTCAAAACTACTTAATGCTTGGAGTAGAACGTTTGTATTCAGTCTACTTAACATAAGGAAGTTAGTTTCCTTTCCATTAGTGTAACTGAGTCACTCTCTTATCTATGGATACATAGTGTTTTCACATTCATTCCACTCACTATTCATGGTGTATTTTGGCATGAGCACCTACAGGAAGGAAGAGAGCTCTAGTGGAGGCACAGGTCCTTTAGGTCATCAGAAAGTGCATAGGCATCAGTTCAAACCCTCTCCCAAATGCTTCCGAATCCAGCAGGCATACTGAAAACTGACGATATTACTCTTGGTTAAGTCAACACAACTCTACTGAAGTCCAAAGTGGTCCTCGGTACCTCTAACGCTAGAGTTTGTGAAAGGTAGGGTGCAAAACAACTGCATTGGTGTCCCATTAGATGATAAATACCAAGTGAATTATGTCACACAGTGTCCTACAGGCCCAGCTCCTCTGCAGCCAGTAAACCAGTTTGGGACTCCGCTGGAAACCTCAGTTACTCCTCATCTCCTGACATGAGGAAACCCAGAATGAAATCAATGGCTTTCTGCCTTTCATGTGATGTCTGTCTGCCCATCAGGTTAGGAGGCGGTCGGATGAGGAGGCTGGCAAAGAGTGTGGCTAAAACCAAAGAATAAAGGCAATGAGTTACAGAAAAATAAAGTGATGAACTGACTAAATTCATCAAATGTCAATCGTGCTTAAGTATCAAACAATAAAATAAAGAAAACCAAACGAAATTAAATGCAATACACTGTTTACAAACTAGTGATATCACTGATTAGCTAGAATTCTACATTCTTGAGTGTGCAACACAACAAAAATTCTTTTCTTACATATTAAATCCACCCAAACCAATGTCAGTATCTATCCCAAAGTACTGGGTTTCATAATATATTCATCCACTAAGAAATAAGTACACATTATCACATTTTTGCCAGCAAATATCCTGCTGTCAATGTCTCACTATTCATATAAATATGTAAATAATATATATATATATATATATATACTTCACTGAGGTAAATAGATAAGCAATAACAGTGATAAAAACTATACAAAAGCTGAGTATTAATGATTACAAAATAGAATATATCCTCTATATGTCATACCTATGAGGCTGGCTGTTAGGTTGTTGTTGTGCGAGTGCTTGAGAAGTTCCTTTAAAAAGGCCATTAAGTAGCGGAACACATTGCGATGAGCACGGGGCAGCTGAGAGATCAACTGTCAATCATCAAAATGGAGACAAAGGTTAAGATCATGATCGGATAACTATGACATACAAATGATTTTTCTCATCTAATACTTTAGGACATAATGCAGAGTGAATTATATAAATGTGTGGAGGCCTCACCTGTTTGCAGAGGCGGCTGTCGTGAGAGCAGTCGAGGCACCTTTGGTAGAGTTCATAACAAACCACTGGCTCTGGCAAGGCCTCCAAGAAAATGAGCAGTGCCTCGGCTACGGAGTGGTTACAACCAGCTGTGAGGGAGTTAAGGAAAGAACAAGCGAGTATGGTGTCTAATGTCAGCTAACCTAACCAGGGCTTTGTCGAAGTGTGTTGTTATGATAGTCAACATTTTCAGACAATACTTACACACATTTTCTTACATCAATGCTGATGTAAGGCATCCAAAAGATTAGTCTAATTTAGTTTCCTGAGGTCTCATATTCAACTTAGCTTAAGCAAAGAATCCATTCTTACACAGGACAAGAATAGACAGGAATTGACTGTGTGGCTTATATGAAAGTTGCACTAAACAGACTCAGGTTTCCTACAGGTTTCGACAAGTTCAATTTAAGACTTTTTCAGGCGTGCCTTAAAACACAACTCCATGCCTTTTCCATGGCCATACTGGTAAAAACTCATGATTCATAGAATTCAAGAAAATGTATTTATTTGCTCCAATGCCTTGATTTCCAGAAGCTGCAGAATTATCGATAATTCGTTCCTAATTTAAATATAAATTGTCAGGCTGGAAAAGGTGGAACAGAGTAGGCGAACATTACTTTCTTTGCAGCTTGGACATTTCCCAGACACATTTATTTACTCATTTATTTAACCAGGTAAGAGAACTGATTCCTATTTCCAATAATGGCCTGGCCACATATAAACACAATAGAATTTCATCAGAACATGACTTAAGACTTACAATATGAAATGCAATACCTTTTAAAGACTCTTTAAGGTATTAAATGTAAATTTGTAAATGTAGGCTTTTTAAGGCCCCAATTCCATTAGACTAAACTCATGAGGAGAAACTTCAGACATCACATTCACAAATCTCATAGACACTACAAGGCTGGAAAATAATGACACTGTACAGGACATTATGCTTACTGTACCATAATATAGTAAAATTATATGATAAATAAGAGAATAAACTTAAATAATACAATGGTTTAGAGGTTGTTTTGTCTTTAAAAAAATTTAACCGTTACTTTGAAATTTTGTATATTAACTTTTACTGTATTTGAATTTATCCTGCAGGCAGCACAGTGGTGCAGTGCTTAGCGCTTGTGCCTCACAGCAAGAAGGTCTCTAGTTCCATTCCAACACCAGACCTTTCTGTGTGGAGTTGCATGCTCCCCCGTGTGTGACTTTTCTCCAGGTACTCCGGTTTCCTCCCAACATCCAAAGACATGCATTGATAGGTTAATTGGTTTATCTAAATTGCCCATGGGTGTGAATGTGAAAGTGATTGTCTATATATGTTCAGCCCTGAGATGAACTGGTGACTTGTCCAGGGAGAACCCTGCCTTTGCCCGTTGTAGCTAGGATAGGCCCCCACAGACCCGAGTGAGGATAAAAAAAAGTTCAGAGGTTGAGTGGGTGGGTGAGTGAGTGAGTGAATTTATCCCTCAACACACCACTTTAATAAAGATTTCAAGAACTGAATATTAAGTCAAACCTTCAGCAGCTGAAATCAAATCAGACTCAGTCATTTCAAGTCCCTGGCTCTGGAATTGCATTCAAAAGAGAATAAATGGTCTGCATTCATATAGTTAATGGTCTGCATTTATATAGCGCTTTACATTAGCTTCACATTCACCCATTCACACACACACTCAGACCAGTAGGTCTCTAAGGTTCTTTCAGTCCTACTGGGGGCCTAAGTCAGGGTTCAGCGTCTTGCCCAAGGACACTTCGACATTTGGACAGCCAGAGCAGGTAGGCGAACTGCCAACCTTTCGGTCATTAGGCAACCCACTCTACCAACTGAGCCACAGCCGCCCTGTGGCTTCGTCGTCAATCCACCTCTCATAGCTTTTCTTGTTTTGTTCCATTTTCAGAATGGTTAAACATAAATGAAGGGAGGCTTGTAGAAATTACACAAGCAACTCTGCAGCTACATACCGACTTAAAATTTGTGGGTGAAAACAAGTGTACATAATTTTCTACCAATCGGTGCTGTTCTGCACACAGAAAGTCAAGAATTCAAGGGTATCTAAAAAGTCTTACCCACCTACTACGATTTTTTTTCCAGCAAAAGTTTGGGGGTGAGGGAATGGTTTTTTTTTCCCCACCAAGGTAATTTTGGTGGAAATGTACCATGGTTTTTCAAAATCTTGAATAAATGATCAAAGTTCCTGTGGTGGAAAATATGCCAATCCTTAACCTCAACTGAGCTCCCAGACAAGTTTTCACCTTGAAAAGAGGAATGAGTAGAAGGGAAACTAACTCAGAACTGCTTGAGTCTGATTAGTAAGCTATCCCGTCATAGCCATTTATAAACAAATGAAAAATGCAGGAAACTAAAAATGTTCTAAAGGTAAATTTTAGATTGAAAAGTGTGAATCTATATCTTGAACATTAAGAAGCACAAGACATGACACACATTTCCAGTAGATCACATTACTACTGTACTAATATTTATCATATTAACTTATCCACATGATCAAGACGCAACACAATGTAAGCATGAAATGACTAAATATGTGAATAATCATGTGCCTTAATGTATGGTGTGTGTTTCCTGTATCATCTGCTGTTCTGCCTGTTGGCAGATTGAGTGAAGCCAGTTATAGAAGGATACGGATGGAGTCTGGGATGCTGGTGTCCAGACAGTCAATGATGGTTTGTAACTCCTCTTGCAGGCCTGGTGTCTGAAACAGGTCCTCCTGGGAGACACACAATACAAAACAAATACTGAGGATTTACAAGTGTACACCAGACCATCTCTGTGTGCATTTACAGTTAAAACAATTCAGTAGAGCGAAATTGGTGCGTCTGCCTAGAAGGCTGTTTCCAAACCTTTGCAGGTACAGATGCAAAAGAGAAATATGGCATTTTCTCAGGACCCCAAAATAATACAGTAGTAATTGCCAAAAATCTGCATTGATACGGATTCTTTCACTCTGAAGTTTCTGAAATCTATACGTTTCGGCACCACCTTTGGTTTTGATTACACAAGACATTTACTTTAACTTTTTTTGCCACAGAATGCTTATGTAGTGTCACAATAAGGTTTATTGTATTGTTTTTCCATCCATAGTTGCATTAATTTTGGATTATTCACGATGATTAGGCCGCTGCATCAAGTCTTCATCATCCCAAATTAAGAATCTGGACTTATTGAGGGCTCCTTTTTGTGTGAAAATTATGTTTCACAGCCCCTGAAGTATTCTCTCACAAGCCTGGTCAGTCCTGGTGATGTCCAAACTGTTAAACATTATAGACATGAGAGGACACTTACTGCATCAGTTAGATTAAATAACTTGTTCCAGCTGAAACATTATTAACCACTGCAATATTTACTAATGGAAGGATCTGAACTATTATCTTAGTTAAATTGAGTGTCATTCTCCTGTAATCAAAACAAAAGGTGGTGTGGTGAAACATTGCATGTGCAACTCTTTTTGCAAGTCTTTATTTTTTTTGTTTTTTTTTTTTTGGGGGGGGGGGGGGGGGGGGGGGGGGGGGGGGGCAGCGTATTTTACCTCTTCCGGTGGGCAGCTCAATAAAAACAGGCCTGTGACCCATTTTGGAAATGTAGATCTAGATCCTCATGGGCTTTTAGTTAACATGTATAGTCCCTTTGTGATGAAGTTGAGTAAGCTCTGTGTGTTTCTCACAAATATTTTTATTTTGGTTCAATAACTTTTATATAAAATATTGACAGTGGACAAACATTCTTATAATTATATTTCAGAATATTGTAATTTGCCTAATTTGAATAATAATTCTGTCAACTCTGGATGATTCAGGCTGTACAAAATCATGCAGACTTTGACTAAGCTCAGGTTTTTCAGACAGGCAGGGGGCATAAAAACATGACAGCTATAACTGCCAATCATAGTTTACATTGCAGACACAATTCCACGGCTCCATTCTTGTTTCTCAACACAGGTGGTTGGAACAGCATCATCTCTTTTCCACAGTGGCACAAAACAGCACCAGATCATCCATCTTCATATTTAGGCTTTTGAACCGACCTTTGTGAGAGAGCTGCAGTAACAGGTATATTTTCCAATAGTTTAATGTTAACTTAAGGTTGTAAATTAAAACAGACACATTCAATATCTAGGTTTTTAATGTGCAGCTGTACAGTTTTTATGTTTTCGATTGTAGATGAAACAAAATAAATGACCCGAGTAACCTCTTTGTCTTTCCTTGTTTATTTTATTTTCTGATATTCACTAGAGGATAAACACATTAGATCTGAATCTGCATTCAATAGTATAATAACAATGTCACATTGATTATTTAAGTAGTTTAAGGATTGAATTGGGTTTATGTGAAATACATCTACATAGTATAATGTTACAGTCTAGTAAATGTAATTACTGCCATTTTTTAAATTATTACTTAAAAATGATCAGGTGAGGTTTTCTTACCTGGTCACATGACTTGGTAAACAGGTGATTGACCAAAATCCAGACCTCCTTGGGGATCTTTAGAGGTTTATCCTCAGTACTTGCACCATCCACCATCAAGAAATTCACCTTGGACTTCTCCTAATGGGAAACAACACACTAGTTTACAGATGTACAGCCTATTGAGACAAGATTGAAATAGAAATCAATGATAGATTTATAACATTAAATCCTCTATTATGTGATTCAGAATGCTTTGATTCAAAAGTAATAGAAGCTACTAGAATGACAGCACATGACACTAGTGATCAATTAGTGATGGATTAGGGGTTACGATTATCTCTGGTGTCTGGAGACTTGAAGCAGAGCCATTTTACCAAGAGCTGGATATCACATTCTTTTTGTCTCTGCAAATGGATCCCCAAGACTCATGAGAGACTTCCAAAAATAACCTCTGCTAGTGAGGCTGCACATAAAGGCAGAGGAAACTGGAGTGGGGCTTTAATGTGGGGTGGGGGGGGGGGGGTGATGCTAACATGCAGAACTAATGTGATATGCTCTAAAATGTTTTTAACAGAGACTGTGATTATAAAGCAAGTTTACTGAGTGGTGAATCCCCTAGAGAGGCTTCAGGACCAAGAAGGCTCCAACTGAATATGTATTGAATTGCTATAGTGTAAATTAACATAAACAGGGCACAATTTATATTCTGAGTGACTGTTTACTCTGGCATTATTCAGTTTCACCAGTCAGCAACAAGCTATAGAAATAGGAGACAAGTGTAATCACTGAGGCTAAAATGAGTGTTTGATGTTAGCTGAACAGACACTTGTTCTCATTAGCCTAATCATGTGTATGAAGGGGCTGAGCAGTGAGGGTGACCTGCCGTGAAATGAGATTTAGTGACTGTGTCTCTAATTTTCACTGGACTTCTCTCAATAGTCCATGGCAGATTTAATGGGTGACTGATCTGCACACACAGATTATAACTAAGCTGGCATGGTCGGTTCCGTGGCTTCCTGTCGGTTACTGACTGGTGTCCTTGGCAGCTGTTTGAAGAATGCACCGACTCACTTTTGAGACTAATGGTCTTGCAACCTTTCATCAATGCGTCAATATATAATCAGGTCAAGATCAATCTAACTGTTGTGCTTTTATCACCCAGATAAGAAAAGGGTCATTAGCCTAGCTTTAGCTAAATATTCACAGCATGAAGAGACAGGTATAAATGTTCTTATTTACTCAGTAGAGAAATTAAGAGCTACATTTTTCCAATATGTGATTCTTGTACATCTGATTAACAAGGTTTGGTTGTTCAATCTGCACCAACAAACCATTTTACAAACTATGAGTAGAAAGTGGTGACCTCTAAGCTCTCATGTCCCATTTATAAAGTAATGGCTCCGCACCAATTTCAGTAACCTTCCCATCAGACTTTGTCAGACTTTGACAGTTTAAAGTTGATAAGATCATATTGAATGTTCATACATTTGAGTAAAAGACAAACTTTACTTATCCCAGATAAAAACACAGATAAGTGAAGTAATTTCTAAAGTTAGATAAAATTAGTGCTAGTGTGACATTTGAGGAAAAAAAAGTCTAAAAAACAAACCTTAGATTTTCTAGTTAGATGCTCTGTGATTCAGATTTATGTTTAGTTTTAGTTTTTAATTTATAAATTTCACTCATGTGGCTACTTCAACAACTATGCAATGGTTAAAAAGGTAGTTCATTTTTGTCTGGATGATGCATCCGCCTTTTGTTTTTTTTCCTGCTATGAAGTGTAATTTTTATATTGGCCTGTAAAAATGTGCTATAATTTTTTAGGCTGCCGGTCCACGCTTTCATAAAAAAAATCAGAAATGTATCTGAACTACAGTATACTGTAGAACAGAATCACTTTATTGATCCCACAATTGGGAAACCTTAAGTTAACCATTAACATAATGTAATCTGGAGTACATCATTGTTCTTGCTGATATCAGTTCCTGATATAAATATTTAATGACACTTAAGACAGTTTTCATGTCTGACATGAGCAAAGGACAAAGAGCTATAATATTCTAAAAAGCTGATTCTAATTAAAGTGAAACTGAAGATGTTTATCCTGTTGCTGAACATTATCCTCATTAATATTTTACCTTCTCCATGTAGCTGTCCTCTCCCTGAGCAAGAAGCCAGCCCACAACCACAGTGAAGAGTTGGAAATGAATGATCAAGGCAGGAAGAGACGACGGAGAAATAAAAGGAGGGAAAAAGTAGATAGTATTTTGCATAAAAACAGAAAAGTAGATAAGAGTTTGCATAAATCATTTCACCCATATATACAGAGGAAGAGCAGGAAAATGAAACTACACAATTAGATTTTATAGAGGGAATTCAATAAACGCAGCACATCATTTCAAAGCAAAATTAGATGAAGTCAAAAATAGCATTGTGGAAACAGACAGAGGTGTATATGTTTAGGACTGCAAAGTCTATTTATATAAACAGATTAATGTGGGTCAAACCTGACTCAGATCTCCCTGCTCTTTAGGAGCTCCCTTTAGGAGCTCCTGTTGCTACTTCCTCATTCCTTGGACCACTCCAGCACACTGTATATAGACTAGTACATTATATGCTCTCCAAATATACATCCTCTATTTGACCAAGTTTACCCTGAAGAAGTGAGCTAGCCCTCATGTGTACTTGCTCAGGTTTCTGGAGTTGAACAGAGGAAGAAGCTGCAATCACATTACAATCTGAGCTTCACTGTCTCACTGTGCAGGGAAGTGTTGTGTTTCTCATACTGAGGAAAAACTGCTTTTCCCTTTTGCGCCCCCCACCCCCACTCACCAGGTCGATGAGCTTGGTGATGGGGATCTCTCTGATGGGCTTCTTCATGCGACACAGAGTCTCCAGCGAAGTGCCAAAGCAGCTGGGCAGGTAGTTGCCAGAGATGGTAATGAAGTAGTCCTTGCCACGGTCCAGATGGAGCACCAGTATGTCCTCTATGGAGTCCTCTCCAGAGTTGAGCAGTGTAACAGAGTCTTTACTGACATATGCCTCCAAATAGATCTCCAGGGTCTCATCTGTTCAGATAAATACAGAAGAGCAAACTGAGCTCATGTGGGTTTGAACAAATGACATTTAAGGCTTCTTAAGCTCTTTTATGACTATTGTGAATTAAATTTAAGACAGTTGTTAGTGTAGAGTAGGTGCCTCAGGCTGAATCTATTGGTGCTCCCACTGTGAATATAGAACTTCAGTGGACACTGGAAGGTGTTTTCCAATGAGTTTTTATGGGTGTGGATTTTTTTTGTTTGTTTTCCTCCATGTGACTATAATAGCAAAGGGCTATGACAATAGTGACATTGTAGATGATAATCATTTGCTCTAAAAACAATTGCTTCAATTGTATTTTTCTGTTTATTTTAACGCAGTATAAACCGGTTAGTTTTGTGTTGTTTTTTTTCTAATATAATGAGAGTCATCTACTGGCATTAAATTTGAGAAAACATTTTCTTGCATAAGGTGAGTTGGATGAATTGACACTACCAAATAGAAATTAGAGTAACTTAAATAGTTCTACTGGCTGTCTTTGCATGAGAAAGAGGCCACATTAATCCACAGACCATGAAGCAGTACACGGAATCTGCTGGCAATAATTTCTGCTGCAGAATGAGAAACTGCTGGGTGTAATCACCTTTCGTGAATACTATTTCCACACTGGTTTTATCTATGTTTTAACCATATTTTAAAATGATATGAAATTCTATACAACATTAGTCAAATAATGTATCAATTATATTTGCTAAACTTTATATTTAAATATTCATGATGTCAAATAATGCTCCAGTGAACAGACGCTGAAGTATAAAGGAAATATGCAAGAGAATATATTATACAGCAAAGAAAAAGCACTTACTGGGCTCTAAGAATCCATCACTTGGTTCAGCACGGAGCCATGCTTTGCAGTACTGTGAGTCATTGAGCTTGGGAATGAAGGCAAAGTGACAGGGGACCTGCCCGTCATTTGTTATTAAGAAGCGTTCCTTCTGAAGCTGCCGGAATTTCACATTCTCAAATGTAAACTGCAAGACAGAGAGAAAGAAGTTCTGAAGTGACAGATTCCCAGTACCATTAACTTAACATCGGGTTCAATGACTCTTACTTCTCTCCTGCTCAGAGATAATGATGGAAGGAAGTCATTCTCCATCCTGTCCATTGCCCGCACGATCTCCTCAAACACTTTTTTGTGGCGCTGCTCATCTACCACCTTAACCTGTTCAAAAATATCCCCTCAATAATGCAAGTCATAGAAACCTTGATGTATTAAATATCATCAATATTACGCAGCGATGGAAGAAGTATTCAAATTCTTTCTTGAATAAAAGTACTAAAGTGCTAAAGTTATCACAAATAAGAGTTGTACATTCACAACCTTACTTTAAGTAAATTACTTTGCACAGTACCCTCCAATCTACTTTCAAGTATAAAAAGTTAAACTAATCCAGTAAAAGAGAACCTGTGAAGTCCAAAACAAATATTTCACTGGATATCCCTTAGCTTTAACTATGGGACACACTCACTCTTTCATCGTTTATGTCACACAATGCATAAGTGTGGTAACATTTTTGTCACATTGCATATTTCAATGTAGACTTGTTTTAATCTTTTTGTCCAGATTTTGTATTGATGATAGCAGTGTCTTCTACAGCAGATCCTAAAGACTTTCAAAAAGGTTTAAGTTTAGATTCTCTGGTGGCCACCTCATGTGTAAAAGTAATGTTCCATGCTTTTCAAATCAGTCTTTCATAAGTGGGAGGAGCCAAATTAATCCTGGTGTTGTCCAATCTTTATTCGGTCTTGAAAACTAATGATTGTTTAAGAAATGGCAAGTCCCTCACTGCAACAGTCAAGGTTAAAGAACTTGTTAATCACTGCAGTAATTATGCAATGGAGAGCCCTTATCTTTTTGCTTTGTTAAATCCAAGTGGTGATTTTTGGCCAGTCTATGTATCATGTTTATGCTGCTTTATAATGTTATAGAAATACAGCTTTGTAGACTTGATCCAGCATGATTCATCGCATTCTTAAAGACCATGTTTGCCGCCATCCCTTTCCTGTGAAAACCATGTGGCTCGAAAATGTCAGCTATCCATTACCTCAAGCCTCTTGGGTCAAAGTCTTTAGCTGTATTCCAAACATTGGCATTGGCAGTCTTAACCATACTGCAATAAATAACTACATTACTCTACCACAAAGAACTTTACAGGAACATGAGATGTTTAGATACTAGTGCATTCCTTCTTACCCCTATACTGAAGAGCGAGCTGACAGGCTTATGATCACTCGTTTGCAGTTCCATGTGACTTCTGTACTTGAGCTGCTTGACACTGCTGCCCCTCCACAAGATTCTGTCACACCAAGCTGGGACACGACACTTCCCACTGTGGAAAACAGTCAAGGGTCAAGCATCAGCCGCTCATACAGTACTGCTGACTGCATTTTTAATGCAATAAGGCCATACAGGGGGACAAAGTAAGAGCTGTGACTGTGGCCATATCAAGGCAATGCATTAAAAACCCCAGAAGGAATTTTCAGTATTCATTCAGAGGATTTTAGACATGAAACACAGGGATTTGGTTTTACCTCGAGTCCCATCGGTCAGTTTTGGGATCATATTTGTAAGTGGGTAGAAAGTTTATCTCTCCCTCAGTGAAGTCAATGAAGGCTCTCTTGGTCTGCCGTTGGATGTTCAGCTAAACAGAAAAAAATGGCATCAGTTAGTGCATTTGCTGGATGAGTCACATAATATTCGGTAATTAAAGGGCAACAGCAGATTCCCTGTTTGCAGTCCATATGAATTTTTAAATAGTCATTTATTTTTACATAAACAGATCAAACACCACAACTGAGATTGTTAAAGAGTTGCTAACTAAATTATTGCTTAAACATCTTCTAAAAAATTATGAAAATACATGTTAGGAGTCTTAACTATTGCTTTCTCACATTTGGATACCAGTGCACAATACAATATATGTAGGACAAGCACTGGATGGGAAATGTGTGTCACCTGATCAACCTCCTGAAGCTTTTTTAGCTCATTCTGAGTAATGAGCTGTTTGACCTCTGCTGCATCATACATAAACAAACGATAGTTCAAATCTCCAACCCAGATTACAACACTGGAATAAAGAGAAAGAGACAGACAGAAAACATAAAACATCTAAAGGCAAGCAATGGGACTCATACTGATATTTTTGTAAAGCTCATAAAAAATGTTTTACAGTAATTAAAGAGTTTGAGTATTTTTAGCATCACATCACTAATCTCACTGTAGTGATTAGAGACTGAAAAACTCACTCATGCTTGACAATACTGAGAGGAGGGTGCTCCAGTAAGTGGAAGGTCATACGGGCACATATGTCTTTGTAGTCCTGGTTACGCCGTTCAAAGTCCTCCACGTGTGCTGCTAGATGTGAGTTAACAATGCAGAAGCTAGTGTTGTGGAAAACAAACCTCACAGCCACACCTCCCTTGTTCCCCTGGAAACAAAAGAGGACAGAATGTCTATGGTTTAACCTGTTTGGTTATAATTTTGTTTGATAAAATGGTGATAAAACAATCACAATACCCAACAGTCTATTCACGCCATACAGACATTACACTGACAGTCATTTTAATAAGAGGTGTATGTCACTGTGTGCTTTGACGCAGTCTGAACAAACCATTTTTCCCATGATTCCTGTCCCCACATGCTCGGCAGCCACTTCTTTTATGTGATTCTTATGCGTCTTCTTCACAAAGACCACAAGCATCATTCCAACTAGTCTAATGATCCGGACCTGTTGACAATTTGAAAAAAAGTTAATGTGATAATACTATAGTAAGACACATAAGTGAATAAAATCATTGATGTTTTATTTACATTGTATACAGAAAGGTTTTTCATTGTTCAACAGAGATACATTTTTCCCAGTGCTTTTAAGACATTTTCAGTGGTAATAGTTAACATCACAGAGGGCTGTGACATATGTTCCTTAACGGTGACGGAGTGTTTTAAAAGATTTAGTCTATAGCTATGAAAAAATGTTTTATACGTAGCAGAAAAATAACACATTGATAATAGAATAATGCAGGCACACTTGTAGATGTATACAGCTATACATTATTAGTTTAATGATAGTTTATGTTTTATGACAATTTGGTCAACTCTACACCTCAACTTCTAGCTTAAATTCTCAGAACTACTGAACTGTTATTTGTGATCTTCTGTAATTGTTGCATTTGCTTTGTTCTTATGTCTTGGAAAATCTTTGTACTCAAAGCTTGGAGCAGTATGAAGTTACTACTTTTATCATTGAAGGATAATATCATTCACATTATTCTGAGTTTCAGTGAATGACGTTGTGATGTCATTCAATGTGCATGTGCTGCCATGTGACTTAACTTGAAGGGTCTATTTTCATAAAGAAGCCTAATAAATCATCACCATTTGTATATCTCAAGATGATACTAAACATAACTGAGCTCTTTTATATTTCAAAGTTTTCTCTTTTGGAAAGCTCTACTAGGTCTTTTGCAGATGCTGATTTAAACATTTCCTGTCATTTTTCACATCTTTTCACTATATTCAGTTGACTGACAACGATACAATGCATATGTTCATCCATGGGAATATATCCATTCAAGTCATTCTTCTTTTTGCTCCTGCTCACCCTCTTATACTTGGCCTTTGGATGTAAACTCTTCTCCACAGCCTCAACCCACAGCTGCTCTTTGGAAGAGTCCATGTAGAAAAAAGCTTCAGTGCTCAAGTCCAGTTCTTGGAAGCTAGAGTCATAAAAACAAATGAGTACAGCGGAAGATAGAGCAAAATGCAGGTCATTATGATCTGAAAATTATTTGATGATACTCTCACTGACCCCAGAGCATAAATGTCAGGAGGTTCTGTGTCACAGCAGAGCCAGGGCTCAAGACTGCTGTCTGGAGACTGGCCATTCACATTCCATGTCCCTGTGAAAAACCTGAAGAAGCAAGCAGTATTTATATTGAGTTACAGCATATTATTACTATACTCTCATCTTTCTAAATAAAAAAATGAGGTTTGTCTCACCTAAAGTTCTTGATGTCCACATACTCATTCTCCTTCTTACCCAAGCGATGTTTGATGAGATATTCTCTTTGCCCTGCCTGACTGGAGAACATGGCCTGTCTCATGCTGTTCGTTGTAGGACTGTCACACCAAGACGGTGGCCTGTCAATGCGGTCAAACCCTGATCTAAAACTACTGCAATATAAAAAGTAAAAAGGCATTATTTAATGGGTCAGATCTTGTTGATTTCATTCAAGATTTCATAAATTTTTATATATTTTTTTTAAACTTACTCTGGTTTGGTGCTTGTGATGAAAGAGTTGTCTTTGGCCTGTAAAGAGATGGCTCTCTCTTTGGGGACTGGCGCAGGAGGAAGCGGATTAGTCGGCGTGTAGGAGGCTTTGCGAGGAGGTAGAGGGGGAACAGGAGGAGGAGGAGCCTCCCTGGAGGCAACGATACGATTCTGGTGATTCTTCTTTTCCTCCACTTTGAGTGTGTGGTTAAAGCTGTCTTCAAAGCCAAAGTCTGATGCAAGAGAATGAACTGAAAGGGACATTTAAAGCTGATTAAATCACTAAGTTCTATAACAGAACAATTACTCAAATTTTACACCAGTGCAACTTGAATGGACTATAGATTCTATAACAAATGGTCCCATTATTTGCCAACTAAAACTTTGAGCCTTGTTGTTGCTGGATATGATTTACAATGCCTCAAGATATAAAAAAACACAGATAGTAATAGTTCTTTACTTCCGTTTCTTTTCTGATTAAAAGGTTTTCCTTGTTGGTAACAGGCAAGCTAATCCTCAAAAATATTATAGATTAGCCCCTTTCCCATAGCAAAAACTTGTATCATTTACCTGGGATTTTTAAAAACCTCAGCACATTTCCCCCAAAATTATCCAAGGAAAACAATTTCCATTAACTTCAAACTATCTAGTATGGAGGTAAGACTTTTCCAATTCCCTGGGAAAAAAAGGCCAAGTGCCATGGGCTGAAGAATGCTGACTGACAGAATAGCTTTTTACACTTCTGTCCACCCACAAAGTTAAACCAGTAGGTGACTGCAACTTCTTCAATCATCAAAATGTGTATGGTTTGAGATGCTATGAAAAGTAGAAGGATGGCAAGGTCAATTTGCATACTCATTACAGTGTTTCAAATAAACGTTCCTGGAAATATTGTTGGAAATGAGCTATTGATTACCATCACCCCCTACTCCAACTACCACCCACTTTAAACAGTCAACTCAATTAATTTAAAGGATACTGGCATTCAAATATAAGTGTAATAGTTATCTATGCATAATTATTTTTCCGCATTTATGTTTCTGCATTAAAAAAGAGCATATTCATAACTTACCTGTGTTGGTCTGCTTTGTTGTCGTGCTGTTGTTGAGGTTAGGGAGTAGGGCACTGCTAGTTTTAGGCAGGTTGGCTCCAGAGCCCAGAGAGTTTGTACCCTTATTTGCTCTTTGAGGTGGGATAGGGACCGGTCCCCTTGGAGTTATTGGTGCAATCGGCTCCATCGTCTCTGGTTTTGCGGGTTTAGATTCAACTAAATAATTGAAAGAAAAATAGTCACATGTTGTCCATGTCCTGCATTTCTCCATACATGAGGACTTGCAAATGCAATTAACACATCTATCCAGAAGTTACTGAAATCATTATCCAAGTCGTGACTTGTTGAAAGAAAAAAAGAAATACAATGTGTGTTTAAAATGGACAACTTACCACACTAAGTAAAAATATGCACTTTGGTGAGGTTACCCAACACTCAGCAGAGTTGTTTTCCCAGGAAATAGAGGATTCAGATTTGAAAGGAAGCTCAGAAATGAGCGCACTAAAAATGGTTCAGTTCTGCTGACACTGCTGTTTGACACAGCGTGTTAAAATTAACTGTAGTGGATAAACGCTAATGAGAGCAACAATTAACCAAGAAGAACAGGGGTTCTGCTCCATGACAAACCAACCTGAAACCCCCATCTTTCCACATCTGCTAAACTTTTCCATCTTGAACTTATTTTTGTCTGTTTAGTTACTACTTTTCACTCTACATGAATGCATGAGGTTCTATAAGATTACTACAGGGCTGTTGTGTCAATTTCCGGAGACCCACATTTCTCTAAAGTCAACTTATCTAGAGCTCAGAAAAACTGCCATGTTTTCTGCTTCATAATAATGCATTTACAAGTGAATTCTAGATAGTCTTACAAGTACTAGTAGTAGTTTAGTGTAAACTCAAGACATAAAAGAACATTTAATGCATTAGTTTATTACCAAGATTAAAATTTTAAGTATTGGGAGATGTAGTTTTCACTGGACAAGAATGGGATGAAAAACACTTATGAAACTAAGCTAAAGCTGTCGGACAAATATATAGGAGTAAACAGAAAAAGAGAAGTGCAGAACAAGAATAAAGTTGCTGAAAACACAAACCCTCAATTTGAAAATTAATTAAAGTGTATTGGATTCTACCACTTCAGGCATACACAAGAGTCTCAACTTTACTCAGTCTGTAAAATGTTGTGCTGCCACCAGGAAAATTGGTCCTGATTTTATAAATAGCAGTCTAATGAGCCTTTCTACCAGTGTACAGGTTGCAACCAGAATACACAGGAAATCAGTGAGTAGTGTAATCCACCCTTTGTAAATAAATGTTAGATGAGGAATTAAATAATTTACCATCCAGCTGCTTTAGATGCTGACAGATAGTGGAGTCTTACCTTGCTGCTGAGCACTCTTCACCTGTGTGAGAAAAGTCTGAGTCCGATCATCATCTTGTAGCTCTAACAACAGCTCAGGGGCTTTTTCTCCTTTGATTCGAATCCTAATACAGGCTTTAGAGACACAAACACACACATGTAAGTTAAGCATTTTAAGACTTTAGGAAAGCATCGTCTAGAAAACAAAGAAAAGTGATTCAACAGTAAACCACTTCAGCATTCTTTCAGAAAACCCTAGAAACTCATGACCAGCGCCTGGTACTAAATAAAGAGGTAGACATTTGGCTTAAGGCATGCTCCAATGTAGAGCAGTGGGAAAGAGTCTGTGTAACAGTAAAAGTTCTACTACTCTTTTATTGCCACAACACAAACATTATAAGGATCTGTTCCAAAGCCACACTTTACTAGGATTAAAGTAGAATCTCAATTTCACAACAAAACAAACAAGTAAACATGAAAAATACTTACAATCTACAGAGAAGTTGATTAACAGAGCTTCACCAGCCTCTGAAATGAAAGAGAAGACATGTGTGAGGGGTGTCTATAGAGTTCAAAGGTCTGTTGTCATAGTAAGCGAGTTGTGTTATAAACTATTTTAACAGTTCCTACTCTATGTGTGTTACTTGGTACACTTTGTCTTCCACTCGGGGTAAGTCCAGGTAGCTTTACAAGAGTTTTAAGAATGTGACTTCTAAAGCTACATGTGTTTTAAAAAGCAGCTCAAGACCCATCTTTTTAAACTGGCCTTTGTTTGAATTGTTTTTATCGTTGCAAGTATGTGTCTGATTTTATGTTGTTTTGTAAAGCACCCTGTGACTTTCATGCTAGCAAAGGTGCTATATAAATAAAGTTTACTATTATTATTATTATTATTATTACTACATGCTGTGGTTAGAGGATGAAATGTACAAACCCACCATCTCTTCAGGAAGCAATCTTACAGAAAAAAACATGTAAACAAGATAGTGACTGTAGCACTTCATTATGTAAAAATACTACTGATAGAAGAAAAACATATGACAGTCAGACAGAAGGCACAAACATGACTTACCTCGAATTACTTCAAAATTAGAATTGATTGGTATAGACAGCTGAGCCACTGGACGAGACACCACAGCATCAGGATTTGCCAACACACCCAATCTGGATGAGACCAGCACAGACTTCACTTAACAACAGCACACGTTATCATATCATTTGATACAATTATTTATTGAATGTAACACAGACACAACTTGTTGTTTCTTAGAGCTGCAAAACTGCTGCAAACTTAAATGAAAAATAACTCGTGCAAAACATTCAGGATGAAAGTATTACAATAAATGAACATTTGAAATGCAATGAGAAAATGTGATGTTAGAATTAGATTTTAATTACAATGTTATTAAAAAATGGGACTTAAGTGTAATTGGAAAAAAAGAGCATGCACATGCAATTTCATCTCCAATTCAGCTGAGAAGAGCAATAACTACAGAAGTGATTAATAATAGTGGAACAATCCACTACACATTCAGAGGACCTATGGTATGACGCAGGCCATAAAGAGTCCCTAAAAGCACCATCAAAATTGAGATGGATGTTGGTCTGGGCTGGGTTAGATTTTCACTTTAACAAAGGCTGAATAACAGTTTGAGCCAGAGCAGCAAGATAGGCACTGCAGAACTTCCTTTCAGATTACCGTTAGGAAGAGGAAAATGACTCAGCTTTGCTGGACAAAATGGCTCAGAGAGACTTAAAGTTCCTCAGAATCGCGACAACCCCTGTGATATTACAAGATACATTGCAAAAGAGTTTGAAGGAAACCACTCACTACAACCACAGTGCAGGTTCAGCATGTTTTGTTTTTCTTGTAATGAAATTTCTTAGAGAACAAAAGTGCACTTCATAAAGGTGACATTTATTTGACCATTTCAGATATGAAAACACATCCACTCTTCTACTTTTGTACTTGTATTCCTTTTGTTATTTGTTCCTATGTTAGCTGTTAATTGATAAACAATTGGCAGATGCTCATACTGAATAGTCATACTGATTATTTGGCTCAAAAATATATACTGCACCTGTATTTAGAGTATGACTGAAATGTCAACCAAAATCTGCCACAGAGAATATCAAATTTTAGACCACACATTAAGGAGATTCAATAATACTGACATTTTTAAATATGACACTGCTACGGTAACTGTTTAAGTTGCACATATAATTTTTGCACTAGTTAATTTTGCACCGATACGCTACTAATTATTATTGTACTTCCATATTATTATTTTCACTTTATATTGTATATAGCCAAATACCTCTGTATTTAATTTTTGTAGATATATTTAACATTTTATAATGTCCTTGTTCTGATACTACATAAGCACAACCACTAATGCCTGCATTGCTGCAACAACTAAATTTCCCAACTTGGGATGAATAAAATCCATCTATCCATCCATCCTCAGCAACATGCTGTTTTTTTACTCCCTCTTTCACAAGGTCTTACAGTACAGTTTTACCAACACAAAAACTAATTAAGGACATTTAACAAATGTCACAGTTACAGTAGTAAAGCAACAACTGAAACACTGCCAGCACCTGGCCGCAGTGACAACATTCTCTCTATTAGGTCAGCTCCTGAGTGTAGTGTGTGTGGTTTTAACACAGTTAGCTGAGCATGGAGCTTGTGCATCCATGTGAGTCTCATTACAGTCCAGGATTTAGTGAAGGAATTCTGGATAATGGGTAGTGAGCAAGCTGTTACTGGGACTAATTGCCTTTTTCCTCACATTAATACACACCACTACCTGCCACAAGAAAAAAAAAAACACAATGTTTAAGGTACCCACTGCTGACATCCACAACAACTGCCTTTCTCTAAACAAATGGTGTAGCTACTGAGAGGAAATGCATCAGGTTTTGGACATGTGACTTGGGGATAAAGTAGGCTGCAGAATGGCAAATTGATCCCAAAATAATTCTCTTAACCCTTTCATGGTCACTACAGTGGACAGCTATTCCACAGCTGTCCTGTTGTATATGCATGGGTTTTGTTGGTTATACATCATCCAATACACTGCAATTCATAACATTACTATAACTGCAGTTCTTGAAAAACAAAATAATCAAAACATTTTTGTTTTTTTGCATATTATCTCCATGAAGTAATAACTAAAGTAATATCTGGCATTAGAGTATGTTAAAATGCGACAAAGCATCAGATTAACTAAAATTTTTAAACTCACTTTTTGATGATGGGTTTCTTTGCTTAAAAATAAACATGTGGTGTCCAGCTGAATGGACATTTTTGTAATTCCAGAAATATAGGTTCATATAAATATTTTAAATAGATTGTTTTTTCCATGCCTAAAGAAAAAAAACACTTAGGAAAGAAATCTTGACTAAGGTTCTCATAATTCATGCACAAAAGGATTAAAAATAAGTTTGTAACCACATAACCTATCGCCAGCTGCTTGTATAACAAGATGCTCCACAACACTGATCAAGAAAAAATCCAAGAACAATGCAATGTACAAAAATCCCCTCTTCATTTGCCTATTCTACACACTGCATGACAGACTGCACACAACCATAATCACTGCCTTATTTAATACTTAGAATTGATACCAGACCTGAACAACATACTATAAAAAAAATATGATTTTGACAGCTGTTGTGGTATGACTGATGTAATTTTGCACTTAATTTTCAATGAAGAAATCTGACATTTATTTTCATTTTGTTTAGGTCAGTATCAAACAGGCAATACAACAAAAAAGGTGTTTGGATGTGGTGAGTCTTTACATGTAAACAGTCCATGTTTTTTCTTTGTCAAATATGTGCAGCACCTAAATGTGTTGAATATTGATTATTTTGCTTGAACACATTTTTACCTTAATCTAATTATGAGACTTCTTTAAAGCTAAATTTACTTAGCCTTTGTGCGAGACAGCACAGGTACCCTGAACCCATTTCCTGCAATACATAACACCTCAGAGACCTTCCCACATGAGTGTGATAGTCGAGAAAGAGAACAGCTTGAAACCAGTAGTATCAGAGGAGATGCCAACTTCTTCAGTAGTTTTGGAGGAAAGGATGCTGTAGGTAACAATCTAAAATCTCAAGATCTATGATGCTGAAGCAAGACAGAAGCATGACCTATGACAGCCCACTCCCTGACAAAAGCAGTTGAAGAATTTCAGGTCACCACGTTGTCTGATACTTACATAAACTCTCCACTGCGCTCAATTAGTGACAGCAGTCTGGGCTCCTTCTGGCCTGACCTCAGCTCCTGACCTCTCACAGTGTAAGCAGCACAATCAAGGAATTATTGTGACCGAGCATGTAGTCGCATGGACATCCCAAACAGCAATGAGTTATTTTTCCATTAAATGCAAAAAATGACATGGCCTCTCTGCGGTATTATCAGTGCTTAGGCTTGATTAGTGTGGTTAAATTGGGAACACACAAGCAGGTACCTTTTAAAAGCCATGCTCAAACAATATTAGGCAAATTAATGTGGAGGGTGGCACATCATCAAGCAAAAAAAAAATAAAAATTAAAAAAAAAAGGCAAATCAACGCATCAAATATTAAAGAGCAGCCAATGTAAAGTCAAACAGGTAAAACAAAATGGCTAACGTTATTCTGTTTTACAATAAGATGATTTAATAATTAGCTTATATTATAACAACATTGTTAATGCCATACTGCAGACTGCTGCGGACAAAAATGTACAGAGCTAACACATTAATAGGATTGACCTCGCTTATTTACAATCCAGTTATGAAATAATTTCATAATATTACTGAAGTGCACTGACCTTACCTGGAAAATAATTCAGCAACAGATAAAGCTAACGTTAGCCAGTAAGCTAAAGAAAGCTAGAAATAAAACACTCAAAAAAAGGTTGTAATTGAAAAAGGATATTGCCAAACACTCCTCGTCGGCTATCCCAAAGCTCAAAGGGGAATCCATTCTTACCAAGAGAAAATAAATTGCTGTTTATCATTGGCTAGAGACTTGAAGTTGGTCGAATCCAGGCGTTGCGAAGAGAAAGTTAAATCCCCACCCGGTGAGACGGTTGCGGCGGCGGCCTTCCGGGATGACAGCTGTTCGAATGCTAATGCTAGCCCGTTAGCCAGCGGCGGCGGCAGCGGCTGTTGTTGTTGTTGCTAATTGGATGAGGTCACAGTTGTTTAGCACATATGTGAAGTTGAAGTATTCCCGTTGTTCTGCGTCATTCTGTCGGAAAAATCTAAATATCCATCTTCTGCTTTCCGCCGGTATTTGTCCAGGCGGACTGGTCAGACTACATAGCAGGCAGTTTGGAGCAGACTTAGCGGGTGAAGCTAGAGCATAGTTTTCTATGTTGACTCCCACATTCGGCTTCATTCACTGAGTACACAGCGACACCTGCTGACTCGGAGTGTGAACTAAAAGAAAAGAAAAGAAAAGAAAAGAAAAGAAAAGAAAAGAAAAGAAAAGAAAAGAAAAGAAAAGAAAAGAAAAGAAAAGAAAAGAAAAGAAAAGAAAAGAAAAGAAAAGAAAAGAAAAGAAAAGAAAAGAAAAGAAAAGAAAAGAAAAGAAAAGAAAAGAAAAGTATTCAAACATATTTATAACTTGTCGGAGTATTTATTACTAGTATTTTTATCTTCATGCTTTTATGCGTTTGTTCCACTAAATGTTGTACAGTTATTTGAACCACCAACACTATTTGCACTTCATGTAAATTATCTAGACATATAGATGTTTGTGGTTTCTTTCAATCTGTACTACTCTGAGTTTTAACTTGACCCCTGAAGACAAATATAGTGTATTTGAGTTGAAATAAATTATTTAAAATTTTTGATTCAACATATTTAATAGTCACTTATACTATTTTGTATTTACATCCACTTTTGTTGATGTTGGACAGTGTAATGTTATTTTGTTCTTAATGGTAATTAACTTAACTAAATTAAATTCAAAATAGTATTTAATTACTGATATAGACTGGACTGTAATATCCCCTCATGCATTTGAATCATATGAAAATTTTATTTTACGTGATGACTGTGTGACCCTGAACTCCTCTTCAGTCAGAATTTTATTACCTTACTGACTTTAAAAAAAAGACCACAGTTGCACTGAAAAAAACTTTCACTGAATAGATGTAAAAAAAACCAAAAAGTTTATATTGTATTATTTTACCATTATTATTTATGTATTTAATTCTTGTTTGATTTATTGATTTATTGATTGCTTGATTGCTTGATTATTTATTGATTTATTGATTCATTATTATTTTTTTTTATTTATTTATTTTTTTTTTTTACAAAAATAGTGACTGGAACTGGTCACTGACAAACATATCACTATCATGTCTGTGTCCTTCTTGTTGGTTATTGTCATAGATTAGCCACGTCAGGGACCTTCACTGTGGTAATAGAAGTCTTAGAACTAATTTGTCAGTTGATGTTCAGTTTATTTATTTATTTTTGATTGGTCCATTGTAAGTCATAAAGTATCCTGCATCTACTTTATGGATCTTGTCCAAAACTTCGGGTGTTCATCCTTGACTACTCTTGTTCTACTCTTCCACCACAACCCATGAAAAGCAGCGCAGCAGGTTTTTGTGTTATCCTAGCCAACACACAACAAACAGGAGTGACCACAATACCTCCTTGATACCAAAAGGAAATGGAAGTAAAACAGAACTGGTCTAACAATGTTAATACTGTGTTTTCTGATACTGAAAACCCTGGGTTGGACCAAAAATTCTCACACTTCTTTTCTATACAAAGTATTAACACTTTATTAATCAGAACTGCTCGAAGAAAATTTACATTTCTTATACTGACATTTTCAAAGGATAAAACCAAAAATTACACAAAAAACAAATCAACCCTTAATATTTATTTTTCAAAAATTATTACATTGGATTAATATTTTTTTTAAATCCTTATGTTAACAATAACAAAAAAAAATTGTAATCTCCAAGTGATGTGTGTTTAGTGTTTTAATATTGCCAGGAAAAGGAGGAAATCTTTAAAAAAAAAAATAATGCATGTACAAGAATGTAGAGTCATTTTAAGAAACTCAAAATAATTATTTGTAAACAGTGGTGTTTTTTTTTACCAGCATCAGTAACACTAATACTTGTATCAGTTGTTGCTGGTTTTAATCTTATGTATGGCATAAGGGCTTGAGTCTTGATGTGGCCAAACATCTCCATTGGGAATGTCCCTCATTTGTTCCATCTCTCGGTCGACCATCTCTACTGTCAGAGTGGACGGACTGAAAATATCTGTTGTGCGGTAGGATTGTGTAAGGCGACAGAATGATGACGTGTCTGAGATGTCTTCATCAAACAGGTCATCTATCAGCTCCTTGCGTCGTCTGCGAGAAGCTTTCAACTCATCGTTCAGCTCAGACACCAGCTCCTTCACATCTTTCACTAGTGTAGAGCGAAGGCCAAAAACACAAAGCAGGAAAACCAGACCAGCACAGATGCCTGACACAAAGTACAGGGCCACTCGTTCTGGGAAATCTGGAAGATTAACCCATGAAAAATTTAGCAATTCAATATGTGCTGGAACAGAAAGCACAGAAATGACAGACATGTTACAGTTCTGATTTTCATCTTTGTTGCTTTTATTGAAGGTCATAATGAGGTGTTTTGTCTGAATATCTGCAACCATTTTACAGTCACAGCTCTGAATACAGTGATTTCATTACAGTACAGTGAAAATGTTTTTTATTTATTAATAATAATAATAATAATAATCATAATTTTTAAGTGTAAAGTACAACTGTATCACTGAAATTATCAAGATACAATGATCTTTAGTTTTGAATTTTTTTGCATACATAAAAACTCATATACTTTTTGTACAGTATACTGTAGATTCTATACTTTTTTGACTGTTCCACCTACATATTCGAGAAATAATTTAACCTATAAAGACCCAAACAGCCATCAATGACCAAAACCATCTTCTGGTGTAAAATGTTTAATACATTGTTTAAATGTTTAAAACATTGACCCACAAATCCTGTCAATACACATAAATAATTAGGGCAAAATGCAACTTTTTGCTTTTTATAGTCATCAGATATGACCCATTTGGACATTCTGAGGCTCCATAGTGAACATGGAAACACTGTCATATTCTACAACATTGGTTCACCAGTAAAAGCCATAGAGTTGGATCAATGACAGTTGATGGAGACACTTGGTTTATGTTGAGTTAATGAAATATTTAGCAGAAAAAGTAACTTTTCTTCAATTTTCTCAGTTTTTGATACAACTCTTAATTATAATCTGAGCTTTTGAATGCATCTATGTGATCAGTAAATTAAATATAAGAAAATACTTAATGCTCACTGACAAAACACAAAATACAGATGACCATGTCATCATAATGTGTTATAATAAATAAGTTAAGCAAAGTTAAAAATAGAAAACAAAATATTTTGGAACTCACACAAAAGTAACATTAGGTCTTTATGGGTTAAAGCCACAAATTGCACTTCCTTCTTCCATGCTGACTAATATTGATTTTTTTATCCTCCGCCAAGGAGGTATTAAATTCGAGTTCATTTGTTTGTTTGTTTGTTTGTCTAACTGTCAACAGGATTACGCAAAAAGTTCTGAATGGATTTTGATGAAACTTTCAGGAATTATAGATAATGAGTCAAGGAAGAAACTATTACATTTTGAACAATGAAGGTCAAAGGTCAAGGTCACACTAAAGGTCAACAGCTAAAACACATCAGTGGTAATATCTCAGGATTTAGACAAGATAGAATCTGGTGGTGGTGGTGGGGGGGTCATTCACATCGTCTCACCTTCAGACATCAGATGGGTTAACACCTATGGCTCAATCACATCATATCATTGACATCATATGATGCCATATCAAGCCTTGGCAGAGGTCTGCTGTCTATGACTGCCTTTTATTATTTTTGTAATGGCTTATTATGAGGAGAACCAAATTTGTAATTTGTTGCAACACTGAAAACCTTCAGATCAAAGCCTACTTCCATAACATTCCTTTTATTTCTCTTCTATAGATATAGTTTTCTAGTATTAAGACACATGTAGCTTCTTGAAACAATAACACATGTACACTCAAAGCTTGCCTGAGATCTACAGGCATCAGTGCACATACCCAATATTTTTTCAATGATCTCCAGTGAGTTGGTTAAGAACACGTTTTGAGGCCTGTAGATGGGCCCAGTGTACCATCCACCTGCAGGTGAGAGGGGTCCGGTCTCAGACACCAACCAAAGTCTGGATGGACACTTCAAAGCCTGACAACTGACAGTTACTCTTACCATGGGTGTAGTCTGAGATCATGAAAGGATCTGTGGATCCTCGACCTACATCTTCCAGAAGATATCGGGGCACTAAAGAGGAAATGAGGAGTTTTTATGTAAAATCTGATGCAACAAACCATATCATTGTTGTTAAGCGTTGTTACCTACCACAAGTGAAGGACACTCGCAGGTGTTTCCTGGTCCCAGGGAAGCAAGGGTCCCCAAAGGTTAGAGTATCAGCCAATAATGAACAATTCACTCTCCCATGACACCGACGTGACACCTTCCTCAGAGCCGTAGGTGACAAACACTCTAGAACAAATACATTTTAAGATAATTATCCATGTCCTGAACTTCAATTAGCATGATGTCATTTTTTAAGAAGCAACTCAAATGGATTCTAATAAATAGAATAATATAAGGCTATATATCACATGTTTTGCATTTACTTGTGTTTTCTTTGATTTTGTTTTAGATTGTTATTTCAGTTATATGTAAATTTAACTTTATCCTTTTTCTTGTTGCCCAGTGTATTGTTGGTTTCTGGGGAAGTTTTCACAGGAGCCTTATTTGACTTCAATCCTCTCCTGCACAATGATGTTAACTGTTTGTAAATAGTTTTTTTCATGTGCAAATAAATAAAATAAAAACATAACATGGTCAGAATGCACAACTGGTGCTATTGAACATTATGTTGTTATAATTTTTTAAAAGTTATGACAAATATTTCAGATTTCTCCAATAAAAATGTGATTGTTTGCATGAAACAAATAAGGCAGTGATTTCAGTCTGTCTATAGCTATTTCACTGTTTTTCCACTAGGTGACACTTAAGCGCCCTGTTTCAGACCCATGTCAGAATGAGATCCAGGTTCCTGGGGACAGTGGGGGCTGCCATGTAACAGGTGTCCAAATGTGGCAGAGTAGATGGCGAGAACAGTGTCATTTTTACACATCAGCCTCAGACGCTCATTTTCACACACCAGCCTTGTGCGGTGATGCTCTGAAACAGATAAAATAGAAGAACACATGAGGAAATATAAACTGCATAAAGTGAGATGGATGTATTGGATGAATGCGTTTGAATTTGATGTAGACCAGGGGTATTCAAATCTGATCCCACATGTTTTAGATACTTCCCTTTTCCAGCGCACCTGGAAGAGGGAACTATCATTATCAGGCTGCTGCAGGGATGGATGATGAGCTAATCATTAACTGAACCAGGTGTGTTGGAAGAGAGAAATATCTAAAACATACAGGATACTGGCCATTAAGGACCAGACTTGAATACCCCTTATGTAGACCATTATTATTGTCTGCTTTAAGAACAACTAACATTATGTAATTACTGAGTGGAATGAATCAGTGCCTCTTTTTCAGAATGATGCAATGAGTTAGTCTGTAAAAATTAAACAAACCAAAGAATCTTTGACACAGGTAAATGTTATAATTTATTTTATTAATACTCAGTCAAAAGCTCCAAAAGCAATGTGTAAGACTGTTAGAGCACATGATAAAGGACATGAAAGCTACCAAATACTGATTACTGAATGCTATTGAACATGTTGTGTCTAAATTAATATGAATTCTGTATTTATTTATTTTTATATAATCAAACCAAAATTTTCTGGGAATAAAAACTGAAAATGACATTGGAAAAACAATATCTAATTTGTTTCTACAATGAAACCAAACACTTGTAAGTCATAACTGGACATGTTTTGGATATTTTCAGTCTTGTATGTCATGTATTAATATGTAAACATCTATTGGCAAATTGTTGGTACTGTTGTTGGTAATTGTTGGTATTACTGGTGGTCAGGTTTATGTTTTGTGTACTACCTGGTTTGCATTTATAGGAGACTAGAAGATACTTTGTAGTGAGTGGGCAGGGGTCCTGTCCGAACACTGGACTGAGGACAGAGATATGGCAGGACTGCCGATCCTGACACTCTGACAGAACTTTCTGCAAAGACATGTTGACAATTATCACATTAACAACTATCAGAACAAAAACCTCTATTGTACATTTATACACTGCAAAACATTTAAAAATCCCTGCTAGAAATAAACCTAATATTTCAAAATCTGGTCAATTGGCTAGAATTTTTAAAATAAGCAACAAAAAAAAGGACATAATGTGCCTTAAAACTAAATTAAAATGCTAAAATTCTAACAAACAGTGCTTTGTACAAGAAATAAAATCTAATTTAAGACAGAATTACTTTAAATCAGGAATTTTAGTCTATGAATTTCAGTCTTAAAATAAGGAAACCAATCTTGATCCTTTGCTGTGATAAGTTCTAAAATACTGCTATATCTCTTTAATAGTAAAATCTAACTTGATATTAACCAGAACACCTTATTTAAAAAAAATTAGATATATTTTCTCAAAAAAAAAAAAAAAGTTCCCATGTAAAAAAGATTTTCTATTTGAAATAAGGCTTTTTTTCATTTTCTTAGAAATAATTTTTTGCAGCGTATATTCTGTACCTCAATAGCAACAGTAGAGGTGCACTCTGTATCCTCCTCCACAGTCACATTTGTGTTGACAGAGGGACATAAATGTTGGTTTGGTACTCGTCGTCCATAGAAGGCTGACAGGACGGCTACAGACGTCCTGGAGGGACAGTCGATGGTCAGGGTGTCCCCTTCACAAGCATGGGCTGTATGGTTCTTCAGAATAGTTTGGAGATATACTTAAAAGATGGAATAGAGATAGAAAAAGCAAATCAGTTTCATATGATTACTTGAAAATTTTTACCTTAATTAATTTAATTTAATCTAATGTTCACATGGGAAAAGTCCACAGTGCAATGTTAAAATATATGTGCACAATAGGCATACAAACCCAGTACAGCTGGATGCCAATGAAAATAAGATATCTAATCTAAAAGTGGTGCAATATGTCAACTTTTGAACATTTAAAAGAATGTCAAGAGAATAATTAAAAAAAAAAGTCTTGTTTTACTTTTTGCAACAAGAAAAATACTCTTGTCCAGCATATTTCACATTAGAAGTGTCTCAAGTTCTACTGCTGTATGGAAATATGTCTTTAAAAAATACTATAGCAAATACTGAACTAGATTTAGTTTAAGTTAGCTTGGCTGCTGTTTCCCTTCTGCGATCAACTGAAACTCATATTGTGAGAATGAAAAAAAAATCATATACAAATATATTACAAAACATACACACAATTTCATCTGCTTTCTATTGTTCTTGAAAGGATTTAAACATATCTCAACTCATTAAAATTAAGTTCTTATGTTCCTTTACACATGAATTATTAAACAATATATTGTTTTTTCTTTAACATACCAATATGAACTGAAAAACTTCTCAAAACTTTAATCATCACTTTAGTCAGTAACATGTAATATTTAAGTAATATGTGTAATATCTAATATGAATTGGATTATTTTGAAACTTTCTTTCAGACCTTCTCAATTCAAGATTATCCCGTTGATCTGATATAACAGTATTTCAGTTGTTTAGGTTAACATAAGCACATTTATTTTATTTTCCTAGTTTGAAGGCCCATTTTGCTTTTTGGTCAGACAATTCTTATAATTTTTATAAATCTCATCAAGCAAAATTTGCAACTCCACTGTTAAATAATTTCGCTACATAAGATATTGATTTTAATTTTAATGGTTCAATATTATAAACATAGGATCTTCTTCTTAGCATGGGGAGTTTGAATCTTGGTATACTGTAGCCAAAGCAGGAAATGTCTGCCTGATTCTGATAATACTTCAATTATTACAAACATTTTGTTGTTTGTCATTGGTATATCAATAGGATGGATTATTAGAAATATTTTTCAGTCTTTGTGGCTCCATGCTGGACCTGGTTGTCAACTGGGCGGTGTCCTGTTCACAGGGTGGAGCTCTCCAAGACAATATTTGGACTATGACCACACATACAAACATGTACGACTGTAGAACACAGACACTAAAGTCAAGTTTCCCCTCCCATGTGTGTTTCCTGTCCTGGGCCTCGATGATGTATGTGTGTGTGCACTCAGGCAGCTCGAATCTTCAGGGAGTGAATGAGCGGCAGTACCAGGCACTCACTCACAATAAGCTATTATTAGGTCTGTCAGAGCCTGAAGTCGCAAAAAAAAAAAAAAAGTCTGACCTCTGGTTGCTTTAAATGGAGCCATGCCCTGCTCTGCTCCAAAACGGGATGTCAAATACAAAGACTATGTGCAGCTTTGGCAGAATATATCATTGGTTCGATAACATCGCCCATCATATTTTGTCAGGAGACCAAACAAGACAACAAAGCAATTTATAAACAGAGCTGTCATTTGTTTATTGCGAAAGAGGATCTGATGCAGGTCAGTAAAGTTCAGGACCTGTTGAATCTTCATTAATCTAGATTCTGGTCCCTGAGCATGAGCTGGACCAGCTGTTTGAAAAGCAGGATGCAGTGAAATAAAAGGATGCACAAATGTTCTGCAGCTTCCCTTTAAAATCCTGCATTGTCTAAAAGTAACCAATCAGCATTTATCCAACACTGAGATGAAAAACAAAGCACTTACGTGACAAATCAGGAGCTGAGGATGTGTTTTGAATCTTCAATGTTATAAAAAGAGACAAAAAATAGAAGGACTGGCCAAAACTCCATGACACCATCATATCCTGTATGACAGACCACACAGTTTAGTTGTGACAACTTGGTTTGCTCTTGACCACCAGGGAGAGCACAGTCAGTGGGTCAATGATGCCTTTGTGTTTCCAAGAAACAACCCCCTCCTCCCTCTTTAGCAATAAAATATCAAATCACTGAAGCGTTGAATTGCTTCAGTGTTTCTTTTGCTTCACAGCACAAGAACAAAAAGTATAGTAAATGTATTAGTTTATCAAGGAACTAAGTGTTCCATTTATACATGTGAAAGTTAAAGTTGTTGCACCATTGGACTAATTAACAAATGTTTTAAAAATATGTCTCTTAACCCATAAAGACCCAGTGCTACTTTTGTGTCAGTTTCCCCATGACATTTATCACCATTTATGCTAATATTACCTTCTGTATACATCAGGTAAAGTCATCATGAAGAGGTTCATAAAGTGTCAGATTAAATTTGACGGTGATTGTACTATCAAAAACAGAGAAAACTGCAAAAAAAAAAAAAAAAGTGACTTTTTCAGTAAAATGTATCATTACCTGAACATAAAGCAAGCATTTCCATGTATTGTCATTGATCCAACTACTTGTGTTTTACTGGTGAAACAATGTTGTAGAAGATGCTGGTGTTTCCACAGTATCTACAGAGCTTCTGAACGTCTAAACAGGTCATATCTGATGACCGTGTAAAGATGACAAACTATACTTTACACCAGTTGTTTATATGTATTGATAGGATTAGTGGATCAACAGGTATTAGACAGTTTACATCAGTTGATGGTTTTGGTCGGTGGTGGATATTTTGGTCTTTATGGGTTAAACATCTCCCTTCTGGCTGTTCTTTAATATGATATCCTTAGATCATTACTGTGTTTTTCCATTTTCCCCTACTGATCTTACAAGTTGCAGTGTGTTAATTATTATGAAATAGTAAATATTTTCTTTAAAACATAACCATCTGTTTTTCACTGCTTACAGCATGTATGCTATTGTTTCAAAACCCTCTATATGTAACACAAAGACACAAATGTGACGTCAGTTTAAGTAAATATGTGTAATACGTATGTTTGCGTTTGTGTATTGGCAGAAATCAAGACTCATTCTCTTGGACTCGTTGTCACCATGGAGGGTTCTGTTTATGGAGATAAGACACTTATTTCCAGGAGGTCATTTCCAGCTGCTGTGTGTGTCCAGAGGAGATATGTGTATCTATCTCCATGAGATGGGCTTTTACTATTTTTTGTCTGTGGAATAGGAAGTGAAAGGTCAGTGGCCAGCATTTTCAGAGCAGCATGTTTCTTTTCTTCTTCTTTTCCTTTTTTTTTTTTTTTAGGAATAGTCAGGAAACCTCCCCCGATGAATATCCTGTCGGTTTTCCAGAATATGAAGGATGACTGCTTTTGTTACCAATGAATAATAAGGTTATTAAGTTGGTGATTAGTTTTCAACTCATACATGAATGTTGTCATATATGTTAATTATAAGGTAATATAATTAATCACCCCCCCCCCCAAATGAGAGAAAGTACTGGACCAATTTCCGTAATTTTTTTTTGTAAAGGTGTGAGGGATCCAGAACAGATTCTTTTACATTTTGGTGAATATAGGTCAAAGATTAAGGTCAAGGTCACCAAAATTGTGTTTTCACAATGATCAGAGGTAGGGAAAACCAGGAATTTCCTTTTCATTCCTGCACGGTGCGGGCCCAGGTGTAGCTGTTGAACACTGAGGGAAAGGTCATGACATAGACTCGGTTTTGCATTTAGCTTCTTTTTGCTTTTACAGTTTACGTGCATTGACATCAGAACCTTGAAGGACAAATTCTCTAGGTCAAAGGTCAAGGTCATAATAAAGGAAAAATTTGGAAATAACTTTTGAACTATTCTTCTTAGTGACTACCTATGAGCACAAAAATGTTTGTCTTTCAATTCCACATCTTGTGTATATAGATTATGACTTATTGTGGACCCAAGAGGTCAGGAGTCTCTGGGTCAATACCTAAAAGACTAAAATGGACTATAAGAAACATGAGTGGAGAAAGAGACTTACTGACAGACAGGATACCTGGCACGGACTTTAAAATGGCATCATGACCTTTGACCATGAGTGACCTTGAAAGGTCAAAATAAAGGTCACATGATTTTAGGTGGTCATAACCCCAAAGAGAGTGGTGATAATTACTCACTTACTATTACTGACAGATAGGAAACTACATGTAGGATCCAAAGTGGAAGACCCATAGTCTCACACTTTTAGAGAGAGATACCAAGTAAGAGGGAAAATGTTTAGGAGGGGTGGGGGGTTTTGTGCCTGGCACCAGTTTTTATCATATAGATTCATAATCTGCACATATGAAGACTTAACTTTATAACAATTGTGAAGAAGTTGGGATGCTGTAAAATGTAAATCCAAGTAGAATACAATGATTTACACATTTCTTTATAGTATCCATTCTGCTCTAATTAAGAGCCTGAAAAATATCCAGAAATTGAACACATTTGGTAACGTTTTGCAAGAGGAATTTTAAAATTTTTTTGTAATCTAAATTTTGCCAAGTATTTTTCTCATTTATAATCAAAATATCTCAGCACACTTAAAATAAGACTTAATCACCTAAAGAATCATTTTTCAGTCAGAAATAGAGAATTTATTTTTAGACAATAGATCTTAAAAATCTTATTTCAATAAATCTTACTAAGATCATCATATATATATATATATACATATATATATATAAAAATGTTCCTCTCGCCCCACGTGGGCGGTGTCTCCTTCAGACTCGGGTCCTCTACCAGAGGCCTGGGAGCCTGAGGGTTCTGCGCAGGATCTTAGCTGTTCCTAGCAATGCGCTCTTTTGTACAGAGATCTCTGATGTTGTTCCTGGTATCTGCTGGAGCCATTCTCCCAGCTTGGGGGTCACTGCCCCTAGTGCTCCGATCACTACTGGTACCACTGTTGCCTTCACACTCCACATTTTCTCTAACTCCTCTTTCAGCCCTTGGTATTTCTCAAGCTTCTCATGTTCTTTCTTTCTGATGTTGCTATCACTGGGGACTGCTACATCTATCACCACCACTGTCTTCTCATGTTTATCCACCACCACGATGTCAGGCTGATTGGCCATCACCATCTTGTCAGTCTGGATCTGGAAGTCCCACAGGATCTTTGCCTGTTTGTTCTCTGTCACCTTTGGGGGGTTCTCCCATCTTGACCCTGGGACCTCCAGGAACCATATATATATATATATATATATATATATATATATATATATATATATATATATATATATATATATATATATATATATATATATATTTTTTTTTTTTTTTTTGCAACAATTAAGCAATAATAAATAAATAAACTATTTCGGGCTTCCGCCAGTGTCTACGCTGTTTACACGTCATATTATAGTATCACTTGGAGCCTCAGCGGAGTAGACACCAAAAATCTAGGACCGGGTACCAAGGGACCAGGGCCTCTTTCGTAGTGGAAATGCACCAAAGTGAGTAGAATGGGGTACAATGAGGTTGAACTGATACTTGTGGAAACGCAGCATAACAATCATAGCCAAAAGTTTTGGGAAGAAAAAGGTCTCAAGTACAATGAACAATTATAAGTATCATATAAATTAGCTATGGCTGTAAACGGAATTGACAAATAGACAATTTTTTAAAATAATTTGAATAATAATTTGCTCCATACTTCTACAGAAATGACGAGATGGATTCCAGACCCCTCCGGCCTTTGTCTGTGTTTCCACAAACAGAACTTTCTCAATGGTCAAAGGATTGTGGACAACATCATGAGTGTGATAGATTGCAGACTTCAGGCATTTTCACAGTCACACTAACATAGATGCTGTCATCTTGATCCCACTGGAACAGCTGAGTACAGATGACATCCCCAGATGCTTCTACAAACTAAGAAAGCTCATGCGTTCCTCCTATGTGGAGTGGTCTCAGGAACTGGAGGGGCCAATTCTCCCAAAAGTTCTGTGAACAGTGGAAGACGAAACCTGAGTGCATTGGAAAGAAATGGAGATGGATAAAGAATGAAAGCAGAGCAGAATAACCAAAAAAAGATGAAACTGATGGTGCCTGGCACAACAAACCCCACCCCCTCACAAACATTTTAGCTCTTTATAGACATATGGACAATATTTAGAATTTATTATATATTTTTTCCATAGCACAGGTACAGGTACAAGTGCAACTCTTAGGAAGTAAACGGTCATATGAATAGGATGATTTGTTTTATTAAATTATATTTTCAAGATGTATATTTGTTTCTAACTTTGGTATCCTGGGTGGTGCAGTGGTTAGCACTCGTGCCTCACAACAAGAAGGACCCTGGTTTGAATCCCACACCAGACCTTTCTGTGTGGAGTTTGCATGTCCTCCCCGTGTCCGTGTGGGTTTTCTCCAGGTACTCCAGTTTCCTCCCACCATCCAAACACATGCACTGATAGGTTAATTGGTTAATCTAAATTGTCCATAGGTGTGAATGTGAGAGTGATTGTTTGTCTATACATGTTCAGCCCTGAGATGAACTGGAGACTCATACAGGGTGTACCCCACCTTCACCCATTGTAGGTGGATTAGGCCCCCATTGACCATCGCGACCCTAGTGAGGATAAAGCGGGTTCAGATGACGAGACGAGACTTTGGTATCCTATTTCTTTTTCATATCCAGGATGGGATGGGTGGGGGTCGCCATCATGGGTTTAAATTTGTTTTCATCAGTATCATGTAACGTACTGTATATGTCTATGAATAAAAAACATTTGATAACAAAAAAAAACAGTCATGGTCAGAAACTATATTAAATGAAAGAATAACTTAGATTATAATGTGAATCTAAGTAAACAATGGCAATAACTCACTGCAGATCAGGAACTCCAACAGCTGTTATGAAATAAAACAACATGTTTTAGACTGTGAACTTTTTCAGATTTAATAGAACATACAACCACATGCTTTAAAACTATCTATGAAACATGAAGAAATGTATACAATGAAACATTTAGTCATGTTCATTCAACCAATACTGATTATGAAATAAAAAAAAAACTGGATTCATATGTGTGGACTCACGGTATCTATCTGTTCTGTTAAATCTCAACACTTGCTGCTCACTTTAACTTTTCCAATTTTAACTGGAATGTAATTTAAGATAAAAATCCAAGGAGGCTCCGATATTTAAAGACATGTCACTATTGGCCTTTGCTGGAATTTACTTATTTCATTATGAAATTAATAAATCGTTTTAAAAGGATTCACCAGTTTCAAAAAGGCTGTCATTTTCTCTTTAATTTCAGATGAACACATTCTGTTTGTGTTGTCATGGCAACCAAACAGTGACACAGTGCAGAGCTTAGACGTTACCATTGATTGTGTAAAGAAGTACTGACAGTGAATCAGACATGAGTTTCCGAAAACATCCATTCATATATCTACTGGTCAGGTTGTGACAGCAGAGAAAATGACGTAAAACAAAAGCTAATTATTAGAAAGGTGAACTTTTTTAATCTTGTACGCAAGTCAGTGTGACACTCCCTCCTCATTCTCCAGTAAAATTCCACTCACTCCCATTGGAAGTGTAAATAAAGTGACTAATTACTCCTAGAACTTTCTATTCAGGTTTGAGGAGGAGAGTGCAAAGAGAGATTAAAGGTCAGATATGAGGAAAGTCTTGCGTGGACTGTTAAGAGGAAAGAAGCTATTGCCTTCTTTTATGTAACTTTTCCTGCTTTTCCTGTGAAGTGAAGTATTATTCCAGGACTTGATAGTGATTTCAATATGATGTGTTTGTAATTCATGCTCTGTCTTGCTGATCGAAATTCCACAAATAACCCCAGGCAGATAAATGAGACAAGAACATGGCAGAGAAGACATGTATCTTTCACTGTTTAGATTCCTCATGTTGCATAATCATGCATGTCTCTGCTGATACTTAACTTTTTTTTCTTGTATTTTAGAGAAGTGTTCTCCATGCACTGGTATTTTGTCATGAAAATCCCCCTTCATATTTACTGTAAATCAGTTGGTATTCGAAAGATTGTTCTGCTTTCAGTTCATGACGTGCATTCTTCAAAGAACGAAAGCAACCCACATCTGTCTCATTCATGGACTCATTTACCCAGACATCAGTTTATTATTAGTATTATTATTATTATTATTATTATTATTATTATTAGTAGTAGTAGTAGTAGTAGTAGTAGTAGTAGTAGTAGTATTAGTATTAGTATTAGTATTAGTATTAGTATTAATAATAATAATAATAATAATAATAATAATAATAATAATAATAATAATAATAATAATAATAATAATAATAATAATAATAATAATAATAATAATAATAATAATAATAATAATAAACTTTATTTATATAGCACCTTTCATACAAAACTGTAGCCCAAAGTTTTTCACATTGACTAAAAACTAAAATACAATTTTAAGACAAGGGTGAAATAAGAATTACATTAAGATTTGATTGCACAAAATTATAAAATTACAAAAGTACAAGATGAAGTGATTATAAATACATTATGAAATTTCAATAAAATAAATAAGAAATACATAAAGATTTGATTACACACAACATATAATAATGAATATAACAAAAATCTGGTGATGTTTATGTATATATATTTTTTAAAACAATAGAAAATTATTTGACTGCAATAAAAAAAATTCTTGAGCAAAACAAGTCAGCAAAGCAGATTATAATTTCCATTTTACTTTATAATCACAAGATTTGTCAAGTGTTTATCAGTAAAGTAGTAAATGTGGTGAATAATTGAACCCTTTAATGCATACTAGTCACTAGTCTCTTGTATATTCATGTGTTTTGTGGGTTACGCATCATCAAATACACTGCAATTCATACCATTGCTGTAACTTTGCTGTTCTTTATTAACAAAATAATCCAAAAATTTGATTTATTTATTCATTTTTTATATGTTATCTCCATGAAATAATAATGAAAGTAATAACTGGCATTAGAGTATGCTAAAATGTGAAAAAACCTCAGATTACCTGAATGATTTATTTTGTTTTAAATTAAATTCTTATCATGGGTTTTTAAATACTTCAAAAAATTAAATACATGTTGTCCAGCTGAGCAGACATTTTTGTAATTCCAGGAAAAGTAAGGAAAATAATGAATGAAAAGAAGAGTAAATATTGACTAAAGTTTTATCATTAATAAGTGTCAATCATCAAAACATATAAAGGCTCTTCATCTGATATTATGGCTTTAGGTGCTTTTGTTTCAGAAAATTGGATCAGATAAAGGTACTGAATATTTTTTATATTTCATAGAAGTGGATAAAGTAAATTGCCTGTGAATTTATTGTCTTAAAGTCACACAGTGTCATCGGTGTCTGAATTACAAAATTCACAGGACCTATTTTAAGCTCCCCTGTTAGATTTTGGCTTTGGGTATATAAGTAAATCCCCCGCCCATACTCTCTCTCTCTCTCTCTCTCTCTCTCTCTCTCTCTCTCTCTCTCCCTCTCTCTGTGGTTCCTCCCTCTTCCCTGACTTGTAAAGTATGTTCAGAGCGATAGCCTCCAAGGAGCCCACACACAAAACACACCACTGTTGAGGTGTTACACTTTCAGTTGCCATCCAAGACGCACTTGAAACCAGAGCTGCACTTGTTCAAGGGCCCTGTTATCAGCTTCCTCTTTAGCTCTGTGGATATTTTGGGGGCACATACACAAAGGTGTTGACTTCTAAGAGAATCAATAGTTACTATACAAAAAAAAAAAAAAAAAAAGTTTTAAAGAAGTGACTTTTTTTTTTTTTTGTAATTTTGTGGACAACATGGCACTGAGGCAAGACTCTGACAAGGAGCCGAGCATCGAGTTATTCATTAAGGTCAGTGTTTTCTCTCAGATCTTAAAGAAAAGTGAGTAAATGTGAGATGAAATCCAGTTACAACTAAATTAAATGACCAAAGAATGTGCTGTTTGTAATTAGATTTAACATTAAACTGTCACCTGATCTGTTTGTCTTACATCCTCTTGGTTGATTTCTATGTTCTGGCCAAGATTTGCTACTCACTTGGTGTCAGTGTCTCAGTCAGTCAGTGGATTTTGATATTGCTACAGATGTTGAAATGTTTGTGTTTTAGATGAGGGTCATGGTATGTTTTTATCAGTAAACTCTGGCCACAGATGGTCCACCTTATCGCCGCACACTCAGAAGCAGTGAGGAGCATGTAGGGTGACTGGAAGAGGCACACCCACTGACTTATACACACATCCAGACATACTGACAGTGTTTCTCTTTGTATACTGCAGAATTAAAACATATCTTTTTATCCATGCTGCAGAAAGAAAAATAATCCAATTGTTATAAGAAGGTCAAGAGAAGCAGAAAAAGTACATGATGTCTTTGCTGAATAAAGATTAAATGTTCTGTCACTTAACAAAAATACACTCAAAGATATGGGTTAAAGGTAAAAACACGTTGATATTTAGTCTATTTTTCATAATGTGACACAATATCAGGCAGAGAAACCTACTTTAAAATGTTCCAGACACACCTGCCGAAATTGGTTGTTTTTATCAGCACAGGAGACAGACTCATTATCTCAATGGTTTCAACAGGACATGTCAAATGTATGATGACAATGTCAAGAAACGTTATTAACTGCACATCATTTTTAAACCATTTGCAGGAATGTTACCATGAATAAACATATTAGTCACACATGCGCATTATCTGAAGTTAAACAGGAAGAATAAATGTATGATAACTTGATTGACATGATGAATCTGGATCTGTAACTTTACATTTATGTCATTTTCTCTACTTTCTCTGCTTGGTTTTTTGAAGTTCATTAAACATCTCAAAATGTTTTACATATCCAAATATATGTGGAAAAAGGTTTGAAGCATGAGTGAAAAAATTTAGAAGATTTTTATTTAAAAAGGCAAATTAGTGCAAAAATAGATATAGTTTCATATACATTCCCAAATATACTTAAGGTTAAGCACCATTGATTGAATTTATGAGAAAATCTCAATCAACTTTAATAGTTTCACATGATTTTCCCTCATTTTTACTGTCTTCATTAAGAACATCTCTTGTAAATTTAGGGTTTTAAAGTTGATAAAAGATGTCAATTCAAAATGTTTTCATTTTTACCTATTTGGAAATAAATATGAATCTATGTAAGGTTTAAAAGCTCTGCTGTTACTTTCATTTTCCATATTTTCAGTTTCAGAACAGCTGAAATTGAACCATGTTTATCAAGTTCTTAAAGTTCATTACATATGTAATAGGTTTAAATAGATATTAACTTTAAGAAAGTACTTTTGTAATACAGGTAAAGGCCTTATATACATTTTGCAAATTATTACAAAAATGAAAGATGTGGAAATCAATGGAAGTCAAGTTAAACGGGGTGTGTCATAGTTTATTTACTCTCAATAACCTTTCTTAACTTTATATTGTATATTTTCACAATGAACAGCTGAAATAGGACAAGATTTAGCCACTTTTTAATGTTCAGTAAATATTTAGGAGTGTAAGTTTGTTCTTTTTTTTTTTTTTTTTTTTTTTACTTTTTCTACATGAAGTTAAATTATATACAAATTATTTAATTAATTTGTATAAAAATATATGTATGTTCTAAACGTAAATGCACGTGAAGTTAAACAGGGTGTGTCATATTTGTGTGAAAAATTGTATTCGATTCACATTTCTTTCTCTCATTATAATTTGTTCCACTAAGAACAGCTGAAATAAAACCTGTTAGATTGGCGTCTTAAAATGAACATGACATTTAACACTCAAAAATGTTCACTCATTCTTAAACACTCTAAAAATCACATAGAAAACTGTTCCTTAACCCTTTAACTCCTGAGACTTTAATAGTTCCAGTCAAAAAAAGTAACAAAATGGAAAATAACAGCCAAAATGTATAATAAACCAACAAAATAATAAGTAACATGAACAAAATAAGACACAAATGGCACAAAAGTGAAGAAAAATATTAAAATGCAATGTTAAATGTAGAAATATAAAGCAAAATAAGGAACAAAATGAACAAAAACTAATAAATATTTACAAAATAATGATTTAACTTTGTTAAAATAAACTAAAATAAAGTATAAATAAATAAATAATATTGTAATTTGGTTCCAGTAGTTTTAGTTTTGACTTATTTTTTCTAAATTAGTTGCTTTTTGACACCTGTTTATCTTCATATTTCAGATCCATGAACAAAACTCAGTAAAATAACAGTAAAAAAAAAAAAAAAAACCTGTCATTTTTTTAATGAATATTGAAACTAAACCATCCTTTCAGAACGCTGACATCACTGACACATCAGGGGTTAAAGGGTTAAATGACAGAGGACAAGTTACATTTATGTAAAAATCACTGACTCCACTTTATGGTTTGTATTTTTCAGGCTGGACATGATGGTGAAAACGTGGGGAACTGCCCCTTCTGCCAGAGGCTGTTCATGGTCCTGTGGCTGAAAGGAGTCAAGTTTACAGTGACCACTGTTGACATGAGGAAGTAAGCACCCCCCCCCCCCTCCCCTCTACCACCACCACCCACCCACCACCCCTCCTCTGGCAAAAACACTTCCTGAGCATCTGGTCGAAGGGACTTCCACACAGGCCTCTATTAAGACACAAACGAGAGAAAATTTGAGAAGTATATTTTCCCCTCAATGTAATCGACACCATTTCTTACTTTCACTAGGTGTGTTTGGCTTCATTTAACTCAGGTTTGAGGGAGGAGTCGACCCTTTTCAAAGTGCACAAAGAGCTCTGTGTCGCTTACAAACAAACAGTGTCTTTAATTGAGACTTTATTGTGTGAACTTCTCAGGGTCATTACGGGTGAGCAAATAAGATCAGGAAACTTTGAAAGGATGCTGATAATTGAATGATTCAGAAAACACACACAGCAGGGCTTTTTAATAACCGTTCCCTCCCAGGTCTGTGTTTTTACAACTAAACCAACAGCCAATGTTGAAATCATTAATCCACAATGGTATGTTTGATTCTGACAGCCTCCATAACTCACACGTTTGCTGGTTCTGTGCTCGGTTTTGACACCCAAGATAAGGACGTGATTGTACAACTGGAATCAGACGTCTCTTCCTCATTTCCCATCTTTCTCTTTCCACCCCAGGAAACCAGCAGAGCTCAAAGACCTAGCTCCTGGGACCAACCCTCCATTCCTCCTCTACAATGGCACTCTGAAAACAGACTTCATCAAAATTGAAGAGTTTCTTGAGCAAACACTGGCCCCTCCCAGGTATTTTGAGCTTAATCGTTACTCAAATATGAACAAATAGAGGGCTTAAAAGTAGTTTGTTTTCCTTAAATCAGATGATTTCTAGACTTCCCTTTTCTTTTCTCTGCAGGTATCCTCATCTGAGCCCATTAAACAAAGAGTCTTTTGATGTGGGAGCTGACATTTTTGCAAAGTTCTCTGCTTTCATCAAGAACAGCCCGAATAATGCCTGTAAGTTTGGACTTTTAAAGTTATTTAAACATTTAGCACCTTCGAGGATGTTCACTGATTCCTAGTCATAGGGGAAAAAAAACATGTTTTCACTCCAATTGTGTACAAAAAAAGAATAAATGAGCGTAAAAGTTCACATACTGGCATACATTTATAAGAAAAATGCCTCTACTTAGTGTTATATATTGTATTAAGTAATTTAGGGAGCATTTTATATCTGATTTATTGCAATTTAGCCAACCATATAACTATTAAAATTAAGATTTTCTCTTTGTCTGTATATATTTTACATGTAGACATAGAAGACACATTGAAATTGACCTTATTTAACTTATCGCTCACTGAAATATGCAGAAATACACCACATACTGTAGACCAGGAGCCTCAGCTGCTTCAGCTGCTTCAGCAATAGAGGGCTTAAATACTTTACTTAAGGGCACGTCAGCCAAAAATGTATCTGCCTGTTTAGGGAATCGAACAAGTGGCTCTTCAGTCAGGTGAGAATTTTGCCACTAATATCTCTAGCAATTCAAATACTGTGGTATGAGCATAACAGCAGGATTTTCTATAAGATACAGGCAAAAAGAAGAAAGAACAAATGGTCAAAAGTGAATTAAAATGGCCCCACCCTTCCCACATATTAGAGATTATTTTGATCCAGCCGATGTCATCATGGTGATGTCAGCATATCAATAGCCTCTATACATGCCAAGTTTGAAGTCAATTGAATCAGAATGTATGTTTTGTGGACATTTGAAATTTCTCCTATTAAAAGATTTACGTACTTTTTCCAAAATGTAACTACATCTAATCTGAGCCACTGGCAATCTATAAACCCAATGTGGTCTGAACTGAATGAAAAAATTCACTGTTACAGACATTTGATATTACACCCATTATAAATAAGTGACAAAGAAAGTAAAAAAAATAAAAATAAATAATAAAAATATAACTTTGAAAAATCTAATGACATGTATGCTGTGTCACTGGTAATCTACAGTCTATACCCAGTTTGGTATGAATTTAGCTAATAGCTTTGCTGCTAAAGTGTTAACAATCAAACTGAACCAAAAACACTGCCCCTTGTCTCCCCTTTTATTTAACCTTAATTTAACCAGATAAAACTCACTGAGATCAGGATCATTTTCACAAGTGTTTCCTGGCCAAGAGGTAACAGTACAGTAACAGTTCAAATACAGTACAATTTTGAAAATGTAATGGCATGTTAAAAGCATTTTGGGGCTGTATATAGCAGCAAATGGCAATTTAAAATGTAAAAACAAAGGCAGTGTTTAAAGGTTTCATGCTGTGTAACCTTCAACGTCCAGTGAGAAAACTTCAGAGAGTTTCAGTTCAGCCTGAAGAGTGTTCCATGCAGAGAGCTCTTTTACCAAACTCAGTCCTTACATCAGGATCAGATAAAAAAAAAAAAAAGTGTATTAAGGGAATGCAAGACCTAGTGACTGCACAAATAAGAGGGAATCTGACCTAAAAGAGCCTTATATATTAAAGTAAACCAGTGTTTATACCTGTGAGCACTCAGAGAAATGAGGGGTAGGGGTAATTAGGCAGCATAAAAGTGAAATAATTCTTCAAAAATGTATATACATATGGTTGTATATGTTATACAGATACATGAGCTCAAAAAAATCATCATGTTTTTGTGTTTCTGATTCCACAGTTCAGGAGAAAAACCTGCTCCGAGAGTTCAAGCGTCTGGATAACTACCTGATGTCTCCACTCCCTGAGGAGGTCGACCATAACTCGACAGAAACCGAGACCGTATCTAAAAGAAAGTTCCTGGATGGGGATCGTCTTACCTTAGCGGACTGCAACTTACTGCCTAAACTGCACGTGATCAGGGTGAGACATCCAGTCTGTGTAATGTCCTGGTTCAATATTAGACTTGTGTGTAGAATGTGGCCATGGAACAGGACATGTCTGTCTGTTGTTCATATAGAAGAGCCATTTGATCAGTGGTGGAAAAAATAAACCCAGTTTTCATGTATATGTGATAATCAGGTGTATATAAGAATGTAGAACTGGACATACTATTTTTAATGTAATAATAACTGATACTTCATTCATATGGATTATGATCAATTATAATGGACTTCATGTTTAACCTGTATTCTCACATATTTTATCTTTTGTTTAAGGTCAATTTTGAACATCCAGAAGGGTTTCAAGTTTTACAAAATTCACATTTAAGGAAAGATTAGAAAGTTTTTTGTTCATTTGTTGTTGTTGTTGTTGTTGTTTTTTTTTGTTTTTTTATTTATTTATTTTTTTTTACCATTTATTCAGTTCAGTTTATTTAAAATATACAACAAAGCAAAATAAATCTGAGTTGGTCCTTAGAAATAAAAGAGATAGCAAGAAAACATGAAACATCATCTACACATACATAAAAACAAAGTGTGTCCTCATTCGCACATTTAAAAAGCAGTGTGAGGAAACATCTTATTTAAACCCTCATGTTGTACTCAACGTCAAGGTGACCCAGTGGCCCACAAATGTGCATTTTCATATGTGTATGTAAGTATAGTGCCAGTGCTTACCACATTTGCGATTCTGAAAACAGTAAGATGTCTTTATGGGTGGGTTGTGAGTCAATCTGGACTTTGGAATGTGGGTCTGTAAGACCCAGTCCTAGGACATAGTCTAAGACACGCTAAGGTTAATGCCACCCCTTATCCATACAACAGTCCATTCTTTAGCTTCCTTTGAGCAAAATATAGGAAAAATCTAAATACTTCACCTCCCTTATCATCTTCATACGCACACACACACACACACACACCTATACTAACAAACCTGAAAAGTAAATCAATAAATACATACATTCATGAAGGCAATGCAAAATTAATACACAATAGGACAAAGCAACCAAACAAAACATAACCACAAATCAACAAACAGACAAAAAAAACCAAAATAAAAACATAGTAACCATCCTGTAATAGGTCAACTCTTTCTCCAGGTTTATACTGTATATAAACCATATATTAAAGCTCTGTTTGAATTGGCTGGAGTCTGGACATTCTTTGACTTTATCAACTATGTCAAGACTGTTTGAAAAAAAACAGACACCGACACTGTTACCCTGTCGACCACAGTAATTGTAAAAAAATAAGATATTTTATCAAGAATAAAATACTAAGAGAATACTCCAGCTACTACAACCATACTACATCAGTATTAACCCTATAATAACAAGTGGTGCCAGGTGCAACAAATCCTGCCCCTCACAAACATTTGACCTTATTTGCCTCATCTCTTATTATTGTGAAAACACATTTTTGGTGACTGTGACATTTGAGCTGAATTCACCAAAATTTAATGGGCTCTATTGTGGACCATCTCAGATATTCCTTGAAAAGTTCATGGAAATTGATCCAGTAGTTTTTGCATAAAGTTGCTGACAAATAAAAGGGAAAAAAAAGACAAATGAAAGGAAAAAAAACATCCTTTCTTCACATTTGGGACTGAAACATACTCTTTAAATACCTGAGAGAGGCAGTTTTCTTCATAAAAAAAACATTAATTTGTTAGTATTTTAGCCATATTTAAAATAAATTTGTAATTTTATGTTATTTAGGCATTTGGCAGATGCTTTTATTCAAAACAACTTACAGGAGAAAATGAGCAATTACACTCTCTAACAACGTTGGTTAGAAAAAAAAACCAAACTATCACAGAAATAGACTAGAAAAGCACTCAGAGAGCGCAGATACCCCCCCACCCCACCCCAGATCACCACCAAAATCAAATCATTCACAGATCTCCCCATTACCAAACTACCCTGTAAATTTCATCAAAATCCATCCATAATTTTTGGAGTCATTTTGCTAACTAACATTGCTTCAACATATAATTTTTGCACAAAGAAGCAAAAATGTTTTTAAATTATACTGAATTTTCTTTAGACATTTCATCTTGTTCACACTTGTTTAGGTTTTTCACATTTTATTGTTACATTATAGTTTGTAAATATCAATATTTCCATATTTTCATGTAATTAATTTTTTACTAAAACAAAGATTAAAAAAAAGTTGTCATTATGTAAAATGTTTTTTACTTTAAACTGGGAAGAAAATATGGATTTATTATTTTTTGGTAGGTTTTTATGTTATTTGACTCTAGATAATATTGCTCTGTATGTGGAAGCTGAACTAAAATGAGTTCCACAGCTTTGATTGTGGAATGAATGCACTTATTTTAATTCACTTTTTTTTTTATTATTATTATGAACAAATCCCAAGATGGGAAACAGAAACATTACAGTCAGTGTTCAATACTCACACACCCAAACTTAGATACACATCACATGACCCAATAGGTCATATATGAAAAAGAAAAAGTGACAACAAACAATATCACAAGCATGTTATTTACCTTATAATGGCATCAAGTATCAAATCAGGGAGTAGAAAAAAAAAAAAGTACAAAGCATGTTAGACTTCTCATTGTGCATGATGAATTAATACACTTTGAAAATTCATCCCAGAGGTCGCATTGGAATCTTTGGCAGATCACATTTAGCCCCTGGGCTGTATGTTTGAGACCCCTGCTATAGATGAACATCCATAGGGTTAGGGTGAGCAGGTCCATCCATCAGACTGGTGAGGGTGGGGAAGGAGGTCTGGGGTCACAGGTCATGCCAGGACACACTGTGAGTCACTGCAGATACTGTTGTCTATGGTGCGGATAATGACGTGATGTCAGCAGAGCAGCTCAAATACAAAATAGAACACAAATGAATAAAGTGAAAGTGCTCGGACAAGAGGTGTTTTGGGTGCAGGTTGTTTACTTTATATCAACTTTCTGGAAGTTCTCCATTCATGTACTGCTTATGAACTGTGCTTTCTTAAATGCTTACTATAATTGAATCTCCCTTTCTGTTTATTTCAGGTTGCTGCCAAAAAGTACTGTGACTTTGAGATTCCTGCTCAGTTCACAGGCGTGTGGCGATACCTTCAAAACGCATACGACAGAGAGGAATTCAAGCAGACGTGTCCAGCTGACATTGAGATTGAGAAAGCGTACCTCAGCGTGGCCAATCAGAGGAAATAACCCCCCCCCCTCTCCTCGCCCCCTACTCTCTGTAGTTATCTCTTTTTCACCTAGTGTAACCTCTAGAGGTCACTCCAACCTAGAGCACTCAGTGGGACTGCCAACCAACAAATCCTTATGTCACACTGAAAAGGCCAAACGTGCAATTGACACTTAATGTAATTTAGCAGATTTTTGTTTATAGTGTAAATAAATGTATTTTTCATGCTTTTTAAAAATCAAACACTCTTCTGATTGTGTTAGTTTGAGCAACAGCTGCAGAAATCCCCACAAACAGTTATTATTATTAGTTGTTTTTTTTTGTTTTTTTTGCAAAACATGAACTTCACAGCTGTTTCTAAATCTGTACAAATATAATTATTACATTGTTGCACTGACACTAATAAACAAATGTCAGGTTTATTTGTCATAATCATTTGTGTTTGAGTCATCACAGAAAACAGCCACATTTCTGATATTTAAGTTTATTTTCATCCACAATAAAAGACCATTTTACAACTTCAAAAATATATTTTCTGTTGATCAGGTACAGATGATAAATATATGCAGTTTGAAATAACTATGAAGATGTCTCAGAAAAGGCTGTTAAAATAACACCACTTTTTTGCTTCAGTTGGTTACACAGTACTTCCAGAAACATGCTGTGAGAGAAACAAGAGAAGAAAAATAAAGAAAAAAGCTGAAGGTGAACACAGTTAAAACTCTTGTCTACCATCTGCCTTGATAATACCATGGAATAACCATCCTGTGACAAGATTAATGCTACATTTTACATTTTATTTCATCAATATTTTCATGTAACAACGTGTTTCAGATACTCTGTGCATCTAAATAAATTCATATAATTTAAAATAGTTGCAAAATAATCACATTTCCAAGTGTTTTTCTTTAAGTATGCATGCATTTGAATTATTTAACAGTTTGATTTTTTTTTTTACAACTACAAAGCATTACATTAAACACTACACATGGTTGAGTGGAAATTAAGAAATTATGAAAGGTGACAATTTTTAAAAAATATATAATCCAACTTTGTACTGTTATTTTTATAACAGCTGCACTATTGGATGTACAGTATATATTGTCATTTGTCATTGCAGTTTGAGTCAGCTTGTTTGATTGTAATAAATATACACACACTGTATTCCTTTTTTTTTAAATATATAAATCTACTATTTGCTTTTTTTTTTTTATCTCAAACATAGCCGTAAAATACAGGAACACAAAAATACATCAGTCAGTGTAACTAAAACTAATACAGCACGTCAAAAAGTGTTGTATATTTTTTACATTTCTGCAGTGATATTATTATTAATATTAAATCCACCTCAAATTTCACTTCTAATGTTCTGATTACTTTTAGCAGTTTGATTAATTGTACATTCTTAGACTGCCTCTAATAATTATTTGTACTTTTACCTCATCTTTAAATGTTTGGTGAAATTAAATCTGCAAATGATTAAGAATTATAGATTAAATTACACAACTATTTTTTTTTAGAAACTATAATTCAGCTTCTTAAAAGGGATGTGTTTTTTTTTTCTTCCTCTATTTTATTAGCTTCTGTCTTACTGCTTTTATTAGCCATTGTTTTTATTGTTAGTTTTAATTGGTTTTAATGCTGTAATGGGTTATCATGTTCAATATTTTTAGGATATGATGCAGCTTATCTTTTTTGACAGTCCTTGGTTTTATCTTTGTTCTAAGCTCTGTTCATTATTATTTGTTTTATTAGTGACACTGTTGTACGTAAAACTCCATGTTAGATACTATTTTACAGACAAAAAAATGATTCAAGTAGCCTAATCAAAAAAACAAAAACAAAAAAAAAAACCCAACAGATTAATCATGAGTGAAAACGCTCATTATCTGCAGCATTAGTTCATACACTTTCTTAATCTGTGATTGCATGCAGCTCTGTCTGATAAGATTTAGAATTTTCCCGATACAGGAGTCACCCACCTCTTTTGTTGGTTTTTGGCAGACTCTGTTCTGATCTCAGAAAACCTTGAGAACGAAGCTTGTCGGCTGCAGCCAATTTCAAAACGACTTCTTTGAGGTCCTCAACCTGAACACAAAGACAACAGATGATCATGAATACATTCTAAGGATCATCTGTACTGTTTTTTTTTTTCCTTTTAAACACAATGTTTTTTATCAACCTTACCATGTTGGCATATTTATCCTCTTGTGTTGAATCCTTTATCACTGAAAATCATGTAATAAATAACATGAAATACTATTAATGTTGGCTGTGACTTTGACTTATGTACCTGCACGTTGAGTTATTAGTTTCTACCTTTATTCCAGGGATCCCTGCCTCCACTGTGTGGCATCAGTAGAGGATACAGGTTACTCACATCCCTCTGCTCCCCTTCACTAGTGTTTGGTCCATCCTCAACTTCTGTAACTAGTTTCTGAATGAAATCTGGAGAGAAAAAAACACTCCACAGTTATAACACTAATATAACTACTAACTATTAAAAAGACAAAACACACACACTACGTAGAAGACTCAGCGGACTTAGAATCTATGATAATTCTTATTTATTTAAATTGGGAAGCGTGTGCAAATCAATATATGTCTATCATAAACTGCAGAGTTTTTGATATTTCTGATTTCTCATATCTTCAATTGATTGTATTATCTGCTGCTGTTTTCTTGACCTGTTTTCAAAACCTGTTATCACTGAAAGTGTATGAGTATATTTTAGAGAATAGTGAATATGTCTTAGTGCTGCCCATGATATAACTAACTTGCTCAAGCAGGAAAAAAAGCTAAAAATAAAATGATTAGAATATCCGTACCTGCTTGTGGTTCCAGGTTGGAGTCAGGATACAGAGGTAAAGCATGCGTCCATCTTGCTGAACAAATCACAGCTACGAGGTAAAACAGAGCTACTGAAAGCATGGTGCCTCTATCTGAAGATGGACAGTTCTGGACTATAACTGGACTTGGTATACAAGTTCACTTATATACCCTGAACAGACATCCATCACCATCTGATCAATACATTATCATTAGAGCCATTCTTCTCCTTAATGGTTTTGACACGATGGATCAGGCGTCATACACACAATTTAGGGGACCCTGTCGATTGAGGCTGAGCCTATCTTTGCTTGTTCAGAGAGCCCTAACAAATGTTTGCTCTACTGCAGTAATCAGCAGCTGTCCCACAAGCCTCCAATGCTTTATGTCCGACACCTGATGGGCTGTTGGGTCCTATCATTGATCATCTCAGGTACACACTGCGACATGAGCTGTGTCACTTCACATGTAGACGTCACTTCAATTCATTATAAATGTCTGAAAGGGCAAATATGTCACATTATTGTATAGATTGTATAGTGTTCCACGTACAGATGTGTCTTCCTTTGCTTTTGTGCACTTTGATCCATAAATTGTTCTTTCATTGTCACCACAGTATGAACATATGTTGTAAAAGACGCCTGCATCACAATAAATAACAAATATAAAGTATAAAAATATGTGTTTAACAATCTCTAATTAATTTAGTCACGGGAATAAAATAATATATTTTTTCTATCATTTGTACATACATTTGGCAGTACGAGGTAAATATATATATATATATATATATATATATATATATATATATATATATATATATATATATATATATATATATATATATATATATATATATATATATATATATATATATATATATATATATATATAGTTCCTCCTTTTCAGACTCAGAGTCCACAGGACCCTAACGGTGTTATATACAGGGTGCGATTTATCAAAAAACAGAGGGGGGGGTTCACGGAAACAAAGCTTGTGTTGGATGTTCTGACCCTCATTCCCATACATTTTCATATTCTACCCGATTATAATTCTGATATATTACTCAAATCATACTTCAAAAACAGAGACTGTGGTGAATTAATACTTTATTGGTTAAAAAAAGATCAATAGTTAGTTTAGAAAACATTAAGTAGAATTCATTAATTTAAAATATTGATAAAATATTAAGCAGTTAATATAATATTGTGCATTCTTTTATTTCAAAACTGAAAAAATAGGAAAACTAATTTGTGATGCTTTAAACTGCATAAGGCAAAAATATAATATGACACACACATTTAACAGAAATTAAAATATTAAAACAAGATTAGTATATGTGGGTTTTACAGTTATTATACCGAAACTTTCGCACAATGTTATAATAACAAAATAGACACATGAATGTCATTGATTTTTCCACATTTGTAATTAATGCTGAACTAATCTTAATTTATCATATCTTCATCTTTTTTTGTTTAGAAAAAAAATAAGATGACATGATTGTGTTGCAAGTACTTTGAAATGTCCTGTGTCATAAACATATAAAATGTAGAAGCAGGGAAATATCAGTTTCCAGAAAGCATTAACACAAGTTCAAAGAATCTGCAGGCCACAAGGTGTTTTATCAAACTGAAAGGTCAGAAATGAATGTTCTTTGGATGAGTTTACGAGCTGTCAGGTGATTTATAAGGTTGTCTTCACATCTCTGAAATTGCTGCAGTAATTTAGAAGAAAAAAAGTCTACAATCTATCTGGCTCCTCAGTGGTCAGTGAGGTTTTAGTTTTAAGGTCAAACAATAAATTTAAAGAAGACAAACAGATTATGGAATACATTTTATGTCAGTGTCTTGTATTGTGGTGGTAATTAATTAATTTATTGTTATTAATGAGTTCACTTTTTGAAACCACTGAGGCTAATAGTGATTTCATTGTTTTTTAAGCACTGACTTCAAGACACTGCTGTTTATCTCGTTATTTGTGAATATTTTGCCACAAAAGGCTCATTTTAAAATGTGTTAGATCTAGCTGTTTTACTTGTATAATGAATTTAAATTAAATATGTGTTGTATATCCACTGTCCCATTGCAGAGACAAATCTACCAACCATATCCAATAATATTTAACTATAATGTCAGTGATATAGAGTACAATGTAAAAGTCTTAAGCAACATTTAGAATTACTATTTTTGCAGGGGTATAATATAGTGTACAGACATTAACTGCAAGTATTATACAGGAAATACGTACACATCATTGAAACACACATACAGAAATAAAAACAAATCTGAACCGATTAAATGCATGACTATGCATATGCATTTCTTAGTCTTTGTAGTAATATATGTACAACTGGACACACAGCAAATATGTAACCAGTAGTAAAACAAAAATGCATTGTCCACATGTTTTTCATGTCTTGTCAGAAATAAAGGCACCTGGCCATAATAACCCTGTAAATACAACAAAAGCCACTCAGACTTTGGCACAGTAGACAGGTTTTGTTTGAGCAAGTGGTTTTCTTTGTAATTCTCATGTGCATTGAAGAACACTAAACATTGAAGACACATTAAATAGACTTAAAAGGCTGACATTGACAAATAAGTCACATATAAGTCATTCCTAAAACTTTTGGCCACATCTGTACTGTATGTATAATAGCCATGGGTGTTACCTGTAAGATTTTGTCGAGGAAAGACTATTTTCCTTGCAATGTGTATAACTGACAACACAACAATATCAACGTAAAATGTATTTAGCCTATACTTCCTGTATCCACAATTGCATGAAAGTGCTCAGTAACTGTGTTAATTTCATATTATTTTTCTTCACAAAAAATGTCACGGTCCAACTCAAAATTGTAATTGAAATAATTGTATCTTGGCAGAAAATAAGACAGGAATCAAATGAACGCAGCTATATTTTAAAACAATTATATCTACAGCATTTTTAAAATAAGTCATTAAAATATTTAATGATTAACACTAAAAAAAATAACAGTTGGTGTAAAATGTGTTTAAAAATTGGATATGATGCAAAAAAAAAATGTAAAAGTAAAACGCTCATTATTATTCGAACGAGACCTTATCACGGTCACGTGATCAGAAAAGGCGGAAGTGGGTTGAGTTGAGGTTTAATACTGATGTGAACCTGGAGGCAAACATGGCCCTACCTAGTTGGTAATTAACTCTCCTGCTGACACTGGATAACCTACCAAACAGGAAAAGTAGGAGGTGAGCCGAAGCAGGAGCACCATCTCTCTCGGCAGCACGTAACTAGGTATAGTAAATATGTTTTTATTCTCTCTTATGTCGCCTATGAAATACCCGAGTTAGCTCTAGTGTGTTACTTATGGTGCGCATGCAGCTAACTGTATACAGATAAATCCTTTAAATCGTGCCGTTAAAAGCCAACGTTTAATGTTCACACTCGTTATGAGTCAGGTCATTAGTCGAAACGTATATACTTACATTAAGGTCAAGTTCAGGCTTGAATGAAGAACAAGAATAGTAATAACAGTCACATAGCCTACCTACAAGTGTAACGTGGCGTTTCACCAAATATGTGACCGTGCCAGCTGTAAAAGCTAAATGTCACCCTGACAGTGTGATCTGTCAGAATTGTAGTAACCTGATCTACCATATAAGTGTAAATAATGCAGTGATCAGTCAGTTACGGGGAAATTAAAAGTCAAATCCTTTGTAATGTTCAATAGAAGTGTAGCATTGTCATTGCTTTTGCAGTCTTGTGAAGAAAAATAAACGTGTTTGGCTTTTCTATTGTAAAGGGCAGACAAGAAATATCTGTCTTCTGAGACATCACAGACCCATCTACTGGTTAACTAAACCACAATATCCTAGTTACTGACACAAAGCTTCACTGTTGATAATCTTTATTGACTAATTCTAAATAGGAGAATTGGTCAACTAATCATTGCAGGTCTAAAAGTTGACACTAATCACAGCCTCATGAGTAAACATTTCAGGCACAGATGATGCTAAGTCCCTAAAACTTCAAATACAAGAGAAGTCCATTTTACTGATTGGAGGCGTACACTGTGGTAGGATTAGTGAACCAGTTTAACCACTTTAGGTTCCTGTTTGTTTGTATAACATGCAGGCCATATAGATAGATGTGTGGTTGTCAGTATTCAGTTATATTTAGACCTGTTCTACAGGATGTGCAAATGGATGAAGTGATCATTTATGTTCAACAGTTGCATGTCAGTTTATTTTATTTTACTTATTTCTAAGTTATATAAGTTAATGTTAATGAGTAGTATGTTTTAATATGAGTTGCTGGCTCAAAAAGGTGATTAACAGAATTTAAAATGTTCTATATATTAAATATTGCCATTGCAACCTTAACGTTTTCAGTCAAGATGAGAAAGGGGATTAATCTTTTTCAAAATATTATTATATTGTCACTGTTTTATAACACATGGTATCTGAAGCTCTGACACTTGAAATACTTTAAATTGTATAAACTCTCAGAAATCAAAAAAGGCACCTGGTCACTGAACTTACAGTGATAAGAACTGGAAGACAGTTTCTCAGAAAGCGCCATTGTTTTGTCTTTCTCTTCTGATGTCTAACTATTGTTTTACTGGATTTCGATGAAAAGTGAAACAGTCTTTGATAACGACCCTGTTTAGACCAGACATTGACATATATTCATTCTCAGGATGCATTTTGATCTGCTGTGCAGTTTGGCAGACATCTGAGAAGCCCAAATATATATATATATATATATATATATATATATATATATATATATATATATATATATATATATATATATATATATATATATATATATATATATATATATATATATATATATATATATATAATGTACGAAAACTATTTTAATTCATAAACATGTGATAAGTGTTTGAAGATCCAGTTATCACTAAAGCATGTCATGTAACAGAAACAGTGAAAATAAATGAAAATGGTTGAAGCTCCCACATTTTAGGTCAATTTATTTACATCAGCTTGTACATTGAGTAACAAGCAATAAAAAAGCGTATTTTCAGCTTTTCAGTGAATCTGACTTTTGGAAAAACACTCTTTGACCCTAGGTGTTTTACAAAAAACACAACCAACTTGTTAATTGTGGACTACTGTCATTCAAATTAGCTGGAGGAAGCTGGAATTTTGTGCTGTATTTGAATTATAAACATGCTGATTGTGAATAACGTGGTGTACAGAGCAAGGAAGTGAAACCTATGTGAAGACTCATTCTACTATTGCAACATGTGTCAGATTTTGAGCTGTTTGTGATCTGGTTAGAAAAATGCATGCTAAGACCAGGTCTGAACAGAGTAGAAACTGATGTGTATTACTAATTTCTCAACAGACCAACATCCCCCCCCCCATTCTAAATAAGATTGTACTTAGTATCCCTGTTATTTGTTATCTTTTTCTACTCAGTGTCAGCTGCCAAAATGTTAACTGAAGGAGGCTCCTTCATGAAAGGGATGGCGATGGGTGGGGTCTTCTGCTTGGTGCTGTCACTCCTCACTAGTTTCAGCCCCATCTCTGAGTCCAGAAAAGAGGACAGCCATCATCACCATCACGTCAAAGCTGCGAGTAAAGACGAGCTAAAACACCTCACTGACAGTCAATTGCAAGAGTGGAGCAATCAAGTCAGAGTGTATTGCATCATCATGGTCCAACCCAAGATCCTTGTTTACTGGGCTACTGCTGCAGACACCTGGAGCAAACACTGTGATAAGGCTGTGTTTTACACCTCAGAATCATCGAAGGCCCTGGAGGCCATAGACCTGAATGAAAAAGATGACTGGGCCAGGTTACGGAAAGCTCTGAAGCACGCTTATGACAATGCTGGGGACCTGCAATGGTTTTTTGTGGCACAACCCACCACATTTGCCATCATTGAAAACCTAAAGCATCTGGTGCTTACAAAGGATCCAAGTGAGCCCTTCTATCTGGGCCACGCAATGAAGTCAGGGGAACTTGAGTACGTATCGTTTGACAGTGGGATTGTTCTGAGCTATGAGGCCCTGAAAAGGCTGGTGAATGTGTTTCAAGATCAGGACAAATGTCCAGAGAGAGGACGTACATTATGGAAGCTGAGCGAGGACAAGCAGCTGGCAGTGTGTCTTAAATATACAGGTGTGTTTGCAGAGAATGGGGAAGACGCACACGGGAAAGGCCTGTTTAACAGCAAGAGCGTTGAAAGCCTGATATCGGAGAGCATGAAAGACAACCCCTCCAACGTTGTGGAGGGCTGCTGCTCAGATATGGCAGTCACATTCAATGGGATGTCACCCAATCAAATGCAGGTTATGATGTTTGGAGTTTACAGACTTCGTCCTTATGGACATGATTTCCACGATTTGCTGGAGTTTTACCCTCCCCACGGTTCAGACAATGACTAAAAGTTAATTGTTTGGACTGGATGTGGCATTTTAAAATGTTTTGCTTCTGTGATGGCAAACCTAAAGTTTGGAAAATGGTTTTTCAAGCTGTTTATAAAACTGAATCCAGTGTGGGACTATTACTTTTATGTATTTTGTACCTTTTTGCACATTCACCGCTCTGCTTCTTTTGTGACATTGATAAATGGAATCAGTAGATGTTTTTCACATCGGACATTTTCATTCAATATGGTAGAAAATTAACAGGTGTAATTTTATTAGGACTGCATTCCATATCACTGTAGAAAACATGTAATGAACAAACCAATCATTAATGTTACTAGAATCACCAAAATGTATGTGTGAAAAACATCTATTGGTTGAACCTGAGCTGGGAAAATGTATACATATTGTGACATGAAACAAGATTATCTGGACCTTCTAGCTCTTCTTTTGTTTTTAGGGTAAACTGCTTTTATTATTATGTAATTTTATTTCCAAAAATAGGCAAATGTCTGTAACTATTTAACTGTTGTATGACCTTTGTTTCCTTTTAGAATATAGCACTGTCTGATTTCATGGCCAGATGTTTGCAGCACTGATGATACTATGTTCCAGCCCGACTCTAAATGAAGTGCATTTCTCACCATATTTTGCTTGGTTATCTCCGTGTATGAAGATTATTAGATTATACAAATTGGCCTTTACAAAGGAGAATATACCTCACTGCTGAACCAATACTGAAATGTTTCTTGCCGCATGTTAAAAATCAAAACAAAAGTGTAAAATCCATGTTTCTTTTATGTGGTGTAATCAGTTTCAGATCCTCACTGGACTTTTAAAGAGCACACCCGTTTCAAAATTTCCAGAAGACTCCTTTAAATAGTGATTTTTTTGAATAACTTGAATTAAATAAATCTAATTTCTGACTTACTTGCTTTTCTGGTGTTGAATTTTCTTCAGAGGAAAACATACAAACTGTGGGTCCGCTGTGTTTTATAAACATAAACTACAGGCTAATTCTAATTCATGACTCGTCACTTATTTTTTGCCAAAACATTGAACAGGACAAATCACTCAGAATCTTACCCTTTTGATTTGGGTATGTTTCTTTCACATTATCTTGACTTGCATATCAGTTAATAGATTAATCTTGACCTTTCATCTGTGTTTAATCATTGATTGATTGATGACTGATAGCCTTCTGCATGAACCACATTTGCCTTTTGTGCATGTGCTACTGTTCTATAAAAAGAAAAAAAGGCATTAACCCTTGTGCGGTCCTTCGGGTCAAAGAGACCCGGTGGTTCACAAATGTACCTTTTTACACGTGCTGTAGGATGCCATTGCTTACTACTGAAAACAGTAATATATCCTTGGGGGTGGGGTGATGAGTCTATGGAACTGAACTTTGGAATCTGGGTTTTTAAGACCCGATTGTAGGACACAGCCAGTGTGCCTTTTACGAAGGACCGCACAAGGGTTAAGACTGGCAGTGTGATGCAGCCTATGTGAATATAGTATTAAGTAAAGGTGGTCCAGCTACAAAATTATAATGGGTCAGTATTGCATCATCTATGAGACATTAGTTATAAAAATATATTTTCATGTGGCCTTGTGCATCTGTCGGTGAGTTGGTATCTCAAAGAGGTTGCATCACATGTGTAACAATTAGGCTTTCCAACTAGTGGAAAAACCTGGGAGCAATTTATTACTATTCTAACCCAATCACTACACGTAGCAGAATTTAACACTTTATTATCCATAAAGATATTGGTAAATTAGGCTTTATTTGCACTTGTCTAATTAAGTGGAGAATTCCAATATTGTCACATGCAAGTAATCCAAGGCTAAATCTTCAGGAATTTTAAACATAATTTATACTAAAATGTTGCTACTGTAGTGAACACTCTTGTATAATTGGTATCAGACATATACATGTAATCTCTGCATGATGGGAAAGTTGTGTTTTTTCTTTATTCATTTATACTGCACATATTTAGTCACACAAAGCAGTGGTTCAAAAACTAAAGGACATTTTTGGACCAAAACCTAGAAAAATACTGCTTCAATTAGATCTACATTTATTAACCACATGTAGAAAACCATTAATGTACAATGTACTTGCAGTGTACTTTATCATAAAACTCCCACCAAGTCACAACGAATGTGTAGTGAAAAATTTAATTAACTTTTTAGGGGGAAAAGTGAGAAGAATTGTAGTAAAGCTCAAAACTATTTGTACATTCATCACATATATGTTTTAGGAAGATTTGAAAAATACTGAAGTTGACTTCACTTTCTGTGTGGAGTTTGCATGTCCTCCCCGTGTCGCTGGGCACTCCACTTTCCTCCCACCATCCAAAGACATGCACTGATAGGTTAATTGGTTAATCTAAAATTGGCCATAGGTGTGAATGTGAGAGTGATTGTTTGTCTATGTATGTCAGCCCTGTGATGAACTGGCGTCTCATACAGGGTGTACCCCACCTTCGCCCATTGTAGCTGGATTGTGACCCCCGCAACCCTAGTGAGGATAAAGCAGGTTCAGATAATGAATGAAGTGGACTTGAAACTAATAAGTAAAAATAACCACATCTACAGTTGAGTTTTCTGTTATTTATATAGGGTTGTATTAAGAATTTCTATTCCTGTGTCTTTTTTAAGATACATTAAGAAAATACAAGTAAATATCAGGCACAGTTGGTACCGGGTGTGAAAAAATGTCACCAAAACACTAACATTTGATAGAGTTTTGAGGATTTCAAGATATTTTAATTAGAATAGGAATAAATACTGATCATTTAATTTCAGATTTTTTTATTAATGCTATTTTCATATTTACCATTATTTAATTTGTCTTGTCAGAAACTAAAAATGTAAATTTACATGGTCTTTGTGATCTTAGAGAACAAATCTGCTTGTTGTTTAATAATTTTGCACATACATATATATATATATATATATATATATATATATATATATATGCCATGCTGATAAATAGCCCCCTCCCCAACATCTATTTCACCTTTCAGATTTTTCTTGGAGAAATACAGGTTTTAGATGCCAAGTGAGCCCCACTCTCTGAAATGGACATCTGCATTTACTGCAATTAATTATGTTGTCAGTGTACCATTAATTTGGATTATAAATATATATATATATATATATATATATATATATATATATATATATATATATATATATATGATCTTAAAGGTTGAAACTAATGATGAACAGGTTTTTTCTTCAGTCATCTCACCTTTATTAGAAAGAATGGAGAGGACAAAACATTAGAAACATCTCTTAATGAATGCAAAATAATTGAACATTCAGATTTTTACAAAAGGAGGGGTTCATTTCTGGATTATTTTGGTGTCCATGGCTTAAGTGAATAAAAAAACAGTGCTTACATGTGTGATAGAGGATGTGTTGATCTGATAAATCATCATAGATAAAAGCAGAGGAAAACATCATCACTCAACCTGACACTCCTTTAGTGATTATGCAAATGTGTACCGAACACCCTGGAAGACTGAACAGAGTGGTACTAGACAGACAACTGTGCATATGATTATATTTAAAGTTATATTTATCGGCAGTGCAACTCATCTTTGAGTTTATCCAAAATACCCACTGAGAATCAGATTTGAAGCAGGATCTTGTTTTATTTGTGCATAATTGCAAATGATTCAAAGCCTCCATCAGGTTACACAGCTAAGTCCATAGGTGTAAACAGTTGACTGGCAGCACATGCCTTGCTGTCATGATCTCCAGACATTCCAGAAGCTGGTGTTGCAGGTATTCATCATTTATACGTCTTCATGTGCCAGAGCCCATCATTCAGATAGTGGACGTTCTCAATGCCAATTCCCTTGTTGACTTTTTCTCTGTTTGCACATAATAAATCTGTTTAATAAGTATCAAACATTATATAGTACTAACTGAAAGTAAGTATTGGTAAAATGGACTCAGAGCTTACATGCTATCTGCAGACATCTTCATGACTCCAACACAAAGTGCGTGTTGTTTCCCCTCCGCCATTATGGCCTGAACATATGCATTAAGGAAAATAAAAATTGGATGAAAGTTGACATTAAAAGCAGAATGTATCTTTATTATTGGGGTATGGGCTGAACAATCCAGCCTGGATATTAAAACGTCTTGGGATTTATTGTGTTCATCGTGAATCTTGTACTAATGCACTAATACTACATTATTATTCTGAATTTGTCTAATTTACAGGTTTTATCATGTTGTGAAGTGGTCCCCATTTACAGCCAGCTGGAATAAAGATATAAGACTATTCTGGTTCTCTGACTGTTCATATATCTTCTCGGACAGAGAAACACGTGCAGTTTCATTTCATTGTAGATTTTACCCCTGCCCCACCCTCTGGTTGAAGTATTGATTATGTAGTGTATGGATGTATATTGGTATGCTCGAGAAGCCTAAATGATGACCTTGACCTACTTTTTCAAGATCTGATGGCCTTGTGCAGTTATATCTCAGTGCTTTCAAATATAAATGTGCATGTAATACATTTTACACAAAGACAATCTAATCAAAATTATAGGCAGTAACTTTTAACATAATCTTACACTATATTTGGCTGAGGGATATTAAAAGTGCACAGCACGTTATAATATTGAGAGGCCAAACTTTTCAAGGAGTTTGGAGGAATGAAAGGGTGAAACCTTGTTCACATTTGCCTCTTTTCCACCAATATTAAATTGGTGCCAGGGACTCACCAATGATCCCAAAGGCACTTTACTATGAATATTAAAATGCCTGTAGTCATAGCATGGTCAAGTCCAACTTATAGAAGTAACTATATACCAATACATTTCAGCATTAGAAAGTCAAGAAAAAGGTTTCCATTTTGTAATGAACCCACTGAAGTGTAGTGCTATTATGATAAGAGACATTTAAGTCTTTAAAAGACAGTGACTTGGGAATTCATTGTTGCTTATTGCTTTTATGCATGTCCCAAACGAAAGACCACCATCAACTACAAACATTTTATAAGTTCTATGCAGCCCTACATGGGACTGGTGCTGCTTCATAAATAGAATTTTGAATTTAGCTTTTCTCATGCATATTTGACAACAGTTTGTGATGTTATAACCATTAAGAAAAACAGATGGCAAGCTGTGTATCTTATTTACCTGATAAAAATGTTTATATAACAGAGAATAAATCCAGACGTATTACCCTGTAATTGCCAAACAGATTGGGGTGTGGCATCATATATAAAAGGATACAACTACTGTATCAGCTTCAGCTGGGTAAAGCTTAGCACCTGGTGACGTCAGTCCAGGACACATGATGTTTGCTCCACTCAAGACAAATTTAATAGCTCCTTTATCTACTTGTTGGTGGGGAAGAATGAAAGGGTCTAAAAAGAGAATAAGGCATTAATATCACAGGTGAATCCATACTGTACACACAGACACACACACACAGACACACACAGACACACACACACATATATATATATATTCATAAACAAATCACAAGTGTAACCATACATTTATGCAGCAGTCGAAGCGTTGGGTAGAAGGGTCCTTCTCTCTGTCTGAAGAAAAGAAGTTCTCCATTCACTGTCAAAATTTCAATGTGTTCATGGCTGTAGAAACAAAAGACATAACAAAATGCAGCAGAATTTAGTCATGTCTATGACAACATTAATAATACAAATTTAAGGAAAAATCATACCATCTCACTATTTTGACTGGATCTTTTTTTGGCATAATGTGATTAAGCCATGACTCAATTTCTGGAAACTGTTCCAACAGCTGATTCTTGATTCCTTTGATCACTGATGTCTTCAGCTGGATACAGTTCGACACATTTTCCTTCTCATCAAATCTGAAAGAGAAAAGAAAAAATATATAGTTGTTGAGATCATACGTGATGGTTGACGTTTCCAAAATGTAATTAAGTGATCATAGTGTTAATCAGCAACCTTTTATATTAACTGTGTAAATGAAACTTTGACATTTGACATATTGTATCTGTGTCTTTAGCTACTCAGAATAACGTATTAGAAATATATGTCTAAAATATGTATGTCTGCTCAACGTTTACATGATTTATATGTTCGATGTTTTACATGTAGTGTCGCACAAGTATGTATGACGTATGTATGTAACGGAACGATGACAAGAACTTTGCCTCCTTGACCAGTTTTTCGTTTATATCCTCATTTCTAAAAACACATGCAGTTGACAGATTGCTTTGACTGTTATGGCTTTTCACTTCTAAACATAGTAAAAAATAAAAAAAAGAACCCTGCGCCAAACACGCAGGCCTGTCAATACACTGTTATTCTTACATTGTCATTATGCACCTAGCTGTGACACTGGATACATGGTGACAATGAGCACTACCCGTGACCAACCTAACCAGTTATTCTTGTTCTTAAATAGGTAAGTTTTGTAATGCATGGTAACAACAGCAAGTAAATGAATGAATAAATATATGCTTAAAAATATGTTTTAGTAAGACGAACACTGAGGGTATCAGAGCCACTCAGCTGCTACTTCAAATATTTCCAAGTTTTTACTCTGGTCAGATGCTGTCTTGACACGACTTCAAAACACATTAAATAACAAAGTGGCACATCACATATCTTCTAATTTGATCAATTGATTGTCAATCTTCATACAAACTCAAAGACGTGACTGCAAATGAGTTAGCTGTCTGGCTAAGCTAACGCTACGATATGGAAAGAATCGTTAACATACTTTTTAAACATCCTCGTTGTTCGAGTTGGGGCGCTCTCTTCACCGAAATAAAGCTTGTCAGCACTTACTGTACTAATTGGGATATGGTAAACACGAGTAAAATAAGCAATACACTGTGAGACTGTCTTACAAAAGGATAGCAACCCCACGTTTGTTTAGCAGGCCGGCAGTATGAACGTACAACAGTTTACATCTGACGTCATGCACGTCCTTACGCTACATTGCACGTCGGGCCGCATTCCATTATGAAAGCTGCTCCTCAGACTTGCTCCCTCACTGTAGAGTTCGTTTCTGTAAAATACTTCAAGTTTAAATAAATATAATAAATTGTACAACAGCCCATTATGTACATGACAACGTCTCTGTGTTTTGGGTGATTTGAGTTTTACTAGGTTTGGGCTTGTGAGATTATAATGAAATACATTTACATACAAAATAAAATAAAACAAGAATGTAATGTTGGTCTTGTTTATTTAAAAATGATCTAAATGTATACGTAAGAGCAACATAAGCAAAATTGTGTTGCCTATAGTAGGGCTACTACTACAGGGGCAATATAAAAATAATATGGTGCAGTCTTGCGTATTGTTTATTTAAAGTCTTTAAAAGCACTGTAATTGTTTTCCACAGTGACAATTCATGTTACTATGAAGGGCTTTGAAGGTAACAGAAATTCAAAATTTGTATGTTATGTAAATAGTATGAACGGTCTTTTTCCCCAAACACGCTTTTTCTTCCAACACATGTTCAAATAATATATCATAACCTAATACAACATATTAATGTCTTAATAAAAAAAATTACAACCTACTCCTCTGCATCGATAGCGCACAAATCTTTTTATCTTTGTAAAAAAAATACAATAGTAGGGGGAAAAAAAATGTTTGATCACATTTTAATGTTACGCAATCTCAAATATCGTGCAATGTCTGTCAAAAAACCTTCTTTGTGTTTCAAAAGCTGTGGCACAAACATATAGAAATGACTGTTTTAAGAAAGAAATTGCACTTAGAGTTGTTTTAACTCAATATTTAACAACTTAATCTTATATACATACACTCTCTCACTCATGTACACATTTTAACTCAAGAAAGTTGTTTTAAGTCGAGCCAGACATAAACAAAATGTTCTGCTGAGTACCTGTCTGGTATAATGTCTGAATGACAATAAAGGAATCTTGAATCTTGAATTAAAGGCAAAAACTTTTTTCCGCTACCGAAAATGAACATTAAACAACTGCATATCTATAACAACTGTATATCTATTTACATATAGAATTATTGATTTATTTACTTATATTATGATTATTCTGGTGTGCTGTAAATCTGGAATTCCCCTATAAATGAATATATTTTGTGACTGGCGCCATCTTGTGTTCAGATGCATCACTGTTTTGAGGCGTTATTTAAAAAAAAAACGCTGGTGCAAAAAGTACTTTTGTACAAAGTACTTCCGGTGGGGTCACTGACTAGCTTTTACGACCGAATTTTCCTGTGTTTAGCAGCGTGCTATTAACTATGATGTGAAGCCATTTTTTCTCTAGTCACATTTCACTTGTAAATAATTGGTTTTAAAAACTGCTTCACGGAGTCGCTCGCGTTGAACCTGAGTCCAACGCGGTCCGAAGAGCGAGGCGAAAAGAGGAAGCACTAGCCAACCATCTTTCTTCTTCTACCAGCAATAACAAGAAAGAGACAAGGCTAGGTCTAAGTGAAGCAGTGTGTAGTTTAGAATTTATTGTCTGTTTTATACTGGATAAAACACTTGGCTACAACGGCTTCGCAATTACATCGAAAAGCAAGCACGCGGACATTAAGCTAACCCGGCAAGTGTGGAAGTTTGGGATCAGAAGACTGGCTGTTAAGAATTAGAATTCCCGTTTTTTCATGTTTCCAACAGGTTTATCTTCCCCTAATCCCCCACCACCGCCAACCCAGGAGGCTAGACCAGCGGCTACTGATGTCAAAACCGACAGTGGTAACATCACATCTCCGAAGAAGAGGAAAATAAACGGCTCTGAGAGGGAAGACACTACTGACACGATCTCCTCTTCGCCTCCAAAGACCCTGAATTCTTCCTCTTCTTCTTCATCCTCCTCCTCCTCCTGTTCTCCCACTCCGGTGCACATTCAGAAGAAGTTGAGGTTTGAGGATTCAGTGGATTTCATTGGACTGGATGTGAAAATGGCTGAGGAGGCTGCTGCTTCGTGCTCTAATAACAAAAGCAAAGCTGTGTTTCTGTCCGGTGGCGTGGGACACCATGCAAACGGACTCACGAAAACCGCAGGATCCGGCACCTTTTCCAACAGTAAACCTGGGGCTGCCAAGAAACTAGTCATCAAGAACTTCAAAGGTAGCCCATACACTGCAGGATACAGCTATTAGAAACAACACACACTTATTTACACTGATGCACAAGTTAATCTAACATCTGGAACCCCTCCCCCTCCCCATGCACTGTGGGCATCAAGATTACATGGCGTGGATCAGACCAGGTGTGTCAATCTCAGTCTAGAGGCCAAGGGCCACATACTCTCCAATGTGATCTCAAGTGGGCCAGACCAGTGAGATAATAGGCATAACAATCTATAAATGATAATCCCAAATTTTTGTCTTTGTTTTAATGTGTAAAATTACATTATGGAAATATGAGTAACCCAAACAACTATGTATAAATTGTGGGAAATGTCTTGAGAAAATCTTATATTTATTTATTTCGAATAATGAAAGAAACAAATATAGTAAAATAAGATAAAAAAAACAAACAACTAACTAACATTTAAATGAATAGAATCTTATCTTCAAGTACAGGCAACTGCATTTTGCACAATGGAAAAGGAGTATGGTACAGAAGTACAAACTTATTTAACCCTACCCCTCAAAATGCTTCTATATATTTATTACTTCTTAATAGAAAAATCAAGCAATGCATTTTTCCAAATTTTAGGATTCAACCACTACTATTATAATGCAATAATTGAATTATGCACTACAAAATGATCATATTAGTCAAACAGACTTAAATTCAACAGTTTTCTTCAACAACTTCAGCATATACATATCGATGCAAATGCAATTTCAACATTATTATATTTTCTATCATCTTATTACTAACATATCTTATAGATTGCAGTGGATCCTCAAATGCACAAGACATTTAGCAACATGCATTTTATTGTTAGATAGATTTTATTGTGATACATTTTCACATTAAACTAGGAAAAATAATTGCACTTATTGTTATTTATAAGTTTTTATGCTATTGTTTTATTTGAGAAAACATTGGGCTATATGTGGCCTCTGGATTAAAATGACATCTACACCCCTGACTTTGCTTTTTTGTTAATATTTCAGTGTAATTTTTGCAAGTTCATCCCACAGGTTGGATTGGACCCTTTAGCAGACTGATTCAACCCATGGGCTGTATATTTGACACCCCTGGACTAAAGTACTCTTGGTCTTATATGATACTACATTTAAGTACTTTATCACCAACACATCATAAATAAAACAATAGATGTTAGAAACAGTTGGCATCGTATATATTTGCTAATTACTTAAGTATGAACTGGCTATCATAATTTGGGAGCTTTGTGTTTTCAGAAGATGTTTTTCACAAAACTAAACTAATAAAACACTATTTTGAAAGTAATTCAATCAAAGTTTGTTATGATGGAAGTCATGTGTCGTGGAACTGAGAGCTGAGCTTAAAACAAGAAGGATAATATAATGAAAACAAAAATAATAGATGGAATGAGAGCCAAGAGATATGGATTTGATAAAAAGCAGTACTATTAAGGTATGTCCCTTTTTGCTCTTCAGGGTTATTAATATATGATAAGGTAAAATTATCCATTATCAGTCCAACAATGGGAAAATTTGCTGTTACGGCAGCGTAAAGGATAATAACATTAATAAGGATTAAAGTAAGAAATTAGTAACATTCTGAAGAAACTGTGATAATAAATGAGTACATAAAAAGAGCAAAGAACGATGTTTATAACCAGTATTGCACCTTTCTGAGGGCTTCATACTCTATAATTGGACAATATAGGAAAAGATTGCACAGCTAAATTAAATTGTTTTCTCATTTCACCAAAAAAATAATGTGGAGGAATAAGAATAATCAGGTGTAATGACATAGAAATGTAAAGAGATACTTTAATTTTTAGCGCACTTTCCAAACGCAGATGTAATTCTGCTGCCATCAGTGTCACTGGGTGTGAATATTTACTGTTTTCAGAACATTTTGTCTTTTTTGTTGTCACAGAAAAGCCTAAATTACCAGAGAACTACACACAGGAGACTTGGCAGAAGCTGAAGGAGGCGGTTGAAGCCATACAGAACAGCACTTCAATCAAGTACAATCTAGAGGAGCTCTACCAGGTACTGTCACAAACCTGTTGACAACACAGAGGGGGAGGCTACTCTACCATCTGTGAATTGCTACTCATCCTCTGTAATCATGTCCTATATGAGCAGCGTTTTTCTTAATGTGATTGTATCCCTGCAGGCTGTTGAAAACCTGTGCTCCCATAAGATTTCTGCCAAGCTTTACAAACAACTGAGGGCTGTGTGTGAAGACCACATCAAGGCACAGATTGATCAGTTCAGAGAATATCCTTCACTTTTTTTCTGTTTATTCGCAATTTAAAGCAGTGATATTTGGCTTTCTTAAACAGAATTATGCATTTAAAAAAAAATCCCACTGGTCTACATAAACTTTAAATGCTATGCTTGGGTCTGAATTCCTCATTAAATAAACTCCACAGCTACATCTTCAACCCTATTTTTTTGGTAATGACACAACTAAGGTTATTTTGTGCGCTGGCCCTTTAAATGCACATGACCCCACCACTTGCAGGTTATTTTCTGTGCTGCTCTGTCCTGTTCTGCAACTTGAGTTCATTAATATAACCAACAACTGAACATTTTAGGTAACTGAGTCTAAGTTTTGCCATATTTTCAGTATGGACTACAACCACTGCTTCTGACAAACACTTATGTCATACTTGGAGAAATGTCCTTTGTAAGTCTTGACCGTATATGTAGGAATATGGTGCTGTAACTAGTTGTGGATGTAACAAATTAAGAAGGAATTGAAACGGATTGTCGAAATCCACTTGATTTTTGCCATATTGAATATAAGGATAGCTTTGCAGTACCTGGAGGGTTCAAATTCAAATTTTATTAATTGTCATGGTCCATATACACAAATAAATGTACTTAATAAAATTACTTGATAAAAGTGGGTTTATCAAAATATGACCACTGTGAACAACTGAATCAAGCTTATTATAAGTGATCTTTGATGCTGTATTTAATACAGTCCTATTGCCTGTTTTATCCAAGTAAAAGCCTTAACACTGCTCTTACGGATGCCCTGGATAGTGTGCTTTTCCTAAAGAAAATTGACAAGTGTTGGCAAGATCACTGCAGACAAATGGTAAGTGTTAAAAAGCTTTTTGTAGCCTTCAGAGGAAGTCTTGCTATATATGGGTTCTCTAATTAATCCACTCTAGACAAGTGAATATATCAGTAATTTTATGTCCTAATTCTATTTCACAGATAATGATTAGAAGTATATTTTTGTTTTTGGACCGTACCTACGTTTTACAAAATTCAATGCTGCCATCAATCTGGTGAGTCATTTTCGACATTAGTGTTCAACTGCAGTGTGGGTTGATTTCTTTCAAAATGGGTAGTGAACAAGTTGTCCTGCTCTCCAGGGACATGGGTCTGGAGCTGTTCAGGTTCTACATCATCAGTGATCTCAAGGTCCAGAGTAAGACCATCGATGGGATTCTACTGCTCATAGAGAGGGAGCGTAACGGAGAGGCCATAGACCGCAGTCTGCTGAGGAGCTTATTGAGTATGCTCTCTGACCTGCAGGTAAAGTACACCTACTGTAAAATGTAGTAGAGATCCACAAAGTGCTGACAGTGGGTTTAGTTAAAGGCCGTATGAAAGAAAAAATCACTTGATTTGCTATATGACGACAATGATGGTGACAGAATAAATGATTTAGTATTATGCCATGTTATCACTATTCAAACGTACCGCATTTGTCATTTGGGCAAACCTTCCGATTCAGCTTAGATGCCGACAGGACATGTGCATGAATGCAACACAAACATAAAGGAACATAAATATGGCATAGAACAGAGTAAATGAACATTTCTGTCACATAGAAGTGGTGTAGGATAAAGATTAGATACTGAAGTTGGGATTTTATGTTATTTGACCAAAAAAAACCCCTCACGTTTCCACATAATACTTGACAATTATCCTTACAAAAACACAGCTTGTAGTTTTTTTGTTTGTTTTTAACACTGCAAGAAATAGTTTAACTAATGTGGGCATGGCTGAGATTAGATCAATGTCCTGAAGTTTATTATTAGGATTAAAAAAAACCCCAACTTATAATTATTAACATATCTGGACGAAGTCTGCGATGTCGTCTGTCTGTCGTCGGCATTGTCCACAATTCACTAAAATCGGTTCTCCTCCCTCAGTTCTCAACGGATTTCAATTCTGATTGATTCATAAGTTAGATTTAAGCATTAGGCACAAAACTTATCACTTTGTTGAAATTTGCCTTTGTAAACAATTTGTTTACAACTTTGTTTTTTTCCAGTATCTCACTAAAATTGCTTCTCCTCTCAGTTCTCAACAGATTTCAATTCCAATGGATTCATTAGATAGACCTAAGCACTGGGCACAAAACGTATCACTTTGTTTGTCAAAAATTCCCTTGTTAACAATTAGTTTAGAACATTGCTTATTTTTCCAGTCTGTCACTAAAATCACAACTCTTCCCTCAGTTCTCAACAGATTGCATTTCCAATTGATTCACTGAGTTCAAATTCCATCTAGATCAAAGAAAGTAATTGTCTGAATATTACTTTCTACCAACAACCGTCTGCGTATCATTTAACAGTTTTAACCACAGTAATATGTCATTACCCAGTTATCTACTTTTGTTCAGTCAGATGTTACCCCAGAAGAGCTTTGGGGGCTTCCTATACCATTGACACTGTTTTTGGCATTTGTTGATAAAAACACACAGTCACACAGTGGTGATTTTCTGATCTATTGAATGATTCCCTTTTGTTGATGGCAAGACATCATAGCTGTGAGGCTCAGATGAGCACATGGACATTCACCCTATTTTTAGCTCATCCGGACAAAGTCGTGATGAGCTATTCCCGTCACGTTTCATCCATCGTCGTTGTCCACAATTCAGTAAAATCACTTGTCCTCCCTCAATTCTCAACAGATTTCAATTCTGATTGATTCATTAGATAGATTAGGCACAAAACTTATCACTTTGTTTGTCGAAATTTAAAATTGTAAAGAACTTTGTATATTTTTCCAGTCTGGCACTAACTGGCACACGCTTCTCCCTCAATTCTCATCGGATTTCAAACCTGATTTTATGATCTATTGATTGCAAGACATCACAGCTGTGAGGTCTGGATGAGCACAGGGACATTGGCCCTATTTTTCATGTTTACATTTTAGTGCAGTTAACATGATGATCACAAAGCATATTGATTAAACCATAATGAAAGGATTTGTAAAGTAATTATGTGTGACATAAACAACAGAAAAAAGTAGTAGTGAATTCTCAGTAGAGATTTTTTCCTGAAAGAAAATCCCAAAAGACCGATAAAAGTCATAATGCTGGGTTTTACCATGGACTGGACCACAACAAACTTAAACACTACTTATGTCTTTAACCACCTACACAACAGTTACGTCAAACGGAGACTATGGAACAATACCGTGGAGAGATCAAAACAGGCTACAAGTGGAAAAGTATTTTCTGTTTGCCTTGTACATTTTGTGATATGTGTTGTAATGAAATTAACTTTTTGTAATCTTGGTCACATCACACAGCTTTAGTTGGTTTCCTTATTTGTCATGTTCTGATAAAAGCCTGGGTCTGAAACTGTTCTTGATTTTCATCTACACATGGCTGTTATGAACATTCAGTTTCCAGTTGAAAAATGGTTTTAATGAAACCAACATTCTCGATGTCCCACAACAGATTTATCAAGATTCCTTTGAGCAACGGTTTTTGGAGGAGACTAATCGCCTGTATGCTGCTGAGGGACAGAGGCTCATGCAGGAGCGAGAGGTGATTTATGTCATCTTCATATTTAATCTTTGTACTTGTTGTTGTTCCATAAAATACAAAGGTACCAAACGGATAATTAACTGCAACTGATGTGAGCCAGAAATGTACCACATCCTACTTTATACTGTGATCAGTAATTTATCTTGTCAGTTAAAATGCATAAACCAGAATACAATAGAAATCCTCACCTAGAGACAGACTGCTTTGTTTCCTTGGTCATGTATGGGATGACTATGTCATTTCAATACTATTTTAAGTGTAAAAAAAAAACCCGACCATATAATGTGTTCCATGTATCTACCTTCATCAGGATAATAGCTCCTGTTAAATGACTACATGAACTTAAACACCTTGCATCATATTATGGCATTTATTTTTAACCAAGCCACCTTTAACCAGAAAGTATTCATCTGTAATGAGGAAAGTTTACAGTTTAGATGTTTTTACTTTTGTTATAGGTACCAGAATATCTCCATCACGTGAACAAACGCTTGGAGGAGGAAGCTGACAGAGTCATCACATACTTAGACCAGAGCACACAGTGAGTATTGGGTCATATTGTCCATGTCATAATATAATACTGACAAGTATTCATTTGTAACCTGAGCTTATTTTCCTTCCATCAGAAAACCACTCATTGCTACTGTGGAGAAGCAGTTGCTGGGTGAACATCTGACTGCAACTCTGCAAAAAGGTACGTTATCTAGCAGTAAATGTAGACATATGTGTGTTAAGTACAGCTTAATATGAGAAATTGCATGTTTCCATGAGAACACTTTTATAGTCTCTACACTGCACAACAGCTGCCATCCTTCAGCCCTTGGTCCAAATGTGCGCAGCTCCTAAATTCAATTTCATAAATAATAGGCATGAGAGTTCATTCAGTGGACTTGGGTCCTAAGTGCGTCAAACATTTTACCTAATTTAATCTTATCTGTCTGTCTGTCTGAGTCAAGCATACCTGCAGGAAAATCCATATTTCTGAAGTCCTTTAGCTTTAAAATGACCACAGAACTGATTACTGTCATTTTATTACATTTTATCTTTGCAGTGAGCTATTGTTCTCTTCTTAAACAAAGTCAGTCTCTACATAAAAATATTTACTATGTACTTCATTTACCTGTAATACTTGCATGAGAAAATGTCTTACCTGTGGAAGGAAGTAGAAAGTTGGCTCAAAAATGTCTCAAAGAACATTCAAATTTACACTAACACCCCCCCCCCACACACACACACAAAACACACATTACAGTAGATGTAGTTTATTGGATTTTGCACAGAAATGTGACACATATATTATATGCTTTACAACAGTAAACATGTAAAACACATTCTGAAAGATGATGAACAACATTTCAGGTACCATCAGTGGACCCGAACGTAGAACCCTGACTAGATGACTCGCATAGTACATTATTAACGTAAACAGGAGAAAGTAACTGAGATAAAATCAATATGCTCACAGGGAGATATATATGTAAAACATCACAGCATGCAGCTTGTATTTGCAACTGGATCTTTCAACATGGTGTTCTTGAAATAGTCACTACAGTTTGGTTGGCGCTCACATACCTCTGACTTCTTGTTGGAAACTTCCAGGCCTCACTCACCTGTTGGACGAGAACAGAATTCAGGATCTGTCTCTTCTCTATCAACTCTTCAGTCGAGTGCGAGGCGGTGTTCAGGTTCTCCTTCAACACTGGATAGAGTACATTAAGGTATGCCATTATTTATGTTATTGCAATCCTCAAACAAGATGAAAATGTTGATTAGATGTTCTTCCACATGACTAAAATTCTTAGCAGTATCTTGTTTTATTCTGCACAGATTGAATTGATGTAAAATATTTGTTTTGACGTGATCATCTAATGTCTCCCTTGAAGGCTTTTGGAAGCACAATTGTAATCAATCCAGAAAAAGACAAAACAATGGTGCAAGAGCTGTTGGATTTTAAAGACAAAGTGGATCACATCATAGATGTCTGTTTCATGAAGAATGAGAAGTTTGTTAATGCAATGAAGGAGGCTTTCGAAACATTCATCAACAAACGGCCAAATAAACCTGCAGAACTCATAGGTTGGTTAAAAGGACACTTTTACCATTCAACACTGCTGCATTGTGAAGTCAATAAACATTTAATCTTCATGAAACTGATTTTCTAATAAATCTCCCTTTTTTTTGCAGCCAAACATGTGGATTCAAAACTAAGAGCAGGAAACAAAGAAGCAACAGATGAAGAACTGGAGAAAATGTTGGACAAGATCATGATCATCTTTAGATTCATTTATGGTAACGTCTACCATTCCACTTAATTCATTTATAGAATATTTACTCTCATTGTACAGTGTTAACATGATGTATTTTCACTGCAGGAAAAGATGTTTTTGAGGCCTTTTACAAGAAGGATCTGGCCAAGAGGTTGTTAGTGGGAAAAAGCGCCTCCGTGGATGCTGAGAAATCAATGTTGTCGAAATTGAAACACGGTCAGTGGAACCCACCAGGATCACTTTTTAATAAACACTTTAAAGGGAAAATATACATGAAAGAAAAGACTGTGGGCATTACATTCTCATTTTATGGTCTTTTCTTAGAATGTGGAGCAGCGTTTACAAGTAAATTGGAGGGAATGTTCAAGGATATGGAGCTGTCTAAAGACATAATGGTGCAGTTCAAACAGGTAACAACAACACCAGGGCTAATTCTGTTTGGTTCATTTTGTGTAGGACTCAGTGAAGATGCACAACAGAACAATCCATTATAATTTATAAACTGACTGTGTTTCTTTTACCATTAGCAGTAGTAGTAGTACTTAATTGATGATATAAATGTTTCTTCTAATATGCAGTTGTCACAAAAGACAGAAATGCTTGACACTAATAATTCTTTCTTGTCTCTGAATTTTCATAAAGGACTAATTGTGTACTACTATTCTATATCAACTGACCACGTACTTACAGTGAATGATTTTCCTTAAAAAAAAAAAACAATCAAGAGATGTGTCATAAGTGTAAAAAACATTTTTTTTTTAAATGATATAAAATAATGGGGTGACCACTCTACAACAGCATTTTTGACATATTTGCAAATTATAACATTTTCTCCTAAATAAGTTTCAGGCAAAGACAAATAATGTCTTGGAAAGTGTCTAAACTGATTTTTACTTTTTAAAAAATCAGTAAATTGGATTTCAGCAAGGTGTATTTTGTTGCAAAGATCATCATGTATGCAGTAGAACTTTAAAAATGTCCAAATGTAATAATAAAAATAATAAGTAGATTTTCACTTGCTTCCTTTTTACAATTATATGAACTGGCATGTTCTAAGTGAGTTAGTATGAAACAAGCCATTACCAATGAGAGTGAGCATCAGGTGATGTGAGGATGTTTCTTGTGTCTTTCTTGCTCTTTGCTAGTACATGCAGTGCCAAAACATTCCTGGCAACATTGAGCTGACAGTGAACATCCTCACAATGGGTTACTGGCCTACCTACGTCCCAATGGAAGTACATCTACCCCCTGAGGTTTGTACTGAGCAAATATTGACCTTTTGAGAAAATGTTGGTTTTATAACCGCCATGCAATAAATACACCGATTGCTGCTTTTAACGCCTGTGTTATCGTTATCCAGATGGTACGACTGCAAGAGATCTTCAAAACCTTCTACTTGGGCAAACACAGTGGCAGGAAGCTGCAGTGGCAATCAACACTCGGACATTGCGTCTTAAAAGCTGAGTTTAAAGAGGTAAATTTTCAAGTTAGATTTGCTCATGATTCCCAATCACACACGTGGTCCAAGGGTTTTGAGCTGATTGGAGAATTTTCTTCTGTGATTTAAAATAAATTTTAAAAAAGAAAAACAAAATTGTTTGATTTTTGTTTGTTTGTTTGTTTGTTTAGGGTAAAAAGGAGCTACAGGTGTCACTCTTCCAAACACTTGTGCTCTTGATGTTTAATGAGGGAGAGGAGTTCACCTTGGAGGAGATCAAACTGGCAACAGGAATAGGTTTGTAGAAAGACTTATAATGGCTTTTTTGGCAGCATTTTGATATGTGCTGTTGAAAGGATAGTCCAGTGCATTGTATTCATCAGCCACTGATGCTGAACACTTATGTATGTGTGTTGGGATGCAGAAGACAGTGAGCTGCGCCGGACTCTCCAGTCACTTGCATGTGGAAAAGCACGCGTCCTCACCAAGATTCCAAAAAGCAAAGATGTCGAGGACGGTGACAAGTTTTCTTGTAATGACGACTTCAAACATAAACTCTTCAGGATAAAAATAAACCAGATCCAGATGAAAGAAACGGTACTTAGAAATCATCTTAAAGTGGTACTCACAGTTAAAAGCCTCCTCATGGCACCATTGATTCACCTAAATTCATTGTTTCTCTAGGTGGAGGAACAAGCCAGCACCACAGAGAGGGTCTTTCAGGATCGTCAGTATCAAATCGATGCTGCCATTGTGAGGATCATGAAGATGAGGAAGACTCTGAGCCATAATCTTTTGATGTCTGAGGTGTACAACCAGCTCAAGTTCCCTGTCAAGGTGATGAACATGCTTCTTTTGCCCTTTTGTATTCATATCAAAAGAAAAGCAGTCACAAAAAGTAGGAGAAAGGAGGGACATTTAGGAGAGGGTCCACATTACATTCAGTACTTGTATATCATTAGCAATACTTTGGTGCAGGTACAGGCTCCTGGACAGTACTTTTATAACACCAGTTTTCCATTTTAACACCAGATAATTACATTAAACATTAGTTTAATTTAGCCTCTCAGTATTGTTATATACTCAAAGTGGTTTTACATCATAAAAAGAACATACTTAGCATCACTTTAATATAGTTCAGTTTATTTAATATGTCTAATACCTGTACATTTGTGCTGCATGCACAGGTGCTGATGACATTTATTCCTTAGGCAGTAACAATGAAACATTATTTTGAAATGTATTGCTTCATTCAGGAAAAAAGGACACAGAGACCATGACATTTCCAAAACAAAAAAAAACGTATACTAATATTAAAATTTAAATGTTCAGGTAGAAACGACCTCTATTTTGTCCAATTCTCAGTAAATGCAAGTTCCTTTGATGTCAAATTGAAGCCTTTTTTAACTGTGTTCCTATAATTCCATTAAAATATTATATATATATATATATATATATATATATATATATATATATATATATATATTATTATTATTATTATTATTATTATTATTATTTATTTATTTTTTTTAATTCTTGATAATATTTAAACAATTCAGTTAGTCTCATGAAAGTATCAGTGCAGTAGCCAGACCTGAACAGGAACATTTGACTACTTGATCAATATGTTACACACCTGACCTATAAGAGTGAACCTTAAAGAAAAAAATGGAATTGATTTACATTGAAAATAAGACACTTGTGTTGATTTGTCACTTTCCAAGTGTACTGAGCTGTTGTCATACTACCGTCTGCTTTAAAAGGCTAGTTTAAAAGCTTGATAATTAAAAAAAGGTACTTATTACAATCTTTTTGTTTCTTTCTGCAAATGTAATTACATTTTGGATTCATTTAAGTGGTGCATAATCAAATTTTTATATGATATAATCTAATCCTCTTAATTGTTAAATGATCTTATCCAATACATTTGTAACTTCTTCCAGTGAATCACAAAAATACTACTGTATTAAGGACTTATTTTTCCTTCGGCTCTGATATTATGTAGTGATTTGAGCATTACTTGTTTTTCCAGTACTAAGTTACCCTACTGAAAGAGGTCAATAACAAGAGCCAGTTTTTTGAATGATTACTTCACACCTCAATGTATAAAAATAACCTCAGATGTCAGCGTGTAACTCGCATGTTAACCTCTGCCGTCTCCTTCCATTCCAGCCTGCTGACTTGAAGAAGAGGATAGAGTCTCTTATTGACAGGGACTATATGGAGCGTGACAAGGAGAATTCCAACCAGTACAACTATGTGGCTTAGACAGGGAAAAAGTGACAGAAAATAAAGTGATGCTTATGGTCCAGTCAGGCTGAAAGCTGCTCTGAGTGATCGGTCTCTAAATCTTTTGCTCCAGTGGATGTTACCATTATCACCTTCAACCTAGTGACCGACAAGTGAATGGATACTGCTCCACAGGATTTTTGTCAGGGGTCTTGTGATCCTGTGGACTGCATGCCCACTGAAAAGAGAATATTGTCCACATGTCTCAGTGCCTCTGAGAGAATTGGGCTACCTTGGACAGACAAAGAAGACACACAGATGTTGTTCAGTTTGCTTTTTTTTTTCTCTTTTTTGTTTTTTTAACAGAGAGGAAAAATATTTATTTTCAAACTTAGATTCTTCTTTGTCCATAGTTTGAATCAATATGCTCTTTGTTATCGAGTCACTTTTTTTTCCTTTTTGTTCACTCAGTATCCCAAGAAAATGCTGACACACCTTACAAAGCTCTAAATGTACCACACAGCAAGGATCAAAAAAATTAAACAGATGCTTGTTTCTTCAGTCGGTGTCAAAATGTGGGACGATTGGACAAACTTTCACTGTAGAATTTGGACAGTCCCTGGGTGTATTTGTCAAATGTGTGATCCTGCAGTAACATTCTCCAATTCTAGGTCAATGTAGCCATCTGATAAAGCTGTGATCATGAACACACAAATTGTTCAAAGAAAATGTGCCAAAAAAAATGAGCACTTGTTTTGTTCTAGGATGGATTCAAGCTGCTACAACAGGTGAATTGTACAAGTATATGCATTTAGTCTCTATATTACTTTATACGTTTTTGTACAGGACATGCTTCATGTGTCATTTTAAGTGATTCCCATCTGACAGTCAGCTGCTTTTTAGGTTTTTGTTAACACTTAGAAGGCGTACTAAAAAGCACAAAGACTTCAGACCCCATTTGTTTCTTCCTCGCCCTCACCCACCCACCCAGTATCACATCACATACACACTATAAACTCTGTTCTCTGCAAGTTTCCCTGTGGGGCTTGCTGGCCTTGTTAAGAAGTGGACAGATGAGTGTTGATGATTGAACAAAAAAAATGTTGGATTAGACATGCCCTTGTTTGTACGAGTCTGTTAGGTTTATTGCTTCAGATTAAAATAACTGTTTCAATCAGGTTTGTATTTTTATTATTGCATTTTGCAAGTTCACTACTTGGCATATCCAGGTTAACTGTTATACATTCTAGTGGGTCTATAAAACTACACTGCAATAATTAACCATGGTGACTGTGTAAAAAAAAAGGGTCATGCATGTAAAAGTAGATTATAGTCCACACCTCGGTCTGCTTTGACACATTGGTCTCTGTCATATGACTTCCATTTCCTGGTACAGTCGGCGGTGAATCAGCTTCATCCCAAACACCGCTGAGTGAGCGTCCCCGGCGGCTTTCTCCTCGTCTCCAGCACACTCCAAACTACCAGGCTACCATGTTCCGATATGCTGCATTTGTTTTATTCCTCTTGGTTGGTACGTATCATCACATCATTATTTCAGTTCAAGGTAAATTAATTCGCAGACATCGAAACCAGATTCCGCGAAGTGACGCGATTAAACTTACGGGACAACCAAGAAAGGCCTGGCCGCTACAGGGCTCCGGCTTTATGATGCCAAAAGAAATTAAAAGACTAATCATTCTTTGTGCGGTTATGTTACCTCTTTGGATGATCTCGTACATAAAGAAAAAACAACCCTGTTTTAATAAGGGCTCCGTTTTGTGTCCTTTCGCGCACTTTAGCTCAGTCGTGATGTTTTGCCAATGTAGCTTCACGGCTAATTGTAACTACGTCAACACCAGTTTGAAGCACAGTTGAAACGCTATGTGCTGCAATATTTCACATAAATAACCAATGGTCACTACAGTTTGATTTATAACGTCAGATATTCGCCTCTAAAGAAGCTGTCACGACAGATTGAACTTTATATATTTAACGTTATCTAACACTGTATCGGGCAGGTGACATTAGCATAGCTACCTAACGTTAGCTTAAGTTACTGTTGTGTAAGCTAACCATTGTTTTGATAGCTGAAATTGATAAGTATGATTATAGGAGATATTTCTCCTTCGAAATGGGGAAACTCAATGAGTAATAGGCTCGAATGGGTGTAGTTGCACTGTATAACTCCCACTTTAGCCCATAACGTATTACATTAACCGGCCGAAAAGCTAGCGTTAGCTACGCTTGGCAGTTTACAGTAAGCACATGACAGTATACAGTTAGATGAGCTGTTAACTTTATGGTTCAGCTATTCAGTTTACTGCGATGAAAATAAAATTAAAACATGTGTTCTCTAAACGGTGACAGTACAAGGCGGGCTTCTATTCTTAAAATCAAGACGAATTTCATTTTTAAGAAGCACTCTAAATTATAAAAATCCAGTGGTTTCATGGTTGGTATACTGTCTGGCTGCTAACTTCAGGTTCATAACAATATTTTTTTTCTCTGTAAAATGATGAGGAAGCATGTTTGTCTTTATTTTGTTTATCTTGACGTCCATAGATATTTTATGGTGTTGAACCTTGTGATATTTGAACCTTTGTGATCTTCAAGTCCTGTGACCTAATTAGGAATTTAAGCTATGTGACTGCAAATCTGTGTATCATGTGCGTATTTACTGATCACAAAGCTGTGAATGGGTTAGAAGAGATTGTGTCAGAGTTACTTGAATTTTGTGATAAGCAACTTTTTTTTAACTGATGGCCTTAGAAAATCAAACCATATTGATTTGTTTAGCATGACTGGACCTTAACCTAGCTTCTGTGGTCTAATCTGTATTCTAAGCAGCCAAGTAAATGGTTTAACTTGGAGGTAGAGGTAAACAGTGGTGAATGAAGTTTGATAGATCTCAAATTCCAGAACTTTCTTTTAATAAAAGTGGAGAACATGTATTTACAATCTTATTACATTAATGTATATATGTTGTACTTTATTTTAAGATTCTGGTCATTTTAACTCGTTGTACTGTTTGGTTGCAATGCCGTAAAATTATCAGATTTAATATCACTAAAAACCTGTCATATATCTGTGTCAGTGCATTTTTCTGCTTATCTAAGAAGCTTTTATTGCATATATTTCCCTTAAGAATGAGGGGACTTTTCTCAAACCTAAATAAAGGTTGATTTTTCAGCTCAGTGTACACCAGGGGTGCCCAGTCCTGGTCCTTGAGTGACTATCCTGCATGTTTTGGATGTATCTCTTTTCAAACACACCCAATTCAAATGATAAACCGCTCATCAAGCTCTGTAGAAGCCTGATAATGACTGCCAGGTGTGTTGGAAGAGGTATACATCTAAAACATGCAGGATAGTAGCTCTCGAGGACCAGGATTGGGCACCCCTGGTGTACACATTAAAAGTCAGTTTATTTGAAGATACATGGGTTTCACTTGACAGGAACAATCTTTTATTTGCTCTCAACTCACGATTCCAAAGCAAAAGAGAAACTTAAGAGTACAGGTTTCTACATTAAAAAAATTAAAAAGATTAACAACTGGAATTTTTTTTCTCATATATCACAAGGTAAATACCCAAGTAAATACCTTAAAGCTGTACTCAAGGGTAAAGATACTTGTCTCTTTTCTACCAGAGGGTGTATTTTCTGTAGTATATTGCTGTGGTTATTTTGTGATAATTAAATTCTTCCAAATCTACATATAAAATCATATATTTATATCATGTTGAATCTAAACTTTGGGTCTTTCTTGCTTTTTATTCCAAGAAATCCACCTGTCACGAGGTATTATTGTGAAAGTTAACGACACAGATGACAAGTTATGTCTCTTTGCCGATCTGACGGTCAGCTTCACAGTTGAATATGAAACAAAGGACAATAAGGTGAGTATCTCAATTAGTTAATATATACTACTCTAATGTGACTGGGCATGTTTGTGTTAATTCTCTATATACTTAGTGGAGTTGACTTGTCAACACGGTTTGAGAAGACAGTGTTGTTACTATGATAAAAAATGTTATCTCAGCAATGGGAAATTAGGGCATCTGTTTTCCACAAAGTGAACAGATTCTTGCTATTCAGCATTTCAGCCTGTAAGTTTTCCTAGTTCTCCTGTATCTGTTATGTCCTGCCCTTTCACTCAGGAATTTTGTGGGGGTTTTTTGCTGTTTTTTTTTTTTTAAATAATCCAAATTAGAAAAACATCAAACAACTGCCCTGTATTCTTCCCACTGTAACTAGTCAATCATCTCAGTTTTCTAACAGACTGCAGCTATATTAATGTCAGAGCAGTGTGAATGTTGGATGGCCAGGGCTCAGGAGGTGGAGCTGGTTGTTCAATAACTGAAGGGTTGGTGGTTCAAATCCCCAATCCTGAGCAAGACACATCACCCTCCTTGTCTCAACCGCCACTACTCACACTAGTGTATGAAGGCAGCCATGCCTTTGTCAGTCTGCCCCAGGGCAACTGTGGATACATATGTAGTTTACCACCACCAAAGTGAAAATGTGACAGTGAATGAATAATGGATCCTCTGTACGTGCTTTGAGTATGCGTTCATAGAAAATCACTATATAAATTTAATCCATCATTATTATTAGTAGTATATTCGTGAGTTTAGGTTTCTTAAGTATTCAGTTATTTATTTATTTATGTTTCCTTTTTTTTTCTACTGTTGTGCACAAACAATTCACACTGACTGACCCTTGTATATCCGTATATGTTTGTATGTACATTTGCTTCATGCTTAAGCTTTACTTTCTCTGCCCAGGAGCTAAAACATGTCGTATTGATTTACACAAATCTTTTTGAACTCTGATCTGTTTTCAGAATCTCACAGCTAACTTTTCAATCCCTGATGTTTTCACATCGGATGAAAGTAGCTGTGATACAAAAACGTCAGTACTGAAGATTAACTTTGGAGACGGGCACTCATGGAGCATTGACTTCAGCTTGAGTAATGACACATACCAGGCAGACTTCATCACCTTTTCCTACAATCTCAACGACTCAACCATCTTCTCTGATCACTTATCAAATGGTAACTACTAAACCTCACATTGCACACAGAGGGTAAATAAAGGTAAATCCATGTGTGAACTGACTCTGGGGTGTTTTTGATTGATTTTAGACACCGCGACTGTCAAGGTGCAGCCTCACATTAAACCTGTAGATATGAACGTCTGCTATTCTTGCAAGAGTAAAGAAACCATTGAGACTGATGCGGTCAGTCAGACTCTGCAGAACATCCTCATACAGGCTTTTGTCGTCAACGGCTCCAGAAGTGAAAACAGTAAGATGCAGTATCATATCTCATTTTCAGGTAGTGATATGTGGTCATCTGTTGTTTCCACTCATTGTCTGATTTGTGTTTTCCTTGTGCAGTTACCTCCTGTCCTGCTGACTTACCTGTTGTCCCCACCACTGTTGCGCCCACCACTGTTGCGCCCACCACACATACCACTGTTGCGCCCACCACACATACCACTGCTTCTCCTGTCACAACTACCCCAACTCCAACCCTCCCCTCCTCCGTACCCCCAACTGGGAACTACAACGTCTCATCTGAGAACAGCACATCACTCTGTCTGTTGGCTGACTTTGGCCTGCGGATTGGTTTGAAGAAAGGAGAGGTATGGTGATAAACATGGAATCATCTTATTGTAATTATGCTAACGTAGTGGTTTTCCAGGTTTTGTAATGGTCTGTCATTCCTGTCACTTAGAAATATGAGGAGATGAACCTTGACACAAATGGCACCAAAGTCACTGGGTCGTGTGGTGTCAACAGCAGTGAGCTGGTGCTGGAGTTTTCCACAGTGACCATGGTGTTCTCTTTCATCAATGTGAGTCCTCAATGATATGGTTTTCACTTGATATAGATTCATAAAGTCACTAAGCTGCCCAGTATCAGATTAGTACTTATCCCCAGGTAGTATAGCACCCAGTATGTTTGTGCAGCCATCAGATTGTGTTGAAACCCAAAATATCTTACCATATTTGCTAAAATTTGAAGCATTGGTGTTTGCTCCTCTTTGTCTCTCCATGTTCACTGTTGTTGATTCAGTCAAGATGCCATCATTGGGGTAATTAAATTAAACCAAGCCGGCTTCTGTAGCAAGTTTCTGTTCTATGATATCTAGCATAGAGAAAGAAGATAAAGTACAGTCAAATAAATGTAGAGCTACAATTATGAAACTAAAAGTTGCCTACTATTAAATAAATCAATCTGATTTCATAGTTACTTCTAGTAGTTCTTTAACTTATAATGATCCAAATATCCACTTACGTGCAAATCTATCTACTGATCAAAATGTTTAATAACTTCTGAATCACTAATCCTGTCAATACATGTCATTAATTGGTATAAAATGCAATTTGTCATCTTTTCATGGTCATCGGATAAGACCCATTTGGATATTCATAGGCTCCATAGTTACCATGGAAACACTGCCATCTCCAACAACATTGATTCAATATTAAAACCCGTGGAGTTTGATCAGTGATAGCAGGTGGATACACTGGGTTTATCTTCACTTAATGAGATATTTGACTGAAAAAGTCAATTCATCTTCAGTTTTCTCTCTTTCTGATATAATAACCTAAAATTTACTCTGAAATTTTGTCAACATCTACTTGCTAAATTAAATACATATAGAAACATACCTGATTTTATTGAAGAAATACAAAATAAACAGGATAATATTACAATAAATGATCATAAATCACTTAAGAAAGAGTAAATATGGAGAAAAAAAATAATTTGCGAACTACCGCAGAAGTCGAACTGGGTCTTTATGGGTTAAGGATGAAAATTAATATTCTGTCATTTAATCTTTTTTTTTTTTTTTTTTATACTATAAATGAATTTTTTTGTGGTTTATGGATCAAATGAGACATTTGAATATGATTGAAATTTTCAACCTTTTTCCATTTAATGAATCGATTAATATAGAAAACAATCAACAAATTAGAAATAAATATATATATTTTTAAGTTAAAAATGAGCTTCATCCCTGTACTAGAACTCATCGCCAGAAAGCATTTTCTAGAAGTTGATAGAACCCTTAATAGATTTCACAGAGGAAACAAACTATAAATGAATTAATAGAGGACTAAATATTTGACATTTTATGTTCAACACAGATTTTAGTACTGTCAAAAATTCTTACAGTTTCTCCAGTATCATGCATATTATTATACATTTCATTCTTACAAAACAGGCTATACATCTTGGTCTTTTCTTTATCTCAGTTTTTCAGTAATGTTGATCAGATTTGCAAATGGAGTGATTAAAACCATTTGTCCACTATCCATCTGCTTTATTTTCACATTTTTATTTAGAGAGCATGGTTTTCCTTGCGTCATAAGGCTTCGGTTCACCATCTAAACCAAATAAACATAAAATCAATTTAGAAACTATCAACTAAAATGACTTTTTCTTGATCTAATGGTTGCAGTTTTTCCCTTGTAAAATTATTATTTATTAAAAAGTAGTAGTATCGGCTCTCTGCTCTTCTCAAAGTTCCTGTGCACAGATATGATGATTTTAAAAATAAAAAATAATGGTTCAAAATGACGTGAGATAGGATGTGCTCAAAATCACTTGTAGAAAAACCCTAAATACCCTATGTTTTCAACAAATGTAGGGGAAATGCAGCTTGTTTGTTGACTTAAAATACATTCATTTGATTTAAACTGGTGTATTTTCCTTCTTATAGGAATCTCAGCGATTCCGCCTCCATGCTCTGAATGTCACCGGGAATATGAGCTCTGGTAATTAGAAGTAACCCAACCCCATGTATTTTGAACATTACAATGACCAGCAAGTTCATATATACTTAACTTTCTTTGTTCTTTTTTGAAAGGTACGGTGTTTTCAGAAGTGAACACCAACCTGAGTCTGTGGGACACGGCTCTGGGCAGCTCCTACATGTGTAACAAAGAACAGAACACCAACATCACCGCCCTGCTCAGTCTCTTCACTTTTAACCTTCGGGTGCAGCCTTTCGGAGTCAAAAATAATCTTTTTAGTACAGGTAAGTTATTCTTCATATCTGTTCTATATATATATATATATGGCAGCTGGTGTTATGCCACTTTCCCACTGACAGTATCAGCTTGACTTGCCTTGACTTGGTTTAGCCCAGAACAAGTGGAATTTCCACTGCAGGTATAGTATGACCTCACAGTGGTTGGTCATCACTACTTTATATATTGTATTGAGGTTTTGTTCAGACTTCAAACTTGTGGTCAGTTTATCAAAATTGATCCAACTTGAAAATGTGCGTCAACATTTTCAGAGATTCCTGATAATTAGCAGGGTGTCCTGCAAAATCTGGAAAATGATCAGTTTTCCAGTCACGGAAAACATGGAAAATAACAAAAAAAAAAGCTGAAATGTCCTAGAAATGGTTGTAAATCTGGAAAATACTTTTTCCTCCCTTGCCTCTAAACTGAGACAAAAGAACGGAAATTGTATTTCAATGATTTATTGAAAATATCCAAATATTTTTTAGAGGAAGGATAGGAGAGAAAGTAAGAAATTGGGAATTCAATTGGGAGTTGATCATTAAACTCCAGTTTTTCAGGCTATTGAAGTAATCTGTTTGCATTATTCTATGATAAAAGGTAAAAAGTTAAAGTACTTTATTTGTCATTATACATTGTACAATGAAATTTGTCCTCTGCATTTAACCCATCCTTCATGCCATTGGGGCACCTGTAAGGAGCAGTGGGGAGCCATGGGCAGCGCCTGGGGACCCATCTCCAGCTGTAGAGCCAGACAAATGGTCAGAATCACCTGGCTGGAGGATTTTACCTTAACAAACCCTAACATTTTTGGGTGATGGGGGAAACCGGAACACCCGGGGGAAACTCATCCAGACACGGGGAGAGAAACATGCAAACTCCACACCCTGTGAGACAAGGGCGCTAACCGCTCAGCCACCGTGCTGCTGATACATGTGTTAAAGATAAATTATATGCATAGACATCAAATGTCTGAGTAATAAACATAGAAACAATCTAGATAAATGAAAGTTAAAACCTGTACAAAAGAACACGTCCAAAGAATGAGGGGGACAGGAGAATGGATTGGTGTATATTCTTGGAAAGTCCTGAACAATAATATCAGTGATAGAATGAAAACCCTGATTTGGCTTTGCGCATATGTACTGACACCACCCACTCTGGATTGACCAATCTGAGATTTGCATGATTTTATGTCATGTTAAGTATCACTCTGTCCCACTTGGAACCTTGGCAAAGCTGGTCCTAGGAGTAGTATGTGATCGTATCTGGTGGTTTCTACTTCAGTCAAGTCAAGGCAAGTTAAGATGACACTGACAGTGGAAAACAGGCATTAGTGTCATATTTAACATGCAGAGTAGAGCTTGACTGATATTTTTCAAGGCCAATATACTGTAATAATAATTAGTTCATTGATCAAATTCTCCTATGACTTAATGCAATAAAGAACATACATGAACCTCCCAAAATATGAACTGTTAAGCGAGCAAATTTGTATTCATAGCCAAAAACCACATTCCACAACATGCCTGAATGCATATTTAGGGTGTTTTCACATTTCTAATTTTTTTTAATATGGCTAAATCTAGTTCATCTTCCCCCTGATGAGATTCATTAAGGAATGTGTGAACACAGCATTTTAGTCATTGGTGGCCATTTGGTCTCAAACTAATATTGGAGCGGTTCATTTGTTATGACCTGACCATTCTACTACTACTATGACTGCAACTGTACTTTACAAATGTGAGCTAAACAGCTCATGAGGCAGAACAAAGACCTTTCATTTTGCATAATGGCAACAGTCAATTGCAGTATGTGAAATTCAAAGCGACGTTTCTCACATGTTATTCATTTTGGTTTTCTTTGGGTCTTTGGCTGAAAAGCAAAGGGAAAATGCTCCAGCTTTGCAAACTTATCAACTGATTCTGACCAAACAAGACAAAGTACATGTGTGAAAACATCTAACAAACTAGAGATAAAAAGAGAGCACCGTGCCACTGAAGTGCTCATCTCTTTTGTTTTGTTTTATGTAATGGTTAAGTGAATAAACACGTGTCCTGCTGATCGTGTTGACAACCCACACATTCACTGTTCCACCTTTTTAACTGATTTTCTTTTTATCTACAGCCCAGGAATGTTCAGGGGATGACACCAGCATCTTAATCCCAATCATTGTTGGCGCTGCTCTGGCTGGCTTGATTCTCATTGTAGTGATCGCTTACGTGATTGGTCGAAGAAAGACATATGTTGGATATCAGACCCTATAAAATCAGTTTGTAATCACTCCTGAAATATCATGGGGTTCCCAAGCCTGGTCCTTTGGTTTTCATGTGAAGATGTTCAATTTGGACATGATTAATTTAACTGAGAGTTGGAAGCAGATGTTTCAAACAGGAAATGTTGTGAAAGGTTGTTTTTGTTTGGTTGACTGTTAAAGTAAGATAAGACCTGGAGCATTTTCAGATGATGTTATTCAGTGAAAAGCAAAGTCCATGTAGACATGGAAGTTTCAAGGTTTCTCCTCAAGGACCAAACTTGTTTACCCCTTGTTTTTGTGTTTTCCTTTTTGTTTTATTATGTTTGCTGGATGTTTTGTCTTCCCTTTTTGTTGTCTTTTGGAAATAGGCAAGTGTCAGATCCACAGAAACCTTTTTAGTACAATTAAAATTGGCAGTTTCATACAAAAAGCAACTAAAACGTAAACTCACCCACAGCTTCATCAAGCTGAATACAGGTTTGTTGGACTTCTACAATCACAGTATCTGAACGTAGATTTATGTTATGTAATGTGTCCTTTAATTTAAGTTAAATCCTGTTTCTCCAGGTGCAGGATCATACACTTGCTTTAAATACATTCCCTTTTGTTTGCTTTTGTGATCATCCTTATGCACATTTTAGTTTCTTCTGCCTTTAATGATTTAACTTTCGATCCCCATATGATTATTTTAAAGTATCTTCATGTTAGGGAGACAGTTTCCACAGCTAATAATGGAATTATCTTTTGGAATAAGAGGAGTTGAAGTTGTTATTCTCACAAATTTGTTAACATTGATGAAGGTCTCCTCATTTGGAAAAAGAAGTTAAAGGAGATGTTTTTTCCCCCTGTAGAGCAGGAGGAATACATTTGCTGTTGATGCAGTTGTATAAGTGAAATCTGAATGTGAAAAAGTATCAATTTTCAACAATAACAGACCTTTGACATGTTGGATAGAAAAAGGGTAGATACAACTACAAACACACATACAACAGTTTTTTAATGTGTCACAGTGGGCTCAGTGTGCACTAAACTCACCCTTTTAAACTCACAACATTATATGAAATTAAACAATTTATTTTGTTATTAATTACTTTTGTCATTTTTTTGTCTCAATATGTCAAAATGTCTGCTCTGTAATTTTTTTCCCTCTTCACGTTCCTTTTTTTTTTTTTTTTTTTTTTTTAAACTTGCACAATCTCAAATCAGAGAGAATCAGAATCTCAAAAAAGTCAGCTGTTTTATTTGGGAGCATTACAAGTTCTGGCATTAAGGTTTAGAAAAGGGATAGTTTTATTATGTAGATATTCCCTTTCAGCACAGATAACTCTGAGAAGAGGATATGTACATATGAATGCACTAAAGCACTTGTTGCATTATGCATATATTGAAAGTGTGTCACATTGTTTCACCTGTGTATAGCCTTAGCCTAGTTTCTGAAGACTGCAACTGGATCATTAAAGCAACTGGAGGTCTGGTTTGAAATTGTAACGTTTCTACAACATTTCGCGTTTACTGAGGTCATGGTTCAGAGGAAAACATGTCCTTAGGTTAGTTTCTTCCAGGAGTTTTTAGTCTTCCTGGAATACGTCACATAAGTTTGGACTGCTGACATTCTTTAAAAAATATATAAAAACAAGACTTCTGTATCAGGAAGTAGCAAATTAATTCCCTCTTTACTTTCGTGTAGGGCACTTTAATTAATCAAAAAGTATTGTATATGTATTCCCAAATGTAATTTTCCTGCAGTTCCATTTATTGTCCATTACAATCAGGCTAAAGTTTTTTTTTTTTTTTTTTTTTTAAATTCATATTACTCTGTTCTGATTGGTTCACCAAATTAAATGGATACTGCCCAAAACTTAAAACGGAATATATTGAACTCCATTCCCCTAATAAGAAAACCACAATGAAGTGTTCAGAGTCCTTGTTTGGTGTCAGTTGCAGTGAAGCAGTATTAGGGCTGAAGTCCAGCTTCTGAATTTAAGTGTATTTGTAATAATAGTAAACCGATGTGACACGCGATAGGTGCTGTGTATTATTGCTTTACAGAAGAGTGCTGCATACTGTCAGCCCTGTTCCAGCTCTACAGGAATTGAGCTACACTGACAGAAATTGAGAACAACTCAAGCTATGTTGCTTAAAACATTTCATGTCCCAGGAAGTTCTATTTGTGTATGAATTGAGTTTTGATTTTTGCTGTCTTGTGTATTTTGGCTTTATTCAAACTGTGTTGCCTTAATTATTACAAGGATGGTTTTGCAGCACAACTATCAAGGTTAATGTTCACAACATTCACCTCCTCAATTAATCTAAATGACGGCTAATTGTATATTCTGTGGTATGTCATGCACTTTCTTGTTTGTAGTTATGATTCCCCTCATTGTCCAAAGTAAAAAAGAAAAAGTAATTGTTTATTAAAGGGAATTTGTGCTGCAGGACCATCCTGAAAATTGTCAGTTAATGTGTGTTGTCAACTCAAATAACTGCTGGTTTCATCTCCATCTTTATGCTGTTAGTTGCATTAAACTGGATTGCACATTGTGTCAGATTGAAATGGAGCGTTTTAGTATTTTTTGTGCAAATAAAATGCGTTGATGTCTGGGACACATGAGTAAATGTTCCTTTATTCTTAATTCCTTCACTTCAGCAGGTCTCATGCTGCTGCCAGTGTGTGTTTTTAGAACCTGGGTGGTTTCTCTTTTTTCGGCTGCCTGCGCATTCATTTCTTCATTTCATTTCCTTTAAGACATTTACTTCTCTGCTCTCTTCACTCTAGCTGTGGATTGCCATGCTGATGATGAGGAGAACTTCATTATTCCCATAGCTGTTGGAGCTGCCCTGTTTGTTCTCATTCTTATTGTTCTGCTGGCCTATTTCATCGGAAGAAAGAGAAACATGGCCACGGGCTATGAGTCTTTTTAGTTAAATATACTTAATGATACTCAGTGAATCGCTGCCTTAAATTAATTGTGACAAATGCTCACTGTGTTGTTTTGATGTTTCAATGTAGACCTGTGCCACTTAGTATTTGAGAAATTCCTTAGATGATGCGCTCTGACTGATTTTGCTTGGTGTGTTTTTTTTTTTTATGCTCAATGACCCTGTCCTTGTACAGCCCTGATTCTTTTTGTGATTTTAGGTTCTGATCCTTTTTTTTCTTTTACGTCTAACCTGCTCTAAACTCCCTAATCCTCTGTCTGAGCAGTGTTTTCTAACTAACCCCCTGTCTCTATCTCCTCTCTGTCTCTATGTCTGTCAGCTGAGGAATGCTTCCTGGACTCTGATTTGAGCTTTTTGGTGCCCATCGCTGTGGGCGTGGCACTCAGCTTTCTAATCATCCTTGTGCTTATCTCTTACCTGATTGGCCGGAGGAAGAGTCGCACTGGCTACCAGTCTGTATAATCCCTCCCAGCTGCTTCTGCCTCTCACCCTTTTCAAACCCTCACAGCTATTCCAAAAATTAAAAAAAAAAACACTTACCTGCCCGTCGATGCATCAGAAACACCCTGAAATTCTGCTTTCTTTATATATATTTTTTTTGTTTCCTGTGAGGCGATGTCTACCTAAAGATAAACCTTAGCTTGTTTCTCTCACAGAGTTGAAAATAAATCCCATCAGATGTTTGTTTGGGTTTTTTTTATCGCTTTGCTTTGATGCCAATAACTGAATCCAGCACCAAAACATTTGATCGATATTACATTGTTTGATTATAGATTGCATGTTTTAAAATGAAAATTTATGGCTGTGGATAGTCATCCACCCCTTAACCCTAAACCTACCACAGAGGCTTTTTCCTCTCAGTTTCTGTGCTGTACAATAGTATATGTGTAAATTACTCTCTTGTATAGAATGAATGACATTGATTTTTGATGACTTGAATGTACGAGCAAGCTAATAGATCTACTGTTCAATGCATTTATTTAATTTCACACATCACTGTTGTCAGGTGTAAGTCACATAGTCACTTAATTGTATCTTAAAAAGGGACACTAACTCAACAAGACACTTTACCAGTATTGGGACCAGTTAAATATATTTTAGGACTTTTTTTTCTGTCACTAGTGTTAGGAGGATGGTAGAATATCATTTTCTTGAGATGCACTTTTTTGCTTTAACATTTATATGTGAGTATTTGGTGAAGGAATTCCAATTTTGACCTTGTGTTAATTTCCACCTGGGTAATGACTTACACCATTTTAATCAACACTAACTATTAAATTAAAGCTGCACAGTGCCCGTCGGTAGGATGGATGAAAGTTCTGAAATGACCAGGTGTGATAAGTTTACCGACTGGTTTCGGTCTCACCATTTCATTTTTGTTAAGTCTCAGTTCTGGACATTTGACCATTTCCCCTCCCTGACAGTTTTGTGCCTTTCTTTTGCACACCTCTGAGTTGCTTGCTTGAAGCTTGTCTCCATCTGAAGAAGAATGTGATATGATGAGCTTGTTCAACACAAATGGGGAACAAATTAAATAAAGTTTCGTTCTTGTTTTGTATCACTGTCATTATTTTCAAGTGTTTCATTATCTGGTTTTATTGAAGGGCACAGTCAAGACTTGTCACTGAATTCAAAGGTCAATGGTTTTAAAGCAAAACAATTAACAGAAGTGAAGACACAAACTGTTCCAGTGAGTTCACACCAGCTTAGACTTAATGAAACTGGTTAGAAGATAAACCTGTTTAAAACTCTCCCTTCTGTTAGAATGGATTTGGCTTTAAAGCTTAAATCTAAGTATAATTAGTGCATTTTTATTTTATGCTGCTCTCACTGGGTGTGTTGAAAGCATATTTCTGATTAAATAAAGTTAAAAATCCCACATAGAAGCAAACTTACAGTACATACAGAACATTGTATTTATTATAATATCTATAATAGGAATAAATACAACATTGATAACCAAATTTAGTAGCACAGTTCAGACATGATTAAGGCTATCACAAAATAGTTATGCACACCTTTCAGCAACTACTTCACAGTACAGTATGTCTTTATTGATCAGTTGTGTAATTTTTCATTTTCAAAACAATGTTTTTACAAAAGAAAGCGAGAAGTGGCTGGTGATGCTTTATCATAACACTGTTCTATTCAACAAAAATAAAGTAATAGTGTATTTGCAGTCATTTATTATGCCTTTTTTTTTTTACTGTGTAAGTACAGTACAAGTCCTGCTTTCAGTGTTTGCATGATAGTTCTTTGAATTCTTACAATATACAGGTTTGAAAAATATAATGCAAAACAAATTAGTACACTTCGTCACACATGTGCACACAAAACAGTATTATAACCAAACAAAATGACATCTCTAGCTATCTATTAATGTTTTTAAGTCATAATTGGATAATTTGCATAGCCAGAAATGCTAACTATTGGGCAGATTGTAATTTAGTTTGATTAATCTCACTAATCATTAAGAATTGAATTGTAATTCACTCTAAATACTTTTATGTGCTCAGCACTGTTTGTTGTGGGTGCAGGTGCCAGAAGCACACTCAAGGTTCAGATATAAAATGAAGTGGATGACACACAGGAGTAAATATCTACCTAATTTTCCAATAACAGTGTTGAAGAATTTGTTTACAGCAGAAGATATGTGTAAGATATGGTAAGTGGAAAAATGAGGGAAGGTCATACATATTTAATGGAATTTTTTTTTTTTTTTTTCTGGTAGATTTTCTTGCTTCGTTGTCTCTGGAGCATCCTACTAACTGATATCTTTGTTTTATGCTCCAACTTCCAAAGAGAAGGTCACACTGCCCAGGTAGCGATCAGTGGGTGAATCATTAGTGATGCCTTTTCCATTAAGTTTGCACTGTACGTGAATGTGAGTGTCGTACTGCACTCCTGCAAAACGTACAGCAACCACTGGTGAAGAGTAGTTTACCTGAAGACAGGAGACACAAAAACAGTCACAGATGGACCTCAAACACAGATCTTTAAACTCAACATCTAGTCGTAACATATAACCTACATGTCTGGCCTTCCCATAGTATGGATAGTACTTCAAGTCAAAAATGCTTTTAGGAAAGAACTGGACTTCTCCCAAGGCTTCTGATGGTCCTTTCTGAAAGAGAATGTAATTATGTCATCTGTACATTTGTGGTTCATTTTTTAAAGATAAAAAAAATTATTTGTACCTTCACTTCACAAGTCACATTTACTGCCTTGCCTTGTCCAGGTAAGTATCCAAGAATCTGTAAGGGGGGGAAATATGAAAATTATTATTATATAATATAACATAACAATTACAAGTTTATAGAAGAGGGTTAAAGTTTCCAGACAGCAAACAAAGAATTTGAAGATCTGAGAATCTAAAAAATCATGGCATGTTTTCCATCACAAGAGTTTTTACAAGTTATTTAGTTAATACAAATTTTGATCAGTAACAAATTAAAACAGAGGTTTTCAAAATATCTTAGTTGATTTCATTGTTTATCATGTCATTTAAATAACTGTTTTAATGAGTACGGTTTATTTGAATTTGGAGATTTTTTTTCTTTGACACTTTAGGATCTATTATGGTATGTAAGCTGTCACATTTATTCTGTTCTAAAAAAAAAAAACAGTCAAACATTTTCAGTATCCCACAGACATATTTTGTATCTTAATACAAGACAGTTTATTCATATTTATGAATATTTGTATTACTTTCTAGAAGGGCTATGCAGAACAAGTTGTTAATGTTGAAGTTGTGCAAAAAAGGGCAAACAGAAATGCCTTTGTGTCTCCTCATTCTCTCCCTAACATGGCCACCAGATGTCACTCATTGAAACATTGTACAGTAACATTATCCCCGTCTCCATTTACTCATATACATACAACTGTGCTTTCATAAATCTACACTTACAGCTTCTGTAGTGTAAATGTTTACCACTACCTAACTCTCATCTTACCCGGTTCATTCGAAGGAGAATGCATGGCCTTCCCTGAGAGTAGCCATAGTGAGGGTCATGCAGTCCCGAACAGTCCCCCAACCAGGACCTCTTAAACTGACATGCTTTCCGCTCTGCACTCTCCTCCAAATCATCCTGCATGAAGTACCTGTCCTGTGCACAGCGAATATTCTTCCTCTCCTGAGCACCATCGTTATATGCTGCAAAAGAAGGAAAAGGACAGAGGCCGAAAGAGGGACAAATAAGAGAGGAAGGCAGAAATAAACCCCTGCAACAGCAGTGCCCTGCCAGGCTCAGGACTCTGATTAAGGAAGCCTGACAAAAGCAGGGTGTGAAAAAAAAAAACAGGACTGAATGGGTGCACTCTGCCCACAAAGAGGCTTCCCTTCCCAGCATGCCCTGCAAAAACCTAATGGAATAAAAGACAAAGGTAACGAAAATGAGGATTAACTCATTGGATGCCTCATTAGACCCCCCAGCTTTATTCCTAACAATCACAGTCACTCTTTCTTTGTGATTTTTAATTGTGACTCACGTCTTAGATATTCATCCATAGACCTTGCATACTTCTTCCAGGATTTGCGATCAGAGGCGTTAAAGGCGATGTCATGGCCTTCTAGGTGTGGAGCCATCGTCATACCTGCCAGTGGAGACGCAGAGACAGTCAACTGTGCCGAGACTCAAGTAGAAGCGACAGACAGAAGGAACAAACAGAGGAAAAATAACAAGAGTATAATAAGATTGGGGTTATATTTACCTGGTGGCATCACTCTATCATTGAAGGTGGGATGGTATGGACTAATAGACCACATGAGGCAAAACAAACAGCCACCAAACATGGCTGCGAGAAACAGATAAAGTGCAGAGTAGAAAAGAAGGATGAGGCCTAGGAGAAGAGCAAATAATAAAACAAGGATGAGTGTTTTTTTGTGCAGAACTGCTTTCAACACACATTACACATTTTATGGAGCCCATCTGAGTGGACACAGTCAACCATGAACAATTTACAGTTTTGTTCACATTGTGTTTTCTGTCTGAACTCCAGCTACTGTCCTTGATCAGGACAGTCTCTAATGTGTTTATTCACACAAAAGCACTGTCATCTCCTAACGTTTGAGCCTGGAAATCCAAACATTTAGACGCAACATGTGATAACTCTGTAAAAAAGAAACCCTGAGAACTTGCATTGTCCTGCAATTTTCAATTAACAGTCCATTAGCAACTAATCAAGCCAAACGTGCCCTAAATTTAATGGCTTTTGCTGTGCAGGCAATTTCACAGGGGACTAGTTGCAGCCAGCCTTGCGTCCCCGGAGCCACAAAGGCCTTTCTGTTTGAGCTCAGTGAGAATTCTCCCAGCTGTCCTTTCACTCAGGAACACAGTGAACCTCCGGTTGCCATCGTAGTGAAGGTCTTTTGCAGCCATAGAGGCCCAGCCAGCTCCAAGGAGCCCCAATCACCCCACTCTGGTATTGTATCCCCTCTTACACACTCGTCTCACAGGACACACAACACAGACTTCAACTTGAGCCTTTCTTCAACAGACACATGGGCCTCATTCCTGCACAAGTGTGCACACTGGTTATGTGGATGGAATGAGCTCTTAGTCTTACAGGCACTTTAAGATCCAGCATTACATGCCCTGCTATTAATGCAAGAAACTCACTTTAGTGGCATATTCTCTCTGCTCAGTCTGTAGCTGGATCATGTTTTTTTGCCATTGTGAGCAGATTTGAGGGAGGGGGCTCAACAGCGTCACATAGCAACTACTCTGGAATACCAAAAGGGTGCTCCATCATCATTGACTCAACAAACTCCTTCAGCCTGGCACGTCTTTCAAAAACGTTTTCTTGCATCAAGAAAACTTTTTACTGCATCTAAAGGGCCATGAGCATGTTAGGTTCAGCGATGAGGTCGCCAAGGCTTTGGGAAAGAGGCTGTGGTAAGATGTAGAGGAATGTGATTCCTGGCCAATGTGAGGCCTGGAACAGTGCACACCCGCTGGGGATGCGTCCCCAGGCAGTCTGTTTTTGTCAGGACACTCTGAATTGTCCATGCACCTATGTAAACATTGAGTATGAGGACACACACACACTCACAGCACAGTAAGCAGAGTCGTTGGACTGGAGAGACATCTCTAACCCTTCAACTATCTCTCACTGCATCTTCTAAAGACATTCAAACACCATGACAGCCATGAATCTCACAATTTGGAACAGACATTTTTGTGATCTGTAGTTTGATTATAATTACACTGAACATACCTCCCCATTTCCCCAAAACACAGAATCTATTATTGCCAACTCACTCCAGCTCTTTCCAGAGCGGCCCATGAATTCGTTGGTCTCTGCATTCCACAAGTATGTCTTCAAGTCATCTATTTTCTGGTGGAGTGTCCTCTTGGGTAACGGCCTGCGCTTCCATCTCTCAAAGTTCAGGTCTTCCTGTTCCAGAGGCTGGTGCTCTGCCAACTCCTCCTGCTCTTCCTCCAGCTCTTGGCCATGTTTGAGAATCACTTTGTGCGGCTGGTGGAAAGAAGAGAAAAAGCCCTCACCACACATATTCTCAACTGCAGTCAACCTATTTCCTCTTAAATCACGGCAGTAAAAAATAGCATGCCTTCTGATCCCAGTATGATCGATAATTTAAACTGTCGGACTGTGCACTGCATATTAATGACCGTCACACTGACAGTCCGGTCCCCTGTTTCAGCAAATTATAAACCCGCTGGTGACCTTTCTGGCACTCGTTGGGAGAGATGACCTCCTCTGAGTAGACCCTCCTGCTTGGAGCAACAGCTGTGAACAGCAGAGCTGGAGGGCCACTCTGACAGCCAGATGTTACTCACTGACTCTCAGCATCCGCAGACCAGGACACACAGATCCCACAGGAACCACAGGACACTTGAGAGTCTCACCAAAATGTCACTTAATATGTCAAGTTAAAATCTGTTGTAAGGTTTAAATGACACCAATAAGTGTCTAGCACTGATATTATTATATGGATTAATGGAAAACAAAAGTTCACTTCTAAGGTAGGATAGCTCTTTTATTTTTGTGAGAACATCTTAAATATGATATGTTTTCTGTCAGCACTTACAGGACTTTTAAGGGGCGTCTCTTCAGCTCCTCCCTCTGTGGAAGTGTGTTCCATATTCTTCACAAAACGAAAAGGTGCGTTACACCAATCACATTTACCATCTTCATCAAAGAGACACCATGTCAAACTTATACAACTCAGCAAGACTTTTAATACTTTTCACATCTATTGCTAAGCTGTCGTCTAAGGTAAAAGTAATCAACTTAATGAAAAGACATGAACTTGAAAACTCTGACATACCTTAAGTTTTCTTTTCAATAAAACGCAGAGTGATTTGTAGAAACCCTCTTGACCCCTGGAGAGAAAAAAAAATATTTTTTGTCAAAAAGTGTTTGGGGATTTCATTAGAAAGTTTTATGCGTGGAGTGGTGTGGAGATCCTCCTTCAACTAGTCGCGCATCATAGTGAATGAACGCAGGACAGGGGAAAACTGGGGGTGGGATACAAAGTGTGTTTTTTTTTAGGTCCCAGAGACGTTTTGGCAGTGGCCCGGGCCGAAGCACTGCATTCTGTACACGCACTCCATCACCCATTGTCTGCTAAGCTGGGCTAAGACTGAAGCCTGAATACAATATTTATAGCTTTTCCAAATGCAAGACGCTGTTGTCAATCATCAGCTGAATACTGTATGTGCACAAACAACTGCAGCTAATGCTTCATTATTTTTCAAACCTTTGTAACATAATTTTATTGTGTATTTTATGTTTTATTGCATTGGACAAAAGAAGTATAAATTACACATGAGACAGTGCAGTTACTGTTAATGTACATGCATGCATACTAATCACCGTTGCCAACACCAGCACGTCTATAGGACTGTGGTAGCAACTGCTTACCATAAACTCTGCCCTGGTGAAGTTCAAGTACCTAGTCCCCATCCATGATCCCATCTGCACTCCGGTCACGTATCGCTCTGTTCTCCCATGTATAAGTGGGAGAGGGAACTTCTAAAGGCGTTTTTTTTTTAAATCTTGAAAAGAGAAATTGCGTCATGGAAAAAAATCTCTTTGACATTTACGCGGCAAAAACGTGTGTGTGTGTGTGTGTGCTGTGTGCGTGTGTGTACGTGCGTGTGCATTTTACAGTAAAGCCAAATTCTCTTTCTTTTACCAGCAAGCAGGAAATGTTGTTCAGGTGCAGAACTTTAAAGAGATTGTTAGAAAGCCTAACTGTGAAGTAGTTAATTTCATGCAAATTACAGACATTTTATGCAGGGAATTAATCTACAAATTTGTTTAAAGTCGGTTTTAGGTTTAGGATTATTTTCACCTTTAACCCCGGTTTCCTGTTGTTGCAAACACTGGAGGACACACTTTCCCCGTGCTGACTTCGAGGACCCATAGTTTCGATGCACACTTTTTTCTGGGTCCTAATTGAATTAAGCGATTTAAATGCAATCTGCATGTATAGCATGTTTAGTTAAATGGTCTTGAATAGTTAATAATCCCTCTCTTGTTCTGCTGTTGCTTCTTGGCTATCCATCACACACACCCTGCAACAACAAATGCAATGAGACTTCAGTGTCTCCTGAATAGAAATACAATTACCGACATTTTGCTCACTTTCCATATTTAATATTGATTTGAAAAATGCTACATTCACTTGACTTTAAAAAAACAAACAAAACGAATAAATGATTAACTGAAGTTTAATAATCAGAAAAAAACTGTAGGATTTAAGAATGTCTATCTCAAATCTTGCTGAGTGCAGGATATGCATTTGTGTCGGATAATCCAGAAATGTCATTGAATGCAACAGTGTGTTTCTGACAGGTGGCGGCGCTCGGTGCTCAGTCTGTGGCTCTAATTGATTTGTGTCCACTCTTATACTTTTCATCCAATACCACAAGAAAAAACTGAGTGACTGAAACACATAGCTACATCACTCTGAAAAACAAAACATACTAAAGACATGACTCTATGTTGCACAGGAACAAGTTAATCCTACTTCCTTGGGAGAAACCTCAGATGACGTGAACTCAACAGATTTCTTGCTTCAGTATTGAGTAAGTGTTCTATTTTAGGTCCTATTTTTTTTTTAATTTTTTATTTTGCAATATTAAACACACGTTACAAATGTCTGGGATTTAACTAACACATATACACTCCAAGTTAAATTAATGCCCCCCCCCCGTCAGAAAAAAATTAGCTAACATTACTGAATTATGTGTCAACTGTGCATCTGTAAATTAAAGCTTTACCGGTTTTAGAAACAGCCATGTCTTCTTAAATTGTGGATGAATTTATGTAATTCGGATTATAAATATTTGATCTTATAATGAGGACGATTTCAACCCAAAATAGACCATTATCCTTAAATGTATTAATTGGACAGATAACACGTGTATCTGTCATGAAAGCTAGCGCGAGCTCGTGGACTGTTATGTTACATACTGTAAAATAGAAATACAATGCATCTTAAACCCTTAAGTAAGCTATATGAGTCAAAATAGGTTACTTAGTTACATTCCACCACTGTTAAATGATTATTGTTAATTTTGTGTTGCTAAATAATACAACATACGCTACAGTTATTTAACTTTATACATTAATTATCAAGCTAAATAAAATATAGATTTACATTTATGCGGAGTTCATAAATGAACAAACAGCACGAATGAAAGTATATTATGTAAATTAGCCTAAGTATTTTTAATCAGACAAATTTTGTGTACGTATATAAAAAATAAATCTTCGTAATTGTGATTTTTAAGGAATCCTTCAGTGATTTACAGCTAACGCTTGCTAACCCTTTAGCGGTACGCCAACTGTCTAGCTAGCTAATTAAAACTGATAGTGTCAAGTAACTGACTGCGGTGATGGTAGTTGAACAGGCGTGATGTGGAAATAAGAGTATGGGTGTGTGTGGGGGGATGACCAAGTGACAAGTACGGACTGGATGAATAACGTTACGCAGCCTTCAAGACAGTAACGACTGTAAAGAGTAGTTTAATTTTCGAGCGCGTGCGTGCGATGTGTGTGTGTGTGTGTATATGTGTGACATGCGCACATAAAGCCAGCAGCAGCAGGGACCCACTGTCCGACGCGGGTGCAGCAGGACCGAGAGCGACTAACGACGGCAGCAGCAACAGCACCGGGGGATGTAAACGAGTCACAATCGGCCTGAGCTGGACGGAGAGCCGCTGTCAGAGAATGCTCCAGCCGGCAGACACGCCGTCTGCGTCAGGTCACGACTGTAAACAATTAGCTTGCGGCTACACAGACAACACAATTCAGTCGTGATTATTATCTTTATACAAAGAGGATCGTCCGGCTGACAGGGTTAAACGTCGTCCGGCCAGCATGCCTCCTGTCCAGAGCCTCCAATCCAGCGGTCTGACCCTCTCTGAGACAAGCATAGGTAGGTGTGTGCAAGGTCAACGGCGTGTCTGCAGCAGGTTTTACCAAATATACCATTTTATTTGGCTGCAGGGATTCTTATTGAGCAGCTTTTCAGTGCAATCTACACAACTACCTGTCTGCGATCATCCATTGCATCTCCATTGCATGTGTTTCTTTGTTAAAGAAATGAGAGACACAACACTCGTTGCATCACCAGACGGTTTTTTTTTTGTTTTTTTGTTTTCTGGTCCAGGCCGCAGCGCGTCACTGCAGGTGCGGCGACGTGAAGAACCTCAGCAGCCTGGGTGTTCGTCTCTTATTGCAGGATGCTCTTATTGCTACAATAAAAAGGCCAGCATGTTCGTTAATGTGAAAGATAAAAAACTGTATTATGACACTTAACAGTGTTTAGGAGTCGTGTTTTCATCTTCGTAGCACGAATAGAGCTGATTGTACTAGTGATGGAAGGCAGAAATCACATAACCTAGATATGTTTTACACACAAGGAGGTTTTCTTTTGAGCACTGAAAGCTAAAATTATTATTTAGAATATCACTGAAGGTGACTGGGGCTGGTCTGGAATGGTTACACATTCAACTTTTTAGACTGTTGGACAGTAACAGTCAGAAAAATTAGCAAATCTAGTCATAGGTGCTTGTGAAATGTGTGCAAGTAAATCAAATTATGTTGTGTAACGGATAATATAAAATTGTCAAAATGAGTAATATTTGGCTTTAACAAGTTAATATAATCTGTGAAAATGAATGGATGTGCATATCGTGGCAAATCAGATAAACAAAAATACATAAAACAGCATTTAGTTCACTGTAATATGAGAGCAGGAAAATAAGATACTTTATGCCACTCCATAGTGTCTGGTAACTTTGTTTTCACATTTGAAGCAGGAATAGAGCTGATTGTTCTTGTAACCTAGTTACTAAAGGCAGAAATCACATAACCTAGATAGCACAGGATGGATGATACTTAGTATGAAAAGGTTAAAGTATGGGACTGATTTGAAATGGTTACTGATTAAATGTGCTGTGATTAGACAAGTAAACATAGACTCCCTTTGCCTGAGATATTAATGAGCAGAAAAAGTAGGAAATCTAGTTGTGTGGTTATAAGAATCTCTTGACTTGCACATGTTTACAGTGTTATGAAGTGATCTCGAATATAATAGATAATGTTCGTAAAATTGAGTAACATTTGGCTTAATGAACAATTGCCTGTTTAATGTTTGAGACTGAAATGAACAGATATGCATATACTAGCAAATGAGATGCATAAAAGACACAAAACAGCATTTGGTTAAAGAGAGGATGAAAAAAAGATGCATTATGATAATACAATGAAAAGAGATGGATGTACTTTAACAGCATAAATAAACACTAGTATGGGATGTAACCTTTAGGACTCTTTTCTGTTAAGACAGAAATGAACAGATCATGAAAATAAGGAGCTGTGTAGATTTATTCCTCAGTTATAAAAAATTTGGCTTAACCTGTGCAGTATGTTTTCCCCGTTCGGTGTAGTACTCGTAATGTATATGGCCTGCTTGAGTTTCTCATCGATCTCCAGGATGGAGCATCAGTATTCAGTAGCAATGGCGTCTGTGGTTTGCCAACTTTGTGTGTCCACAATTGATAAAACAATGGGTGACTTTTGGGCTCGGAACACTTTAAAATATATTAAAATGAGAACAGTAAAAGAAATTAGAATAGAGAACATCAGATCTTTATTACAACAAGAGGCTGGTGGGATATGATATCAGTTGAAGGAGTACGGTAGTATATTTATTTTTGTACGAGTTAGCAAATTCCCTTTTTTTCTTAACTTTTTTTTTAGTTGTATTTTTTTGTTTTAACATAAGAGATAAAGTGCTTGCAGGAAAATAAAGAATTGGTAATGTATCAGCAAAATTACTGTCAAGCATTATTTTTCTTTTAACATTGACACTGAATATAGTTTTAAGTGTAAATGGAGCTGTGTAGTGTTTTAACATGGTTTTACCCATTTTATTTACATTTTATTTATCAATTCATAGCTGTAGTTGTCCACCGTCGCCCCAGCGAGGGACATAGAAAAGCTGTTTGGCCGTGCTTCTGTCCAACTGGGAACACTATACTCTGAATAACTTTTGACTGCTTTGATGGAGGATCACCAAATTCACATCATACATGCCTCTTAGTAAAGCCTTGCTCGAGTTGGATGATGAGTGACCTTGACCTAGTTTTCAACGTCACAGAGTAAAAAAAAAATGGGAAGAACACTGTACTCTCAATAACTTTTGACAGCTTTGATGGAGGATCTCCAAATTCACATCACACACGCCCCTCATGAAGACCTTGCTCAAGTTCGATGATGACTCGTACTTTTTGACACATTTTTTTGTCATTTGTGCAACAATGGACACAAAGCCTTCAGGCCAACAGCAGGTCATTTTATACTGTTAGTAGAAATCCACTCACACATGACATCTGAGGTGTATGATTTGTTTTTCTGCTTGAATTATCAAAGAAATAATTACAAATAGGGTAGTGTCAGAAACAATAATTTGGCTATATTTCATATTATATTTATTATGTCCATATTTTTCTGTGTTTTGGGTGTAAATGGTTGACCTTTTGCAGTTAAAATAGTGTTTCTGTTTTGTTTTACCTGTGCAAGCAGGGAAAACATTTCGACTTCATTACAACTTCTTCTGCTTTGAATATTCTGCATTAATCGAATGTTTCTGTGTTTGGCAAGCACAGATCAAAATTAGGTTAAGATAACAAACAACTATCTCTTATGCATTTTATATTTTGTTGAATGTGCACTTTGTGAGCAAAAAAAGATGAAAAAATAAGCAGTAAAACAACAACAGGTACCATGCTGGGGTTTATATTTTTTGTGTAAACAGGTTTTTTTTGGCTTTTTTTTTGGCTTTGTTTTCATTTACATATTTTTCCAGCACTTTAAAGCAGCAATTTACCATGTGATCATCAACTTTCACCCAGGCCTTTAAACTCCAGAAGAAATGAGATCTGACATTTATCGCGATAATTTCAATACCAACTGACTGATTGATTTTTGTTGTAACAGCCTTTCTGATAAATGTACATCAGTGTGACAGACCATTGTAGGAGTGTGACAGCGAATGCTTGTCTGTCTTCAGGTTCCTTTAAGAGGCGGAAGAGGAAATCCATAATTGTCACGGTGTTGCTGCTCATTGTATCTGTGCTAATCCTCATCTTCGGCCTGGCAGCCACGACCAGGACGCAGAACATCACAGTTGGCGGCTACTACCCAGGGGTCATTGTGAGTGCACATCACACGACCACACAACAGCGGCGGCATCAGTCTGTTCACTGTCATCAGAGTTTAGAATGACCGAAGTGTGAGTGAAGTGAGAGTGAGCTCTTCCTGTTCCTGGATTCTGATGAACCTAATTATTGAACGTCCCTGAGGGGTGAATTTTCCCTACATTCATTATTCAGCATTGCTGTCATTAGAGGCTGAGTGAAGTCAAATATATTGGCCCATAGTTTTTATTAATTTTTTTTACTGGACTCGGCTCATAGTGAAAAAACAACTACCAGGAAAACCTCAAGCTTTGCCTCCAATTTTTTGTCCACAGTTTAATATAGTAGAGTACATTATTGATTGATACAAAAGTTTTGAAAAGTCTGAGGTTTAATTGACTAGCTGATTATTCAGTTAGGAAAATCAATTTTAATAGTCAATGAGATAACCCAATGCTTTTTCTCCTAATGTACACTTTTAAAGTTTTTACATGTGGTTGAATTAATAAAAAAGCTTCCTGAATATTTAACCTTTTTTAGAAAATAAAGGAAATGATTCATCAGTTAGTCATCAGAATAATTGGCAGATTAATTGATAAAGGAAATGATCATTGGTTACAAACCTTCAAGACACTGAATAGCACAGTGTAATGTGATCTTCAGAGATACTTTGATCTTTCTCATCTCAAATTACAGAAAATGAATTTAGAGTTGATTCTATTTATCAGCATAAGTGCTCAGAAATGTTTCCAAAGAGCACTTAACACATAGAACATATTGCACTTTAATTATCTTTATTGTCAATAAAAATCAAAGCTTTATAGTCAAATAAGATAAATGTCCTAACACTTTTTTCCCCTCTCTTTTTAGCTGGGCTTTGGCTCTTTTCTGGGAATTATCGGTGCTCATTTGATAGAGAACAAGAGGCAGATGGTAAGAGGCTTTATATTACCTCTGTGCCTTGAGATCACTTTCATAGTTTGTCTCTCCTTGTGTACCGTCACAGAACACTTTTATTAAGGAGGATGCGAGTCCTGATTACCTCATGACAGGCTGCATCTTGATTATTATGTTGTTAAAATGACAATAAAACAGCAGACCCCATGTGAACTAGGAGGCTACATTTGGCTTCAGGAGGTTTAGGTTGTGTATCGGGGAAAGTATCTAGGGTTCAGGGGAGACGCAGCTAGAAATAGATGAGTGTAAGTGGAGGAGGACAGATGTCCATACCGGAATGTGGGGAAGGAAACTGCAGATGAGAGGGGTGGGAGGTGCTGGGCAGGGTCTGTCACTGTTGAAATGACGAACGAGTTTGCACCGTGACATGATGCAGTGGAGTTTAGGCACTTTGAGACAGTCTGTGTCTGTTCATGCCATAAATTAATTAATTTATTCCTTTAAAAGCCTATTATATAAAACATATTTTTTTGCTGTTATACATTGTTTGAATTGTCACTGTGTTGTTTGGTTGCTTTTAGTGAGAAAAGACCATAATGAATGAAAATGTGGTGATTTTTTTTTTCTTAATCAAATGAGACATAACACTGTAATGCATTCAATTATCTGAGCAATTAAATAATAGAAAATTAGTGAAATGAAGGGAAGATGTAAGCATCTTAAATTGTGAGATTATACTTCAGGGTAATCAATGATTATTCTTGTATATCAAACTGAACCTTGAGGAATGAGTTGTTAAGTGTTTGATTTATCAAAAGTGTCTTGTGAATGATGCTTGAATTAAACCTTTTTTGTTAAAGGTGCAGGAGCTGAAATGAGGTGGAACACACATGAATATGAAATCACACACCATCTTTCTTCAACTCTGCTCAGTCCAAATCACAAGACTAAATATAAAGATAGGTGATCTGATGTTATTTTATGCTGTCATGGAAACGTGAAGCCATCTTGAAACACTGAGAGCAGGTTGCATCTGTTTCTCTAGAACCTGAAAATGCAGGAAAGGAGTAGGTGCAGATGGCTCATGTCCTCTCAGGCCACTTGAATTACAATATGCTGGCAGGGAATTTTGGAATGTTTTTCTCCCTGACATAAAAAGCACTGCAACTTAAATTATATTAAATTAAATTAAATTATGAACAAGTCTGTCAAACAAGTTGAAACAAAGATCTGCCTTTAAAAACAGACTGGAAAAAAGCTCCAAGGCACTCTCTTTAAACATTAAAATACCTTTTATTATCATGGCATGATCATATGTAGACCTAGAAAACACTTCTATGCCTTTCTTTTAAAGTTGAGGCTGAGATTTAAATGTTCATTGATTCTGAATCCCTAGTTGTCACAGCCACACCTTTCTCATACCACATGAATGTATTCTGAGTGAACGCAGCTGAAGCACACATTTCATCCAGCAGATCGAGGCTTCTCTGGAGGTCTCTGGTGTTTCTAAGATCAACACTCTGTCTTAGAGCAGAGGGAAGGGACAGCCATGTAATTGGAGTTGCTGCATACATTTTCCAGTCCTGCTCACACCCTGCACAATGCCACACATGTACATATGCATTTCCTGAATGCCCATGTCCAGAAACACCCCAAGCCCAGCAGAACAAAAGGAACATGGAGGCAGAGCAGTGTCTTAAATGCACTCAGTTGTGGGTCATAGTGATGAATGAGAGGAGTTATTAATGTCAGTTTATACATTGTTGTGTAGGGAAATCTTATATTTGATGTCTTTTAAACATATGGCTAAAATTATTGAGCTTTACTGTCCACATAGTTGAGTGTACTCATCTTAGGAGCAATATTCAGAGGTACTACTAAGTATGTATGCTGGCTGTAAGCTTTGGCATACATAGTACTCATTTACCCTTATCTGTTGACTCTGTTGAATCAGTTGCTCTGCGTCCCTGCTGCTAGGTGGGGTGGCTGCAGACAGGGTGGGGTGATGTGTAATTGAATACACACTGTCTTTCATTGAGGAGTGAAGGGAGGAGAGTGAGGCTAATGGGGGGGAATTAGCTTTGCAGTGCCCATGAGGAGCTGGGCGTCGTGCCAGCCACGAACACCACTAGAGCAAGGTGACAACTTCAGCTCTCTGACACTGCCGTCCTTTATCCAACACAGCCTCGTCTCATTTAGATCATTCAAGCTTCGAAGGAGACTGATGATGACATGGTGTGGCAAATGTAACTCAAAACAACAACAGAGATGAGGATGTAATTAACACATTAGTATGTAGTGCATTTAGCTGATAGTTAGTCATCAGCACAATGTGAGTGATGACTCTGAAGCACCTCTTTTTTTTTTTGTAATTGCTTTTACAGCTAGTGGCATCTATTGTCTTCATCAGTTTTGGAGTGGTGGCTGCCTTCTGCTGTGCTATAGTAGATGGAGTTTTTGCTGCGAGGCACATTGTAAGTATGATTAAAGCATCTACTTATATTTAATAAATTGATTAATTATGAATGAGGCTTACTCTTACACTCCAACTTCTATTAAATTAAAGCACATTAATCAATGCCATTCACATTAAACTTAATTTACTGTCTGTAAGTTATATAGTTAAATGTATGCCCTTCTGCAAGGGCATTGCACACTTACTGTCTCAAGTGCCGCACCCTCACCAGTGAGCCAAAGATATTTTGTAGGAGGATGAGATGATCCTCTATGATGCAAAACATGTGAAACAATAAAAAACCACTAATGCATTCTTAAAATGATTATACTAAAATAACACTGGAAACAGATAAGCACCATTAGCAGGTTCATTTGCCAGTCGTGACCATAAAAATGGAAATTTTTCTTTTATACCCCACACTGTAAGGAGACGCCCTGTCTCAGCAAAAGAATAGATGAGAAAAAGATTAAGTAAAGCTACTGGGCTACCACTCATTAAAACTTAATTGGTCATTAATTATTTGCAACATGTGTAACCATGTTTAACATGTATATAATTCCTTAGTCATTTCAATTGCATTTTTATGATGTATATGAAGTTTTTTGTTTGTTTTTTTAGAGAAAACAAGAAGATTTGTAGTTTAAATGAAACAAGTCAGAGTAAGACTGTAGATGAGGTGATTTTTTTTTTCCTAAATAAGCTTCTCACAAACTGGATGTGGAAACAAATCCTTGTGTGTTGTACTGCAGGACCTCAGGCCTCTGTATGCTGGCCGTTGTGAATATCACTCCAGTGACAGTGCATCTGACCGAGAGGTAAGAAACGCACATTTGTACACACAGAAAAATTCTAAATTCAGGGTCTGAATTTATAACTGTTCTTAAGGTTTTGTCAGCATGGACATCAGCCTCAAACTGTAGGCATATAAAATACATTTGTGACCTTCAGGTACCTTGTCAGACATCATCGCGTATGTCCTGTAACCTGCGAGTGAAGAGCAACACCTGTTACTGCTGTGACCTGTACAACTGTGGGAAGTGAGTATGTGGAGTGATCGAGCACCTGCAGCAGCTCAGACACACAAACTGTGGTGGTTGGCTTTGCTGTGTTGCTTTGATTATTTCAACTTTTGATGTGTACTGTTGTGCTATTTTTGTGGGAAATTTTTTTGCATTGCAATGTTGATTGTATTAGAACCAGACTGTTTCTTTTCTTTTAACCTTTGTTTCAGAGAACATCCTCTTATGGGACTTCAGAATAAAGATGTTTTGAAAAAGTTTAGGAAATCATCCATGATTTGGAAGTAGGTCCCTTTCTTCTAGACCCATACTGGCCATTGATAGTCAACTTATTTTTTTTAAATAAAAATAAGTAAGAAATGTGCTGTTTTAATATAACTCACCTCAAAATTGTGTTTAGGGTGCCATTTACTCGCATTACTTGCATGTTTTGTGTGTGTCCAAGAAGCCATTCATGTGCTCATCTGTGTTTCCCAGCTCTTTAGCAGCTCACAGGTTTCTACACTCAGATTTGGACTGAAATCATCTGAGCCTTTACAACTATAGACTCATCTATCTCTGTAAATCCAAACCTGTGTATGTCTTTAACCATGTCCTCAATACAAATGCTCAAAGCCTGTCATTACAGTAGGTGCACTGCTCGGTATGTGGTGACTTAAGTGGCTTGACTGCCTTTCCCTGTCTTTTCCACCCACTGGGCTAGCCGTGTAGAGGTGATTGGAGGATACCATGAATACACAGACGTGAAGAGCTGTCAAGACGTGGTGCATCTCTACCACCTGCTGTGGTCTGCTACCATCCTCAACATCGTAGCTCTCTTTTTGGGTATTATAACTGCTGCAGTGCTTGGAGGCTTCAAAGACATGGTATGTGCTCCATGCTACTTCATACCTCAATATGACGGTTGACGATTGCTAATATTGCTCTTCTTTTCCAGACACCCTCTGCTGCCTCAGAGAGCACATCTGAGCCAGAGGCTATTACAGCCCCAGTCCCCTCTGAGCCTCCTCTGCCCACCACTACACTCAACTCATATTACAACACCGCCCCCTGTCTGCCGCCGTACTCGGCCTACGACATGCAGGTACATGCAGAACTGTTTCCTTCAATACTAGGTTGTACAATGATTCATTTTAAACCCCATTAAAGCTTGTTGAATTTTCAATGTGTGGCACAGAGCGTTAACATTTCAAAATAGATTACGTCAAAGCCCTGTTTACTTTTAACTCTATTCTTGATTGTGCAAAATTAAGTTGTTTGAAACAGGACAAATTCAACAAAACTGAGACCTACAAGTACCACCGGGTTTCAATGAAGGTACTGGTTCAACAAGAACATTCTGGAGATAAACAGAAAAATCAACATCAATTAACACATTGCAGCTAAAAAAAAGTGTAGCTATACCATTAGTATTCTGAAGACCTGTTGCTACAGGGCAAATCCAGTTTGTCCTTATTACCATGTTGTTTGTTTGCTTGTTTCTTATCTTTATCTGATCATATTGCCTTTTCAATTTGGCAAAGATAAATATTTTTAGTTTTTCAGTTGAACCACTATGACTAAGCTGACTGTTGAGTTAAACATAATATTTGGTCAATAAGAGGTTTTCCCCTTAATTTTATACTTGCTGGCACCATAAAATGTATTTTCATGTGGGTAAACAAGCCTGTATGTTGATCAAATTGTATTTTATTTTAGTTCACATCAGTAAACATATTTTACCTTATTTATTTGATTTGAATTATGATCTTAAGTTTAGATTTATATGTGGATTGACACATTTGAAATCTTTTTTTGTTAAACTATGGTGAGACCAAACCCAGAAGTAGTATATAATAAAGCACTAATGATCTGTTATTAAACTTAGATGGATCAGACAGTAACTTCAATATCCATCTGTGCATCATCTACAGCTGTACGACCACATGGGAAGATGAAAATGATATAAAAGATATGATGATACTAAACATACTTGACAGTGGAGAATAGGGGTTGTAATACTCCAACAGCTGTTCTGACATTGAACCCTTATTTACCTATTGCAGGGACGTTTATGGTCCTTATTTTCAGTTAATGATATCATTATATTTGGATGTTTATTGTATTTGGAATTACAGTGGTTTCATTTTTTTTAACCTTATGTTATGTACTACACATTTTTACATTTAGACTTTCAGAGCCTGCCTTTTCATTTTTACTGCAGTACAGAAGATGAATCAATACTGTAACTAACTTTTACCAGTGTTTTTACTCCATCTGTACTGTGAAATGAGTACAGAATATTTGTATCTGGCATTCTCTCTGCAAACTTGTAAAAAAAAAAAAAAAAAAAAAAAAAACCTGTCTCATTTCAACAATCTTTCTTTCTTTTTGCAGGGCTCCTACATGTTTCCTGACTCTTCAGGTTTGTCGGATGACTCCCAGTCTGGAGCCAGCCACCTTTGGCCCACTATGGTTCCTCCACGCTACTCGCCTCCTCACAACCACCCTGACGAGAAGCCCCCACCCTACAGCCCCTAAAACAGCCGTGAGTGACGTCGACGGCACCTCAGGCAGCACCGCTCCACTGAGAGATGCTGAATGAGTGGTTTGAATGCACAATGTGTCGTGGATTTTCTTCACAATCCTTCAAACTGTGAATGTTCAAAGGCGATGAGGAGGAGGAGGAAGGTCACAGGATGTGATCGGCCCGACACAAGGGATCAAGTGTTTGTCTAACTTGGCAACACTCACACTCTGGCCTGCACTGTGTGTGAAAGAGACAACCTCTTCAAAGCCAGGACTGTTTACACATCTATCTGCCTTAATGTAAATGGACTCTCGGCACTGCAGCAATCTGTCACCTCTGTACAAGTTAGAAAACATGCTTTAAGTTCATCACTCTTTAGGTCACCTCCAATTATGTAAATGCTTCTTGCGGTGGCACTGACGAAAATGTTTGTATTATATGGATCTAGACTTGATTCCACAGCTATGAGCCCTCTAAGATTAACGCAGTGTAAGATTATAGCTATGGTGTCTTTTGTGAACATACACACAACCAGCTAGTTAATCTAAAACCGTATTTGTAGGCCTTGGAAGTTGTTCGTTTAGAGGTTAATAGTGTAACGTATTGTACACTGTTAGAGGCAAAGTTTGAATACATGCTCATGATGTATGTACAGCAGTATGCTACACAGTTCTTTTCACGCAGTAAAAGTCGTTAAAAGTATACAGATAAAGATCATGGTGTCTATTTATCAGCTCTTCACTTTATATTCAAGAATATCTTGAATCACTACGTGGTATCTTTCAGACCAGTGTTATTGAAGAAACAGTAGTTATAGAAAGACATTAACGGTAACACTCCAGACCTTATTTATTGTATTTTCACTAAATACAGACAGCCAGGTAAGCTTAAGTCCCTCACTTTAAGTAGTAGAATCACATCAGTGTGAGCTGAAATATGTAATTCTTCAAAGTTAAATTTAATGTGTACAGTCAGTGCTGGATTCACTGATAACATTCACAAGAGCATGAATAAAGGTCATAGTCTTAAGAGCTGCTTTTAAAAGGAGACAAAAGAAATGTAGAATGAAGTGTAAAGTTAGCCCATATCCATGAAAGCAGTCTGTCTGCTTTAATCATTGTTTTTTATAAGTTCAACAATACATTCACAGGCTGAGAAAGTGCCAGCTCCTTTTGTCTTGCAATTAAATTTGTTTTGTGTAAATAGCAACAAGAGTGTTTTCTTTAACTTAAAGGAGTGATATTTAGCTTTTTTTAAGTGGAATTATGCATTTTAAAACATTTCCCTGTGGTCTATATAAACTGTAAATGCTCTGCTTGGGTCTGAATTCTTCATTAATTCAACTTTACAAGTCCATCTTCAACTGTATTTGAGTAATGACAGCAGGTCATTTTGAAGGTAAATGTACCATTTCTTACCCCGCCCCCTTCAGGTTGTTATGTTGCCCTGTCCCATTCAACCAATAACTGAACATTATAAGTAATCGACTTAAAAGTTTGGACATATATTCAGTTTGGACTATAACTGCTGCCAAATGACACATTTGAAGAAATTGTGCAGTGAAAGTTTTGACCTATGTTCAAATGATATGAGTTATGGATGTAACAAATTACAAGTTATAGAAATCCACAAAATTTTTCCCAAAAATTAATAACAATTTTACAGCACCTGGATGATTCAAATTCAAACTTTATGAACCATTAAATTTCAAATGCACACATATAACAGACTAATATAAGTGGGTGTAGCAAAATATGACCCCTTTAAATATTAGCCAAACTGCTAAACATTAACACTGATTATTGCTAAAATGATGATAGTAGGAAATAAAAAAACAAACACAAATCACACTTAGAAAAAGGTGTTTCCTAATCTTCTAGAAACATTGGCAATAATGTCGAGTATTTCTAGTATTTCTCTTTACTATTCTAGCTTTTTACACTTAAGACACGCAAAGTATTTTAATGGCATTTTATTCCTTTTGTCGCATTAAACCTTATAAAAATAAGTACGAAACACATCATGGTTAATCTGTTTATTTAAAAAAACTGAAATTTTTACTGATGACAAATGATAGTTTCAAATTAGTACTATTTACTTGTACTGACCGCTACATTCTCTCACAAAGAAAAAGTGTCATTACAAAAGCTTTTTGTACGATCCGTTACTAAGTGCTATCTGTACGGGCTGATACAGTATCAGTCCATATCAATGCTATCACAACTGTATGTAACATGTCTAGCCTAGTCTATTGCCACCTGTAGATTTTGGCATATTAAAAAACATTTAATGACATGGCAATAAAAAAAAAACATACATGTGGATTAAAACAGGTGATAACAACAAACTTCTTTTTTCTTTTTTTCTTTTTTTTTTTTTTACAGCCACTGAAAAATTAAATAGTCATTGAATATCTTCCCTGCCAGAGTACTCAAAGTACAGAATTGCCAACAGTCACTTAATATAAAATATATTTCAATTCATATTTAACATTCTCTAGAAAAGGTTCGAACGGAAAGCAGGAATGATTTCTCAAAAAAAGTCTGTGAAGTTTCCGCTAGACCCTGGAAAAAGTTTCATAATTTAAGCATGAGCTGCAAATAAACTGCTCCAGCAACTTTAATTTAATACGGTGAACATCAAATACATGAGCATAAATCCATGATTAAAAATAATAATAATAATAATAATACACCTGATTAGACATCTTTAAATAAGTCACGCCTTCTCTATTCCATGACATTAACTTCGGGACAGTTATAATTTATATCATCAGAAAACATTGTCCGAATAATTAGTTAAAGTTCTTTTTTTAAAAGACTGCTGAAATAAATACGTTGGGACACTAGTTTTGCTTTGTGCTTCCTTTTACTGAAATCTCGCTAAAGCAGAATTTTAAGCTCAAGTACAAAAGAAATCAAGAACCAAATATTAGTCTGAGTCTTTTTGCACTAAGCTTGCTTTTCTCAGAAATGTTTTTCCATATTTACTGGAGCAGCTGTTGATTCATGATTCATTTTACTGCATCTCACGGTTTACTGCAAATATTTCTTCCAATTATACAGAAGCGCTGCATTATTGTTTAAGCCAAGTAACGTGAGTGAACTTACACTATTGCGCATTATAGGAAGAAAAAAAATGTTTTTTTTTGACATGAGGGCACCTAAAAGGCACAAGTACATGATCAAGTGCTGCCTGTTACTCAGTACGTTTCTGGTATTGAAAAGTCAAACTCTGCTGTTGCCGTAGGCGGAGCGTTCACTGCTGCCCCGGATTGGATGTTCGGCGGCATCCGAGAATCAGGTTCCACGAAGACGTCGTCCCAGTTCAACATTCTCCTCTGGGTGGACGAGTTCATGTCCTCTCCAACAGAGGTTATATGGTGCACGCTGCCGTCCTCGGATATGACAGGGACGCCCTGCCCGTCATTACTCCACGAGTACGGCTTCATCTGCACACTTTTACAAGGCAGCAGGCGATACAGGTTATTCCCTGCGTCGTCTTTCTCTTTCCTCCCGCTGGGGTCCTGGTTGTGGACTTGCTTGCAGTGGGTTGACAGTATTTGGTAGTTCAAGAAGGTGTCATTGCACATCAAACACTGGTACCGCCTCTCTCCCGTGTGATGGATTTCGTGTTTAGTTCTGTATTCTGCTAGGGCAAACACTTTGTTACAGTAGTGGCATGGGTACTTCTTCTCCCACGAGTGAGTGTTGAAGTGACGGCGAAGGCTTGTCAGACACACATAAGGACGTTTACACACAATGCACACATAGAAGGTCTTCCCATCCATGATGAGCTCATAATGGTCTTCAAGCTCATTTTTGCTCTTCTTTTTGTTGGGGCCGGCCTTTGGTGACATAGGCGTCTTATCAAAAGGCTTGAGGGGTGTTGCCATCAATGCTCTTTTTCCTCTACTGGCTTTAGATCCTCCTTCTCCTGGATCTTCTTTCAGTGGGACGATGTCATAAGTGTCTTCACCAATATTCGCATACACTTTACAGCCTTTAGAAATAGAGTCAATTTCTGTGGCTGTTTGGAGAGTAACTGTCTTTTTTGCCGTTATGCCTGATTTGGGAATGTTCGTTCTATTTGCTGAGTTGTCAGACACGTCCAAGAGCCTTATTTTGGAATCTCCTTGCAGAGCTGTGGCAGCAACTTGCTTCTTGTGGACTCCCATTATATCACTGTTGTCAGCAGACTGTGGACCACTTGAGGGCTCAGGGGTGAAACTGCTTGGTCTGGCTGGTGTTGTCGGACCACTTCCTGAGGAAACTCTGGCAGGGGAAGACAAATTATTGGAATTGCTGTCAGGGCTGTGTAGAGGGCTTCTGTCTTTTAAACTGGGATTTGGGCTCCTGACAGTCTGAAGATGTGCAGGCTGTGTTTTCATTACAGCTGGAGATTTATCTTGTTCTTTTTTTGCATTTTCAGTTTGCTTTGTTGTTTCGTTTTCTGAATCCACAGTGTCTAAATCAATAACTTCACTAGGTTTGTTTTTCTGTTCTGCTCTAGTTTGAGCATCCATTTTTGAGACAAACATAACTTCGTTGTCAGAGTCCTCATCATTACCTGCAGGTTTGACAGTCTGATTGAATTCTTCTGTAGATATTGAGAAGGACTCTGTGATGATTGGCATCATCTCTGAGGATGCGTCATTTTTATTTTCTGGCTCTTTTGATAAACCAGGTAGACCTTTAACTTGTGACAATGGTGTTGCCAGGTTTGCAATGAACTTCACTCCCAGTATTTGTCCAGCATTTATGAGCTCTTCAAGGACGTCCGATCGAGCTCTGTAAATCTTGCCACTGTAAATATAATTCAGAATCACTTCAAAAATGTCAGCCCTCATGAAGTTGAGCTCAATGACTTGTCCGGCCACACTGAAGAGCTGGTGGAAGTATGTACTTGAGGCTGACAAGATGGTTTTGTGAGCTCTGAACTTCTTGTCCTGTATGATGATGGTAACATCACAAAATAATCCATGACTTCGCTGCTCATTCATGGATTTCAACACAGCGGTTGGATATTGTGTGTCCGTGGCAGATATCAGCTTAAGACTTGGCATGTCTATAAAAACCAAAGAGAACAAAGGAATAGTTAATAACTCACACTTATATTAATTCATGAATTCAAGCTTTGCATTTATATATTGAGGTAGAAGTCTCATTTGCAAAATAGCTAAGTAAAATTTGACTTTTATACTTTTATAGACACAGCGGGCCTGTATTTAAATGAAATACACAACTAAGTCTTTCGGCAATATATAACATCTCATAACATCTTTATTGAAAGGATAAACCCCTTGAGATGTCACGTCTCATTTTCGAGGGTGTCCTTTAACAGAACTATACAAACAGTACATACAATAATAATAAAGTTAAAGCTTACAATGAATGATACAATAACCCATTTTTTTAATCCTAAAAATTCAAACAGGATATTTAGAATTTTAAGTTTTTAAGAACAGTATAATCCACTTCATTTTGTCAGTGCAACAATCGATACATCATTATTTTCAATGGTCAAATATGTACATTATGGTGTTACTTTGGGACATATATGATTGTACACTATAAAAGCACCTGCATTTCCTCTAAAGGAGCTGCTATCACCATTATGAAATCAAAATACCACTTGCACTGTCCAAATATACATTGATGCTGAGAAGATCTACAAATCAACTTGTCACATTTATAACATCGTACTATATGGCAGAGGTGTTCAACCCTGGTCCTCAGGGCCCACTGTCCTGAATGTTTCAGGTGTCACCCTGCTTCAACACAGCTGATTCAAAGTAGTGGCTCATTATCAGGCTTCAGCAGAGCTTAATGATGAGCTGATCATTTTAATCAGGTGTGTTGGAGCAGGTTGTATCAAAAACATGTGGGAGAGTGAGCCCTGAGGACCAGGGTTGAAGACCCCTGCTATATGGTATAAAACAATCATGCCAATTTCCACAATTGCGTTGCATTACGTTCACGGAATAGAAAATATTAATTGCAAGTATTTGTCAGGTAACTGACTCATATTGTCATGTATTACTAGTGTATATATATATATACTACCGTTCAAAAGTTTGGGGTCACATTGAAATGTCCTTATTTTTGAAGGAAAAGCACTGTACTTTTCAATGAAGATAACTTTAAACTAGTCTTAACTTTAAAGAAATACACTCTATACATTGCTAATGTGGTAAATGACTATTCTAGCTGCAAATGTCTGGTTTTTGGTGCAATATCTACAGAGGTGTATAGAGGCCTATTTCCAGCCACTATCACTCCAGTGTTCTAATGGTGAAATGTGTTTGCTTATTGGCTCAGAAGGCTAATTGATGATTAGAAAACCCTTGTGCAATCATGTTCACACATCTGAAAACAGTTTAGCTCGTTACAGAAGCTACAAAACTGATCTTCCTTTGAGCAGATTGAGTTTCTGGAGCATTACATTTGTGGGGTCAATTAAACGCTCAAAATGGCCAGAAAAAGAGAACTTTCATCTGAAACTCGACAGTCTATTCTTGTTCTTTGAAATGAAGGTTATTCCATGCGAGAAATTGCTTAGAAATTGAAGATTTCCTACAACGGTGTGTACTACTCCCTTCAGAGGACAGCACAAACAGGCTCTAACCAGAGTAGAAAAAGAAGTGGGAGGCCGTGTTGCACAACTGTGCAAGAAGATACGTTCATTAGAGTCTCTAGTTTGAGAAACAGACACCTCACAGGTCCCCAACTGGCATCTTCATTAAATAGTACCCGCAAAATACCAGTGTCAACATCTACAGTGAAGAGGCGGCTGCGAGATTCTGGGCTTCAGGGCAGAGTGGCAAAGGAAAAGCCATATCTGAGACTGGCCAATAAAAGAAAAAGATTAAGATGGGCAAAAGAACACAGACATTGGACAGAGGAAGACTGGAAAAAAAAGTGTTGTGGACGGACGAATCTAAGTTTGAGGTGTTTGGATCACAAAGAAGAATGTTTGTGAGACGCAAAACAAATGAAAAGATGCTGGAAGAATGCCTGACGCCATCTGTTAAGCATGGTGGAGGTAATGTGATGGTCTGGGTTTGCTTTGGTGCTGGTAAGGTGGGAGATTTGTACAGGGTAAAAGGGATTCTGAATAAGGAAGGCTATGCCATACCCAGTGGACAGCGCTTGATTGGAGCCAATTTCATCCTACAACATGACAATGACCCTAAACACACCTCCAAATTGTGCAAGAACTATTTAGAGCAGAAGCAGGAAGCTCGTATTCTATCTGTGATGGAGTGACCAGCGCAGTCACCAGATCTGAACCCCATTGAGCTGTTGTGGGAGCAGCTTGACCGTATGGTACGCAAGAAGTGCCCATCCAACCAATCCAACTTGTGGGAGCTGTTTCTGGAAGCGTGGGGTGCAATTTCTCCAGATTACCTCTAACAAATTGACAGCTAGAATACCAAAGGTCTGCAATGCTGCAAATGGAAGATTCTTTGACGAAAGCAAAGTTTGATGTAAAATCTTATTTCAAATACAAATCATCATTTCTAACCTTGTCAATGTATTGACTCTATTTCCTATTCATTTCACAACGTATGGTGGTGAATAAGTGTGACTTTTCATGGGAAACACAAAATTGTTTGGGTGACACCAAACTTTTGAACGGTAGTGTATAAAGAAAAGTCATTACACTTCTAGAAACAGTTGGTACCACTTACTTAAATGGATGTGGCAAACCTGTATTATATTGTACTGTTTAATGCAATACGTGTTTGTATTATCATTGTACTGTTTAATATACGTGTGGCTTGTAATCTTGAAATTACGAATTTGAAAAAAAAAAAAAACTCTAAAAGGTCCCAAACATAAGTTGTCATTAAAATGAAAAAAGAAGAATGCTAAAATCAACCTTTTCATTCATGGGATCAATGTTGAACTACACAATTATGACAACCTTACTAAAACAGGAATAACGTTAGCCTAATTTAGCTAACGTTAGCTTATTTATTTTCCAAAGACGCAATAACTATGTGAAAATCAATTGTACAACATTTAGCCACGCAGAAGTGCATGCGTGTGTCACCAAGAGAGCCATGGCTACTTAACCATTGATATATTTTTTTGAGTTATATTTTTAAAGGTTTACTAAAGTGTAGACAAACAAAGGTAAGCTATGCTAACTGCTTCCTTATCCTTTAATCAAACCGGTCAACGCGGCCTGCATTTGGCAAGTTCTTAACATAAAATAAATACACGTTTCCTCACATATTTAGCTTGCCGATTCAAAAAATGATTTAATGTGATAACTTTTTACCTGCAACGTTGATGTTTTCTGCCAAGGCCAAGCGGCGGGGCTAAAATCGACTGTGGTACCCAAATCAGGCTACAAACAAAAGCTAATAGACAGTTCCTGCTGCGGACACAACCTCACTGTAGTTCACAAACTGACCACAGGGAGGCGCTGCCGAGGCTGACGGATGCTCACAACAGGAATAAGGCTCTCGTTTATTCATTTTCGTCAGTGAAGATGTTATTTGTTTTATTAATGTATTTTATGTGGCGTATTGGACGTCCTGGTAGTATAAGAAAGTACCATAATTTGGCATTATTTGAGTTACTGATTGTGTGCTGTTTCCGTCCTGTAGCCAACTGGTGTCACCTGATAACAGTCCTGAAAACCAGTCAGGTTCATTTCCGGTTCCGGTTAATGCTATACATATTACGAGGTGAATTCATGCAGACGATCAAAAACATAAAAACAAAACAACCAAAGTTCATTTATTAAGTTATAATACACAAATGGTGTCAGTATAAACATTGTTATTTGATTATTCATTTTTTTTACGTTTTGTTGTTCTCTCTTTTTACATATTCTACACCCGATGCATAATATTCATGACATTAAAGTATTTCCCTTGAACTTAAGATTGCCTGCTATTAGACAGTTTTAAAGAAATAGAATATGAGAAATCGTTACAAAAATGAGAGAAGTTTGTAACAGTATTTTGGAATCTATGTATGTATTACCAGAGTTCATATTATTAACCATTTCATTCATACTGTTCACTAGTGTTGACAGTTCTTGGTTGTTCTCTTGGGCATTCACGAGTTTTGTTGTTTCAGTTCCATATCAGCCAACACAGTGACCACTTTAGTACCATCCCATAATACACTGACATTCAGACCATTACTATTGTTGAACTTATAGGACTATATAGTACGACTAATCAGCACTTAGTGATGAGTTAGGGCTGGAGGGGTAAATGCTTAACGGTGGTCTTCAGGTGGGCACCCTCCTTCATCGGTGTTCAGTTGAAAGGCCCACAACATCCGGCGTCCCAGATGTGGCTTTTACCCATCATTGGTCATCTTGGAGCCCAATTATAGTCCTTCCTCTTCAGCCATATCCAGTTGCTGCTCAGTTCAGTCGCTCTTGACAGTGACTTGACCAGCTTGGTTCTAGATGTGGCAATGAATCCCCAACAGCCAATCTCGACAGGAAACACCTGAGCACGCCACCCCCTTGTTGTTACTGTTGTAAGTAAACCTGGTCTGCAGAGATAGGTTTAAGTGTAACTCAGCTGCGTAGACTGTAATTATCAGTTTTCATTATATCAATGAAGTGAGTAATAACTAGTATTAAAATATGTTAAAATATGAGAAATTATCACTTTAGCAGCATTAAAAGTGTTTTTATTTTATAGTTTTCACACAGTTTATCACTTCTGTTTTTGCGTTTTAAATACCAAAAAGTAAATGCATGGTGTCTGAGTGGGCATTAAAAATATCACATTGTTTTTCATAACTCATGCATGAAACGGTTAAACAAATACATTTTGTGTCCCATATACAAACAGAAGCGGAACCATGTACGTAATATTAAAAAGGGACCACATTTAACGACGGACACGCCGGTGCTTCCTGTTTTTAAATACTTCGATTGCGTACATATTAACATGAAGGTGCCACTCTGTTAATATTATTCCACGTTCGTTTTAACCTACAGCCTTGTGTTTTTCAGTGTCCTCTGTTGTTATGCCACTGTCGGACCTGTCCAGCTCAGACGGTGGAGGGGACACTCGCAGTCCCCGGCCCCGGAGACCACGGACCCGCTCCCGTAGTCGTAGCCGCGGACGGAGCCTGTCTCCGGACAGCTTTGGGCCTAAACTCCCAAAACCACGTAACAGGGAACGGGAGCGAGAAGAACGCGAAAGACGGTTTCGAGAGGCGAGAAACATTCGACGAATCCGCATCGGAAGTCCTGGCCGCAGCCGCTCGAGGTCCAGGTCCCGGTCCAGGGAGCGTCACAACAGCGTTACCAACCACCACGGTCAGCATCACAACCACTGGTTCGAGCAGAGGGACGGGCCCGGGAAGCACGGTAGCATCAGAGATGAATACTATTACGAACAGCAGCGGGACGACGCCCAAAGACAGAGACAAGAGGCTTTTATCGCCAGGTACAAACTGTAACTGATAGATCTGCTACTGTAAACACCACAGTGATGTAGTATTGCAAAGCATTTTGGACTTAACAAGAGTATCCCATATTTATACGCCTTAATATATCTACTCCATAGACTCACAGATAAATATTTAGCTTTTAACCCAAAAGGACCCAGTGTGACTTTTTTTGTCAGTTACCCAAATATTTTTTCTTTCTCTTTAACATTTTCTAACTGATTTATCATCATTTATTACAGTATCTTCTAAATGTAACATTTTCCAGTGACAGTCACCAATTTTCCTTTGTTTAATTCACTGATCAGATAGATGCTCATAAAAGCTCAGAGTAAAGTCAAAGGTTATTGAATCAAAAGAAGAAAATGTGACATTTTCAGTAAAACGTAGCATTAACTGAACAATTCAGTATGCAGATCTATACTGCTATTGATCCAACTCCATGGGTTTTATTAATGAGTCAGTGTTGTAGAAGATAACAGTAACATCAAAATGAGTCATAGCTGATGACCATGAAAATATGAATTGTATTTTACACCAGTTATTGACATGGGGTGATAGAATTAGTAGATCAACACAACAGTAGATTTTTGGGTCAGCTGTTTATCTGACAGCTTCATACACACTTCACATTACAGTCTTTATCCTGTCCAGTCAAAATGTAACACAACAAGATTCATTTATGTAGATTAAACTATGCAACAGAAACTAAAGTAGTTGATGAATCTCTGAATATTGATTTATAGGAGCATATTTTGATGATAAAACCTGTATACTTATGTAAGGGTGTGAGTTCAAGTCTTTTATTTATAGTGTGGTATTAATACACTGACTCAACACTGAAAGACCTTAACACTCAAACAGCTGCCGGTGACCAGATGCATATACTGGTCTAAAATGTCAAAGTAACCGTTTCTACCTGTAGGTAGATTTTTCTTGTAATAACAAAAGGGCATCAGCTTCAAGACAATGAAAGAAAAACACAGACACAGAGGACACCAGCAGCTACACAACATAGGCTCACTGATCTGGACCGGGATAAAAATAAATAAATAAATAAATATCAGGTAGATTAAAATACTAGGTCCTAAGAAAATGTCAGTCTTTAAAAGGCCTCAGTGGGGGTTAAAAGTGCACAAAGACTTATTGATTTTTTTTTTTTTACATAAAACATAACTGGTAGACATCAATAAAGTGCACTTATGTTTAATACATTCTATATTTAGTCTCTGATTTGACAGAAAAGCTGTCAACTCTCATATCTGAGAAATTCTAACAAATTATACATTGCTATATTTGCTTGAAAAATTGATGACTTCCACATTAGTGTATGTTTTTCAGCCTTTAGAACTGTTCTGTTATTTTCTATGTGTTACAGGCGTTTGCAAGAGAGAGAGCGGATCGGTGAGTTAGGTTGTCCAGAGGTTTGGGGATATTCACCACGAGTTAAAGAACCAGAGTAAGTAAGACAAAGATTAGAGTAATTATTTTAGGTGTGGAATCCATAATTAGGGGAAAACTGAATTTTCTTGCTCTTGTTTTTTTTCCCCATCAGCTCTGATGAGTTCACACCAGTTGAAGAAGATGAGAAGAACAGCAGCTCAGAATCAAGCTCAGAAGGTTCACGGTGTTTGAACACAGATAACGACAGATGCAGTGAGATTGTGCATTCATCATATTTATATCAAATATCATCTATTATTTTGCAGAAGAAAGGAAAAAGAAAAAGAAGAAAAAGAAATCTAAGAAACGAAAGAATAAGAAGCACTCAGAGGACAGTGAGTTAGAATCAGATTCAGATGGTGAGGAAATAATTAATATTTCAATTTATAGAGCTTGGAAGTTTGTTTTTTTATGAGTTCTTTTGGCTCAACTGTCATATTTTGAATTTGCAGAAGAAGTTGTAAAGAAGAAGAAAAAGAAAAAGAAGAGCAAGAAGTAAGACTTAACATACATGTACTTGTCTGTTTAATTCACTGAAAAGGACGTAACCAAACATATTTCCTCTCAGGTCTAAGAAGTCCAAGAAGAAGAAGGCAAAAAAGAGCCGTAAAGAGACAAGTGACTCCAGCAGCGAAGAGTCTGAGGAGGAAGAGGAAGAAGATCCAGCTGGAGTGATGTGGGTGGAGAAAACCTGCGTGGATGAGCACATGGTGGGACCTGAAGCCCCACTCACACATATGTCCCAGGATGACAGACCTTTGAAGTGAGTCTGTTTCACATTTCTATTTTATTTGTGCAGTTATTGTGGATTTATTATTTAAACAAAAGCTTATTGATCTTCTCATTGTTGTTTAATAAATGCATTTTCCTTCCACCAGCTTTGGTCACGCGCTGCTGCCAGGTGAAGGTGCCGCCATGGCCGAGTATGTGAAAGCAGGCAAACGTATCCCAAGAAGAGGAGAAATCGGTCTGACCAGTGATGAAATCGCAAACTTTGAAAAGTCTGGCTACGTGATGAGTGGCAGCAGGTTTGTTATTATTTTAGTGGGTTTATAAACCTCAAATTTTATCAAGGCGTGATACAGTAAAAGTCTATGCCTAAAGACATCAGTGATTTTTGATGATATTTTGAATGACTATCAGGAAGTAGATGTAGGGAAACTGAGGTGGATGTTATTAAGACCTTTAGACTGCCTAAAAGTGATCCATTTTCAGAATGGATGTTTTAGTAGACAATATTTGATGGAATCACTCCTGGTAATAATAATAATAATAATAATAATAATAATAATAATAATAATAATAATAATAATAATAATAATAATAATAATAATAATGACTTTTCAAAGGACCTTATCCAGTGCTATGGTTCTCATCCTGGTACAAGTGGAAAGTTACAAAAATGTTGACATAGTAACACTATAATTTAAAAAAAATCTATCTTTGAAATTAGAAAACTAAACTAAAAGGTAATTTTTGGTGCTAGGTCACATTAATTCTGAAGAACAGGTCAAAATAAAAGGAAACGGAAAAATAATATAGTTGATAAAAAATGTTGCCGAAATTAAATTCATAATGAATTACTATCATTGTGCATCAGTCATGTGATTGGTCAGACTTTATACAAGTACAAAAAAAAAATGTTGGAAAGTGCAGAACTAGCATACTTTTTATTTAAGCTCAGTTGTTGAGTGTGAAGCAACATTCAGAAGTTCATTTAATGATAATATAAGGCATGAGTTATGAAAGATTACAGGAAGAAACCTGGTTTAATTGTCAGAATGACAAGAGCTTTCAGTTTAGAATGTGCACCTGTCCTGTGTTCACAATACCACCTGTCAACTGATGCATTTTAATTACTGTGGGTTTTAAATTTTTACCATTCTAATGGGATTAAGTTAATGAAATATAAATCCATTTTATTAGTTTTTAAAGTTATGTATTCCTGTTGATACCAAACATTCTTCATTACTAAATTATCATGGAAATGTAATGGTGTTAAAAAAACAAACCTCTATATTCCCAATTCTAGTGAACTCTGTGCTGCACATGGTCACATCACTCACTTTCTCATTCATTAATGTCCATAAAGCATTCATTATTTTTAAGAATTTATTAATAACTATGGTTTATAAAACGGGAATTTTAAATATTTTTTCACTGGTGTGTAAAATAAATGTATTACCTTTTTATTGTAATTTATTCATGTTTGGGCTCTTAGAAAAAACAGTATCGCAGCTGCTGTGTATGTGCTGTGGTGGAAAAACACTATTAACTGAAATAATAACTATGAAAAATGTGCTGGCATATAACTCAAAATAGATGGAAAAGTCTTCATGTAATGCCGACTGATTTCGGCTGTAACCCACAGACATCGTCGTATGGAGGCCGTGCGTCTGAGAAAGGAAAACCAGATCTACAGTGCAGACGAAAAGAGAGCGTTGGCATCATTCAACCAGGAAGAAAGAAGGAAGAGAGAGAGCAAGATTCTATCAAGCTTCAGAGAGATGGTGTACAGAAAAACCAAAGGCAAAGAGGAGAAGTGAACGTCACAAGTCCAATCCAGTTTTCCCTCAGATTACACTTAATTTTTTTATATATTATTTTGTGACTCGAGTTGCAATTTTTTCCTTTTTAATTTTTCACACTTTGTTTCAGTGGGCTGTACAGTGTAGAGGGAGGGTCTCTACTGTAATAGATACCCTAAATATTCACTGCAGGAACAAGTACCTCCAGTAATTACCTTAAATACCATCTGTAAATGTTCACATCATAAATAAATGTTCCTTATCAGTTCATCCTTTGCAGTTGTCTTCAGCCTACTTTATTTTTTTGTAGAATTTCACTATTATATTTTGATCTATGCATTTTAAATGAAAAGCATAAAGCTGCAAAAGAAAGATTAAAGACACTTGTCAAAGGAGAACTCTGAACACGTTCTTATCATTTTAGCAGTTAAATCCAATGCAAACTGCAGATTCTCTCATTTTTAACTACATGAATGCAACATTTTTTTCTTTTGAGCCTCAGTTTACTCTGGCTTCTTGGCATGTTTCTTCATGATTCAGTGTTACTGTTCATGTTGTACATTAATACATTCATCTGTTCTTTGGTAATGTTCTTTTCTACAGTTACAACTTGTATTTCCTAACATTTCTGCATTTATTACATAGATATTTGATGTGCAGTTAATGGATATAATTTATCTATGAAAACTAATGACAAATGTATCAATAGAATAATGCAAACATACTCTAAGATTACAGCGTAGTACTTGGTAGTAGTTTGGTAAATCTGGAGTTCTAGTGTTCCAATCAACTTTCTCTTCTTACTTTCTCCTGCACTTAAGTCTAGAAATATTTTTTATATTTTCAATAAATCTCTGAAACTCAAGTTCCTTTATTTCATATCAGCTTAGCCACACAAGGTCACAAGGGACAGGAAGGATAATAACTTTCCAGGACATTTAGACTTTTTTTTCTCTTAGTGGGACTATATTACTTTAAAAGAATATCTGATGTTGTTACACATTTTCCATGCATGTTAATTTGGTCACTTTCCAGATTTCCCAGAATGTCAGAATCCTGATTACTTCAAAAATTTTATTTTGCGCACGACAGCATTTCAACTTTTGTAGCTATGAGGGGAAAAAAATCTCATAGATATGAAAGATTTATATACCATTAGCTTTAGCATAACTTGGTGATCCTGTGATTAAGATGTTTAACATACAATCCCTGTCATGTCTGGTTTTATTAAAAAAAATAAAATCTCACTTTACTTGTGCAACCACACCATCCATGAATCCACATTGCCATTGGTCTGATGCATTTAATTAGTTTCAACTATTATCTTTTGTTTCTAGAACATGGGGGGAAGATTTATACTATCAAAGGTGTTTCTAATGACTGTAACTGCTAGTTTAAAAGAGTTTGGGGGAAAAAAAATGAACAAACAGCAGAATTAAATAGAATTATAGTTTTTAATGTACAACAATAAAACACATTGGAGGTCTGTGAAGGCCTTTGAGTTCAGTTGATGTTCTCAAGTCCCTGTTGAAGCAAAGATAATTCAATTATTACAAATCTTTTCACCTCAATAATTATAACAAACAAACTACAGTCTCAAAACCTTTTTAAATTACTGATTCTAGTTTCTGTCATTTCTTCTGTCGTGTACCGTTTAGAACATAACAGGGGATACAGGAATATATCAACTAAGAACAGGTCCTCCTGGGAGACACACAATACAAGACAAATACTGAGGATTTACAACTGTACACCTGAGCATCTCTGTGCATTTACAGTTAAAACAATTCAGTAGAGTGAAATTGGTCCATCTGCATAGAAGGCTGTTTCCAAACCTTTGCAGCTACAGACCCAAAAGAGAAATATGGCATTTTCTCAGGACCCCAAAATAGTAGAGTAAAAATTGTTATAAAATCTGCATTTCTACTGGTTCTTCCACTGAAGTTTCTGAAAACTATACATTTGTTAATCTTGCCAAACATTGGTTGGGAGAGATTATTGTAATCAGTGTGTGTCTGTGTCCGCAGAGACATCATGTTATATCTCAATGAATACTTGAGATATCAACATGAAATTACATGGACATATACATATTGCTAATACACATCAGATGCAATTATCCATTTGAGTAAAGGTCAAACATCAGGGTCGCATTTAGCAAAAAGGTAAAAAAAAAAATCACATTATTGGTTCTAATTCAATAACGGGTTGTTATAGAAATTTGAGATTGGCACAAAATAAGGGCGAGATTAGGAATTCTCTGAATATTTGTTTCTCATTGAAAAAATATTTTTAAAATGTACAAAGCATATATTTCAAAAAGAAGTGTTGTGACATGTGAGTAATATCAGTCTATGTTTCACAGGTGGTTTGACATTAGTAAGTCACATGGTCAAAATAGCTTTATTTCGAATATCAAACGTGAATGTCCAATATAAAACTAATTTAATACCGGTGTTGGAGAAAGGGTCCAGTAAGCTGTGATAACCACATTTGCCTTCATTTCATGGAAAATGACATTTGAAAGAACACGTCTCATTACATTAAATCAATTATCCCAGTGTCATTCTGACTTTCTTCTTGAAAGGATTCCAATCATAAACTCTTGTCCAGATGTATATTGGGCTGAAGGCCGGTCCATTTGTTATCCGCTCATGGACACTCACCTTGGAATTGTGGTATTCATTTGTTCCGGACACTCGCCTGTCCCTCTCCATCAGATACCACTGCCATGGGAACCGTGCAATCCTCTTTTCCTGAACGGGGAAAGTTAAAAGAGTTCAAACAAACATCTTAAACCAACTCTATCAGATTCGTTTACGGTACTTAGCATAGCCACATTCGCATGTAGCATCCTACCTTCCCTCCGTTCGTGTACCTATGAATTAAAGCCGTAGCGATGCCCGGAATTGTCAGACATACGTTCACAGCCAGTAAAGATGGCAATATTTCATACCACATGATTGAATCCTTTTTAACCGCCAGGCAACAAAGCAATTTATGGCAATCAAATTGCCCCGAAAGTGCCCTCGACGGTTTATTTTGCAAAGACGCTAACAAAATGTCGACCGTCCCGATGACCTATGTTCCTCTAAATATTACTTCCTGTTAATATTTTCAAAATTAAAGTGTAAGGTGGTGTATTTTACTTACATTTTTTTTGATGGTTTTTATTCATTGTAGCCTATGATGCCCTGTATCTTAATTTATTATAATCTATAAGACTTAATGTATGGGTGATTATATGTTATTTATTTCTTTAATATAAATATAATGACTCAAATAAATAAATAACTTTAATATATTGGGTTATAGTGGAGTAAAAACTGCAATATCTACCTCTGAGATCTAGTGGATTCGAAGTTGGAAAAGGAAATACATAAGTCAAATTTAAGTACCTAAATACTTGAATATATTACTAGATTTAATGATAATAATTTGTTATATTCTAACATAGGCATTGTGCATGATAAGTACAATGTGCGATCGTTCTAGAAAAATATAATGTGTGATATGCAGCTTTTTGGGACATTTGACTTAACTTGAAACTAACTAAATCTTTATTGATACACCTTTTTTCCCATTTACTTTTAAAATGGCCTGCGTAATGTGCAACATATTATTGAAATAAATAAATACATAAAGAAAGAAAGAAAGAAAGAAAGAAAGAAAGAAAGAAAGAAAGAAAGAAAGAAAGAAAGAAAGAAAGAACATACTAATTAATAATACATGAAAACGAGAAGCATAGTGTTTTATCCCACAGTGCCCCCTGTCTGCTGTGATGCAGCACTCAACCGTCAAAAAGGAAGTTCAGTCAACGCTTTTGCTGCTAGCCAGCTAACTTGCTAAAAAAGTAAACAAGTCTGAGGGAAGAGGTGAACTTGAGTTGTGTGACACTATAGCCTTACAATCATGAAGGAAGACAAGGAAAACACTCGTCCGAAGGACAAAAAAATGGACATTAAATGTGAAGATGGAGAAAAGATGGAAAAGTCTAAGGAAAAGAAAGAGGCCATGACAAAGGTAAAAGTTGCTAGCTGCGTTAGCTCTGCTGCAACTTCTAAGCGTCTGTCAACGGTTAAATCGTCCCTGAATTAATAGCATGTTTCCTTTCCTTTGCATTTTGTGAGATATAAATTGTGATGCATTTAGTTGATAAGTTAAAGTATAGCGAGACAAGACTAACTGTAATGAGCTTAACCTCAACTTTATGTGACCATTACCAAATCCTTCCCGCTTTCTTCTGCTCAGTGTGCACTAACATAATTACATAATTTATCTGTGATGTGTATCAGATCGTTATCAGGCGCTTACCACCCAGTTTAACTAAAGAAGAGCTTGAGGAGCAGTTACAGCCTCTCCCAGAGGTGGATTACTTAGAGTTCTTCTCTAATGATACCAGGTAAGGAAGTTTGATATAATCTAAAACTTTAAGTTACAGAGGCTTTCAACTAACACAACTGATTTCTCATTTCAGCCTTTATCCACATCTATTTGCAAGGGCTTACATCAATTTCAAAAATCAAGAGGACATAGTTCTCTTCAGAGACCGATTTGATGGATACGTGTTCATTGACAACAGAGGTATGAGCAGAGTACTCCTACTTCTAAGAAGTTAAATTTGACATCATACTTCATGATGATTTACCTGTTTCTGTCTAAATAGGACAAGAGTATCCTGCCATTGTGGAGTTTGCACCTTTTCAAAAGACCGCCAAGAAAAGAGTAAAGAAAAAGGATGCAAAATGTGGAACAATTAATGAAGGTAAAGATTTTAACTTGGCACTTTCCATTTTTATTAGTATGTCAAATCACTCCTGGTTCACAATGCCTAATATTGGAAACATTACTAATACTAACATACAATAAAAAAAAGATCTCCACTTATATAAATAAAAGTTACCATACTTGCCTTTTTCCATTTTTGTTTTAGATCTGGATTACAAAAAGTTCCTTGAGTATTATAATGGAGATGAAGAAAAGTTTACATCCACACCTGAGACTCTGCTGGAAGAGATTGAAGCAAAGTCAAAGGAACTTGGAGGTGAGGTTCACACTTCCTTGAAGTGCTTGTAAAAGTGTCTTTTCAGTGTATGTGAAAAGAGATCCTCTACTAAAGCAATACATTTTTTTAAGGAAAGAAAACTACCCCTCTGCTGGACTTCTTGAAGAACAAACAGGTAGCCTAAATTGTATATAATGTGGCACACATCAATTAAGTGTTGAGCACTTTTTAAACAGCCTAGTAAAGGCTGACTTTATGTATGTCCATATGTTGTTTAGAGACTCAGAGAAGAAAAAAAGGAAGAGAGAAGAAGAAGGGAACTTGAACGGAAGCGTCTGCGTGATGAAGAGCGTCGTAAGTGGAGGGAGGAGGAAAGGAAAAAGCGCAAAGAAGCAGAGAAAATGAAAAGGCTTGAGAAACCACATGAGAAAGATAAGGACCAAATTAAGGAAGAACCAAAAATCAAGGCATGTGGTACTTTGGAGGAATTTGAACATATTGTTCCAAGTAATGATGAATGCCTCATTATGATTTAGTGTCTGTCTTTCATTGTGTAGCTCCTCAAAAAGCCAGAAAGGTGTGATGATGGTGATTCTGAGAAACAGAAGGAGAAGAACAAGAAACCAGAGAAGCCAAATAAAGATGACCGATCCATGGGAAGTGGTGATCACAAGAGACGTCACAACATTGATAATAAAGAAGATCGTAGCCGAAAGTGAGTAAATGAAGCCAGATTTGACAAAGATGGTGCTGGTTCCAAACATAATAATTAAGCATGAGTTGTTGTACACACAGAGTGGATGAAGATGGCCGAAAAGAGTACAGGGAACGTGACACAGATCGAGACCGGGACCGTGAACGAGACAGGGAGAAAGAACGGAGGCAAAAGGAGAAAGAGCGCATCAGACGTCAGGATGAAGATCGGAGGAGGAGGAGAGAGCGTCAGGATGGAGAGAACAGTTATAGGAAGCGGGAAGAAGAGGTGAAAAAAGAAAAAGATCGTGCCTCAGAAAAGAAGAAGGGTGAACACATGGCAGATTCTTCTCACAGTGAAAGGCCAGAGAAGCATGGCAAAGACCACAAGAAAGAGGAGAGTGTTAAAAGAGAGCGTTTACGAAATAAGGTAACAACTCCAAACTGTCATCTGGTAATGCCAGGGTTATCTGTTACAAGTATCCCATTTTGCTTTAATGAAAATTGTTCAGCTGCACAATATCACCTGGAGAAAAATGAGTAAATGAAACAGAAATGCACTTTATCAGTATTTCCACATCATTTTCCAATTTGGTGTTCTTTTTGTAGTGTCATTGTTATACCCTCTTTGTGTTAAGATTGATGAATGCTTTCCATTGTTAAGAATTTATTTTGTATTTTGGTAGCAGGCTCTGCTTTAATATATGCACAATCTGCAATGCAAATAAATCATCCTCTCCGTTAAATGTGCATAAATAACTGATTAGGTTTGTTTTGACACTTCTGGCATAAAAGACACAGAGAGACTGTTAATCTCAGTGTTTCTGTGTTAATGAGTTTCTTAACTGTGTATCTGTTTGTCAGGATCGGCCGGCCATTCAACTGTATCAACCAGGAGCCCGAAGCCGCAACCGTGTCACTGGAGGAGATGAGCTCAAAACTTCTGACAAGAAACCAGATACTGAGACAAAGAAAATGTCTGATAAGGGAGAGGATTGAGAAGAAGTCACTTATGGTGTTTTAAGTTGTTTGAGGAGAGGATTGCAGGCTGCCTGTGGGGCTCAAAGCAGAGTATAGCCACGTGTTGTGGTTATCTGGCTCTCACAGTGATGGAACATGTGGTAGTAGGGCCTCTTTTATTATTTGCTAGGAAAGGGTAACAGTTACCTTTGGAAGAGATCTGACTGTGGGGAACATTAGGTGAAGCCAAAACTTTTTTGGACCATAAAACTCAATGTGGCCTTATTTCAGTATTGTTTCTCTGATATGACGCTTGTAAAACCCTGTAAACATGGACTTTTAATTTATTAATGTCCTCATATCACACTCTGTAGGTACTTGTCAGGTGTCGCCCGCCTACAGTTTCCCTATTTATCCCTACTTATCATATCAACATCTGTCTAGTTTGAACACTGACTGGAATTTTTTTTTTTTTTTTTTTTTAATTTAAACAGTTTCAAGTGTGATTTAAGAAAAACAACTTCATTCTATTTAGGTAGCTAAATAATCCACTTAAAATTATTCATGGCAGCAAGTCTAAAACACTTGTTGTCTTTTGGTCATAGCATGTTGTTCAGGACATAATCTGTATTTCACTTCTTTTCTCTACTAGCAGGGGATTTTGCAATTTTGCAGAGGAGAAATAGCCATTCCCAAGCAGACTGCCATGCCTGCATGCAGACCTAAGTCAGAGCATCCAAACTGTGGCCTTTCCTATTTTCTAACATAAAAAGCTGCTCCCCTCAAAATCTGTGATGCACTAAATACAGCATGAAATAATATAACTGCTGGTAAAGCTAACAATGCCACTTTTGACCAGAATAAAACATCTGTTTGTAGAAAAAAAGTGTTTGGGTTTTGGTTTTTGAAGTTGTTTGTGAAAGTGAAGATTTGTCTGATAAAGCCTTTTCAATAATAATTTTAAATAGTAACTTCTCATAAAATGTAGCACACATGTCACAAAAAAAATAAATATGTACTCTTGTGCTTTCAACAAGTAGAAGCGTACAGTACAGATAAGCAGGCAGTAGGACCTGACCTTGGCTTTGGAGAGGCCAGGTGACAGGACATTTCACTCGTTTAAAATGTCCTGTGCTATGATGATGTCCTATGATATGTCACATGGAGTACCATCATTTCCCTGAAGGAGCCTTTCCAAGGGATCAATGACGTACTACCTAATCTAATCCAGAATACTTGGAAAATACTTTGAGGTTACGTTGAGTACGGCTGCTTTTTTTTTTTTTTAAAACGTCATTATTGGACTAGTGTTTTATGAAAATAGACTACACAGCTGAAGATTTCAACCACAACCGCAGTACTCCCAATGCTTTTATTTAATGTCTACATAGCTATAGTTGTCAGATAAACACAGTACAATAAAATTAAGTATATTAAGAAGAAATCTAAGTATCCAAATGAGTGAGACATAGTACAAGAAGTTCAATAAACGATACACGGTCCATGTTGCCGTTTGGGTTTTTCAAAAACAACATGAAACCAATGGATCATATCATAGAGGAAGAGTTTATTTGCTATAAATGATAAAGAGAGACACAGAGAACATCTTGGTCTCTGAATCACCAAAAGTCTCATTGCAATGTCTGTTTTTATGGTTATCTTCAGAATTGTTTACACAAATCTGTTGATGTAAGTATTTGGATAAGACTAGAATTGTTGCAGACAGACTGGTGCTTCAATTCTTCCAGGGGCCTTGTTGTAGTGTGAGTACTTTTGACATGTTTGTGTCATTTTTGACTTGCTTTAAATAGTAGGGCAGTTGAAGAAAACGTTAAAAAGTTACAGATTCACACCCACATGGCATAATACTACAGTAGTACATTAGTTACATGGTGCAATACAGTACCTCCATAGAAAACCTTTCCACACGTCCACTTCAGTTCTCACAGTCACCAGATGATGTCGCTGTCTGTAAACTGAATGGTCCGTTTGCTGGACGCCTATTGGTTAAAACATCCTCCGTCACTTCCTTCTTTCTCTTCTACCACCGCCATAGTGGGGAAAGGACTGTGGACAAAATGGTAAACAGAAAATCTTTAAACATCCATGCTATTAGAACCTTTAAATGTGTACCGATATATACAAGTCTTAGTAAATATGTCGATTATATTTTATGAGCTTGTATATTGTGCAAAAAGAGGCAATATTAGCAGATTAAGGTGGTTTGGCGGGATAGCCGGCTGCTAGTACTACTGCTACGCATGTTAGCTTAAGAGATGCTACAATTTTAAACTGAAGTTATATTTGTATTCAGGGGGGTTATGTGTAATAAATATTACCCAATAAGCATGCATTGATGACCTTGTGTTTTCTGTGTCTTAGTCGTCCCACAAGACTTTCAGAATCAAGCGCTTCCTCGCGAAGAAGCAGAAACAGAACAGGCCGATTCCTCAGTGGATCAGGATGAAAACTGGCAACAAGATCAGGTGAGCACATCTGTGTTGCATCTTCACTATACAGAACTGGACTCTAGACTATAAGCTGTTTACATAGAGCGACATGTCAGGTCACCGCTGCCAGATTAGTTCATTTTAGATTTAGTCAAGTGTAGCAAAACAGGTCCTACAGTGTGGCGGTATAAAATGATCCATTCATTGTCTTGGCAAATTATGTTCATAGGAAGTCACTAAAGACAAGTGTCACTAAAAGTGTGTACAGTTAGGCGTTGAGTGTAACAAGGTAAACCGCCTAATTGCACAACTCTCCAAAACTACACTCAGTCAGTTTAACTTTTTCCATACGTCTAATCCAAACTAAGAGAAACAACAGTGTTCCTAGTTTAATATTGTATAGACAGGTTTGGACAAGCACAGAACAGTTATTCAGTTTTAAAGATTAACTTGGGAATATTTGCTGTCAGCATGATGGACCAAGATGATGATACATTCAGCACTTAAGAGCACGGTATTGTTATAAAACGTTTTAACAGCAACACTTTCTTGTAGAATATTTTATACTACTCCCAACTCAAAACTAGACAAGAGGACAATGCCTTTACTACAACCTCATGTAGTCATTCAGAAACCAGTTTTATTACATGAAAAATACACTTTAAATCAGTATGTTACCCCCAAAAACTTAAAAGATGTGTGTGTTCTACAGTGATGTAGAGAATGACTCTCTTGCTACAGAAAATTCGCTGCCAAAATGAAGACATTTCTTAACACTTGACAGTCCTAACTGTATGTGTCTCCCAGAAGAATTTGGCATTTTACTGTGATAGTTGGGAGTTATTTTAAAGTGAATGTATGAGGGTTATCCAAGTGAATTCATCAAGATGTGTCGGTATTAAGAAGAATCTTGTTCATCATCTTGTCTGTAACATTTTAATATTGTATGACATCACTGCAGCCTATTTCTTTGGCTGTTCAGATGCTGCCTATACTTAAGAAAGCCAAAAAGATTTCTGATTTGCTGACAAATGCAGGTTAGATTTGTAAAAGGTGTCATGTAAAGCAGGTCTGCAATTGCAGTGCTTTATGTCAGTGGAGCACTGTCATTATCCCTGCTGAGAGCATCTTTCTGCTGTGGAGCCCTTTCCTCTGATCACTACATTAGTGATCAGGGTGCTCTTTGGCTGAAACATTTTAACTTTGCTGATCATAGCACTTAGATGGACTACTTGAAACTGCTTTTCTACCCACTAAATTGCCTTCCTCTTGGATGCTCTTACTTTTTAAATGTCTGCAACTACCATCCCATTACCGCTTGGGTGATTTAGTGCTGTCAGTGGAAAATTATCAAAAAATTATTCCTCAGTGCAGAGTATGTATGCTGTTTGATTGCATATTTGTGTTGTGGTCAATTTAAGACATATGGAGCTTGATTAAGAAAGTCTGAATATGATCTTGGCTTTTTTCTCAAATCAACAATTAATTTTTTGGATATGGATTTTGATACTGTCTGGCAGAACTACACAGATTTCATCTTGATTATTTATTGTCCATACTCTGTGCACTAGGTGTCATTGGGAAAACTTTAACAAAACATCACTACTCATCACAGTACAGATCTTTAGTGTACTGATTCATCTCATGCATTTTTGTAGCATCTCAACAGTTTAACAAAAATATATTTCTAAGAACATGGAAATTGTCTTTTACCCGAGTATCATAACATATTCATGTCTGCTACAACCCATGACAGTGTTACAAGTTGTCATTACTCAACAATACCTAAATGTTTAGTTGGTTCTATGAACATTGGTGTCTCAGCTGAATATTCTGAGAGTGGAAAAACACTTAAATGAGTTCTGTTGCCTCTGAATAGGATGCATTTTTAACTTTCCATTCTGGTGAGAGCAGGTGGCAGGTAGATGGATGGTTTTGTGTATGTTTATATTATGAACAAAGCTTGAAAATGGAAAAGGCTAAGTGCATTTTAATGTAATTGCATTGTCTCTAAAATACCAACTATATGAGGCAATATATTAAACATTTATTCCTGCTAAAAGAACTATTAACACTTGGTATTTTTCAATATTTACATTTTCTCATGTAATTTGCACAGCACATGTTGGGAATTTACACATCGTTTGCCTTCATATAAATCATTCACTCAGTGTTGGAGGAAATGTGTACAACTTTTACTTGTACAAAGCAGAACAGGAACATTTGAGTAAAATGGGTTATCTTTTCTGCTTTGTTTAGAAGAGTTAAAATGCTCTCATGTAACATGCTTGGCCTCTTTATTTTAGGTACAACTCCAAGAGGAGACACTGGAGGAGGACTAAGCTCGGCCTGTAAACATGAGGGTCCGTTGATCCCAGCTTCCCTCCATCTGAACATCTGCCAGGGCATCCAGCTGCTGGGCCTGACCACAAGGAGGGAGCCATGTTATCTGGAGCAGCAGTCTTTTTGTACAGATACTCTGGTTATGCTCATGTTTGACAATAAAAGATCAGTAATCAAACTTGAAATGTGTTCTCATGGCATTTTTTGCCCCTGTAAAAGCAGTGCTGCACAAACCTTAGAGACCAAATGTTTTTTCAGAGGGAAATCAAACATCACTGGGGAACTGCTACTGCTGACTAAGCTTGGCTGAAAGGGCAATAGTCTGAGGATTTTCTGACCACATATTTAACACCATTCCAACTAATGTTTTCATATTGTGGTTATTTCTAGTGAGGTGTTAAGCTGGAATTTGAGGTCTGTCACTATTGGATCAAAAGTAACTTTAATTCAAGAAGCCCTCTGTAGTAGTAAAACAAACCATGAAGTGTTAACGTGTACAAAGACTAGAGGAAGAAGTCTGCCACGTCAATAAGCAGAACTAGAGTTAAGACTTATTTATTTAATCAACACATTGCAAAAATAAAATTTTTACTCATGGCAGTGTTACATTGGATTAGATAATACTGAGTGATCAAATGGTGGAAAATGTTAGAAAACTCAGGTTTTGTATCCAAGAAATGGAAACGAGTTCAGCAGTTTCCTAACTGATCCAACTCTCCAGCTGCCGATCCTCTTTGTCCGGTTAAAGTAGCCTTCATCCTCCGCCTCTCCATCCGCCTCATCGCCATCATCATCATCATCATCATCATCATAGGGGGTTGAGTTCATTGCGCCGGCGCTGTTGTTGTTGACATTTCTGTTGACATTTTGTACACTCCCACCGCAGTGCTCCTCGTCCCAGGTACCAAGTAGCTCCTTCATCTCTAGAGGGGCGTCTCCCTTCAGGTACTGCCAGGCTCTTTTCCCATTATAGTCCATGGCGTCAACATTAGCCCCGAAGGCTCCGACCAGCAGCTTGATGACCATGTACTGTCCGTGCATGCTGGCCAGGTGCAGGGGAGTGAACCCTCCGCTGCCCTTCAGGTTCACATTCACTGGGATCCCCGCACTCTCCGTGTACCGCAGAAGTTTGATCAGGGTCTCGTCCTGTCCCCTTTTGGCCAACCAGTGCAGGACAGAGTACCCACTGATGAAATCCCTCCTTGTCAGCAGATGGGGGTCCTCTGAGATGAACTCCAGAATGGTCTCGTAGTTTCCTTCCACCGCAGACAGCATCCAGGCGTGTTCCATTGGGTACAAAGCCCAGTCTGCGTCCTGACCCTCCCGTGGATTCCCCCCGGCTGTTTGAGAGGACAAGGCACTACTAAACCCACCGTGTGATGCGTTCAGGAGCAGCTCTTTCAGGTATTTCTTACGCATAGCGGGTGTGATCGAAGCCTCTCTTTGAGGAGTCGAGCTGTCAGGGGCTTCTTGTTGCCTCTGCAGTCTCGTCCTACGCTGGAAGCTACTGGGCATGACCTGAATGCCATATTTCGACAGTCTCTCCACAACAGTGCCCTGTCTGGAGGACCCGCTATCGTGGGCGTCGGTATTGCTGACAGCTGGTTTAGATTCAGTTGAGTCACATCCAGTAGCATCTGATCCGCTCTCATACATGCTTCTCAGCTCCACTGCAAACCGACTTCAGCACTACTTCCTTTATTTAGACAACACCCAGAATATCCCAGTGTCAAAATATATACAACCAGTGTTTTCCCACCGGATTTTAATCCCTGTCATGAGAGGAGAGACTTTTAGATCATGTAAACAAAAACACTTAAGAAATCTAGAATGTAAATATACAAAAGTGTAACTAAATGAACACAGAAGCTTGTTCCATATATCCTTCAAAGTCCTTATATGAACACATTAACTTCTTTATGTCAGATTGTAGATCCCCAGTTCACCGGAACTACTCACCTGTTCGATGTCCGAACAAAGCACTCTCTCTCTTTCGCTCTCTCCAGGTGGATCAACCATTAGTCTGTTCAAAGTTCATAGTTACATTTCTGACACACTTATTTTCTAGTCGACAATGCCGTGTTAGTGCATATAAAGTCAAAACAATGAGCCTCGATCTCATAGCGAGGCTCCTTTATTCACAAGTGGAAGTGAGACAAAGTTCATTCTAATCTGATAAAAAACAATGGCAAGAGTCCTTCACATGTGACCACTGATGGACTTCAAAGCAGGAAGTAACACTTTTTCTTGATAATTTCACAACTTGTCAGTTACAGACAGATTGACACTGGAGTCAAATACAAAATGGCAAGTGTTTATTATAAACAAACTTTATTTTAGTAAAACATAAAACATGCATTTAAAATTGCTGTTAATCCTTGGAGAAGCAAAATTAGTCAGTGTCAGGTTCTGGAGGAAGCTCAATAGTCAACTCCTCTACTGTCTGAAGAAAGGCAGCCATCTCTGAGTAGTGATCTGAAAAGGAGAGACAGTTAGGTCATTGGTACAGTTAATGACAGTTGTAGGGAATTTGTACCCCATACCCAATAGTCTATGCAGGTTATTTTGTAGATGTGCAATATTTCACTAGACATCTTACAGTGCAGTGATGAAGAATCTGTATAAAATAGTCCAGAAGTTTGAGATACATTCGTTTATCATTAGTCAATAACGGCTAACCAAGAAATTCAAACTGAACATTAAAATTATGAGTGCATTACAGTACTTAATAGGAAGAGTAATCTACCCTGAGTAGTGTACTTTTAGCCAAATATTGCAGTTTCCAAACAGTAGGAAACATTAAAAATGTATGAATGACAGCTGGTTACTGATCCAACTCAGCCGGTTGCCGAATCTTATCCTAGATTCAACTTTACTGCCTTATAAAATAATATATCTTAACATTTAGTTAGAGCTAAGCCAACTATTTTGGGAATCATGGGTAGTTAGTTAAACTAAAATGAAGCGACTTGGGAGTGGAAACCTTACATTTCTTAAATCATTTCACTTTGATGTAGTTTACAGGTTTTATACCCTACAATAAGACAGAGTGCATAGGATTTTACCTGAACACTTTTGCATCTTCACTGGCAACATGTTTGGGAGAGGACTGAGTATTTCTGGTTCCTCCAGATGCAGATGTGATGCATGTGTCAAACAAGCAAGTCCAGGCAGGGCAAGCTTACTCAGTGGAATCAAGTCTTCAGGTACACTGTACTTCTCAAACTCTGGAGTTAAAAGCCACAAATTGGTAACTTATTCACTCTCACTCTAACCCCCCCCCCCCCCAATTCATTCATTCATTGAATTATGGCATTCAGTGCACATTTCAAACAGGAGCATACTCATGAAACCAATAGACAAATTTATGCAGTGAAAAATAGGGTGGGATTTTACATTCAATGCCACTAGGTGGTAGAGGTGATTATAGAATTGAGCTGCTTCATCTAGACACAGACTAGTTTCTCAAATATTCCAAGAACGTAATTTTTGTCGGTCAACGTTTTCTAAAAGTTAATTAAATTTAAGGGTTACTAGTAAAAGGGCTTGATAGTTACCTAGAGGGTCATAAGGGAAGAACTTCTCAATTTCTGGATACTCCTGAACTTTCTTCTGAGGCTTCACTTTAGTTACCTGTGGTGGAAAAATATTCATTTAGGATTTATGGAAGGTGTAACAATTTATTGATGTGTATACATATACAAGTAGCTGGTATATGTTCTAGTGACCCCTATGACCTTAGTGAGGAAGGATTAGGTTCAGATAAATTGATTATACATTTTAGTTTTATTACAACCTCTGGCTTCAGGAGTTTCTTCTCTTGTACATTTATGGCAGGAGTAGAGACCAGTTTGTTTACTGTGCCCAACGCCTTACGACTAGATAGCTGAGGAGTAACAAAGGTTCTGGCAGTTGAAGGAGTTTTCAGTTTTTCTATAGGGAACACATAAAAATAATGTTGTACCAGACCATTACACCATTTAAAGGAATAAAAAGCTTTGGTGAATTTGTATACCTGGTGCAGACTGAAGCCGCTGTCGCATTTTCAGGCTTGGAGCATGGAGACGTGCATTCTCCTGCTCAGCAAAGCTTATGTTGGCCATTGTATCTGAAAACAAGTTAATGTGAGCTGGAAAAACTTAAAACAATGCATTTTAGTTGTAAAGATTGACACAAAAGCCAGGGCTCGTATTCAGACAACAAAGTAGTTTAGAGATCAAACTATCTAATCACCAACAACAAAATTAAAAGGCAACATTGTGATACTTTGTTATCAAAAATTAAACTTGAAATATTGTCCAACTTGAAAAAGATTAGCAATTGTATTTTTAATTTTAAGTCATTATGGTAATCTTCCATTTTTGGAGTCAGAGCCTGCCTGTTTTCATTATCCCCTCCACTAAAAGCTCACTTACAATCAACTTAGTCCATACATAAAGCAAAGGGGGAAAAAAGCAGATCTTCCGAGGGGTGTACAAGTAATTGACGTCTGAATTGAGATGGTGGTCACATCCCTATAGTTTAGCATATTTGATAAAAAAGGTTATGTTTTAACTCTGTGTGCCTAACTCATTTAGAAGAGTGGCGGTAGTTTAGTAAACCTAAAAGCTCATTTAAGCCATAAACTTAAGTCTAAACTGTTTAATACTGTTAAACAATACCGTTTAATTCTGACCCACTAAACAATTGGTGTAAAATGCAGTTTGTCTTGTCATCCTTTCTTGATCATCAAATCCAACCGACCCATTTGGATATTCAGTTTTGTAATAAATGTGGAAACAGTCATCTTCTATGTCAGTCACCAGTAAAACACGTTGAGTTTTATTATAACAGTGGATGGTGGAGAACACCGGGTTTATGTTGAGTTAATTATATACTTTGCTGGGGGGGGGGGGGTAAAGCATTTTTGATTTGGTTGACATTTCTGAGTTCCAGAGCAAATTAAACAAACGTCTTTAGTAGTTAGCCTAGCTGCTCCTTTCAAACTATTAGCTAACCTTTTTAGCAGATGGAATTATTTAAGTAACGGTAATTTAGGACAGCGTCGCATTCTGGCGTTAGCTTAGTTTTAACCATAACCCCATAATTCATCGCTATTCTAATGTAATCAATGGTCGTTAGCTTAACTGCTATAAATCAGTTGACGTATCGCTTCCGAGTTTAACGTGTCAGTATTATTTTGTTAGTAACTCACCTTTTCCTTACACTAAAGTGCATTACATTATCAGCGGAAAGTGCTAAGAAATAGTGTTATAAGCTTTTCCAAATACCTAAATCGCTCCGCTTCCCACTCAGTTCTCTAGCCAGTTGATGTTTTGGTATGAAATACAGAGGTTCGCGGCTCCTTTTTAAATTCACTGCTTTCATCCTATTGGTCGCTTTAGCCCACACTGTTACAAATGGGCGTTACCAAAAGAAAAGAAAAGACGTTGCTTAGTTCCCACCCATGCATTATCATCGAATTCATTTTAATATCACAGTTAACACCACAAATAAGTAATAATAATAATAATAATAATAATAATAATAATAATAATAATATATATATATATATATATATATATATATGTATATATATATATATATATATATATATATATATATATATATATATATATATATATATATATATATATATATATATATATATATATATATATATGTATATATATATATATATATATATATATATATATATATATATATATATATATGTGTGTGTGTGTGTGTGTGTGTGTGTGTGTGTGTGTGTGTGTGTGTGTGTGTGTGTGTGTGTGTGTGTGTGTGTGTGTGTGTGTAAAATAAGTAAGCATATACTAACACAGTATTTTTGTTTTGAAAAATGTTGTCGCATCCGGTTGTTTTATTCAGATACATAAATTTATCTATTACTTCCGATGTCTTAAACCCTTGAAAATACTTAATATCTTTTGTAAGAGTCAAACTGATCCAAGACATATGTTTTTTTGCTTCCTCGTTAACATTTTGACAATGACTTGCCATTTATTACTAAATTATTGCATTCATTGTAGGGTTCATTCACTGCGGTCTGTTGGCTGTGACTGGACGAGACCAAGAGGGTCGAGAAGGGGTGTTTGGAATATAGTACAGATTTCTAGTTTCTATAAATTGTTAATCCTGACTCTAACTCGCAATTAAACTGAATCACACATAGTTTTTAATTATGTTAAATAACGTTTCGTTTTTATTTTACCGCCGTTTTTGCAGCATTATGCTTAATATTAGCCGTGGAGCCTGTTGATCAGTGGTATATTCCGAGCAGGCCATCTTTCGGTGTAACCTCAACGGTGCAGCTTCCTTTGCTAAATACAGAGAGCAGCAGAGGTTTCGTCCTCCAGCTAAAAGCTACTACTATGGCCTCAACTGAAATAGCAAGGCAAGCGGTGAGTAGCATATTTTACCGAGGTTTATCATTATTATATAATTTGGCATTACATCAAAATATATTATTCAGAATCGCTTTGTGGTATGTATTGAGCGCTAAGATAACCAGCAGCTGCTTTTGTGGTCATTATTGCACCCAAAATCATTGCTATTTAGCTAATCGCCTAATTTGTTAATTGAATCAAAGGTTGCCGTTACAAGCTTAAATACTGATATTTATATAAATATTTTGGACACATTTCTTATATGATATCAGGGTCTAGTCGTAGCTTTATATTATTTTTCCCATTTCCATATGAAAATATGAATGTTTCCTGTTCGGCCCTTTAGCTACAATTCCTGCTAAAAGCGTCGTTTTCTAAATAAAATATGACTAACAGCAGTCACTATAATCGATAAGAGGGTGTCGTTTTACCGTGAACTACTACACACACACATAGGAATCATCTGGGCATTCATTCTGAACGCCCCCATTTCAGCAGGGCTTACGGTGCTCATTTCCGTTATGTTGTTTCTCGCAAGTCCCGTTAACTTTCAGTCGGGCGTTGTCTGATATGTATAGAAAATACGAGTGAAACTGATCTTGGCAGGTTATAAATGGATAAGCCTGCAATTTGCCACGAGTGTGAAGTCTGTCTAGATTTGTGTTTTGGTACAAGCAAGCCACCAAAACTCAGAGAAAGTGCCCAGAATAGCAAGGTTTTGCAGCTTGATCTCCTTTTGTGGCCCAATGGGGGAGATGTGTGTGCTATTTGGCTCTATGTGTCCCAAAAAGTAGTAAAGGTTTCAGGAATTTTGCACTTGCAGCTGATGAGTAAAAGATGTTTGCCTTGTCACATTACCCCCAGTTTTCCAAATAGTCCCTCAGCTGCTTAAACCCAATTTCAACTATCCAAATAATCCACAACTGTCAAGTGCCATCAGCGTGTCTGGTTATTTTAAACTGACCCCCAAAAGGAATGTTTTTTCTCTTAAAGCCTATGCCACATTGGAAAGCAGCACTGTTATGTTAAGCCACATAATGGGCAGGTTGGCTGAGGTTTAGCTGGTTGAGAGCTTTTGCTTTGACATGTAATCTAAATTCTTTGCTTTCCTGTACCTCGTAATGTAGATGTAGGCTGCAAAAATGGGATTCACAGAGATGGAGATGCTCACCACTGGACCACACACCCCCACACTCACGCAACAGTGCTTTTACACTTAGGTGTTTCTGGTCCAGAAGTAGACTGTAAAAATACAGTCAGAAAAATGAATGGAAATGCCAAAAATACAGGATTAACCTCTGTGTTCAGAGTATAATAAGAAGATGCACAGGTGTGGTGACATTATGCCCTCAGTCTTTACTGTTTTATTAATTTTAAAAAATATATATTATTTTTTTATTAACATTACAATTGTTAGTGTGTTCTCTTTGGTCAGTTTTCAAAATAATTGCAGGTGCATCTTCAGGATTGTTCAGTGTTTGTGCTATTCATTACAACTGAAATGAACAGTGTTGTTTTCCATATATGTACATTGTGGTTAGCAACCGTCTCGACGGTGAGAGGAAAGTTAGAGCTAAGGAAACAGGAAGTCTGTCACATTGCACCTGAATTCACACTCAAAGAATTGTATAATTAAAGGTGGTGGGGATTTTTTGATTAGAGTCACTTCTAAATAGTTATTTCAACAGTGATTATAAATGTGAATTGCCCCAGCAAGGTGAATCATAAACTACTTGTGTTTTCTTTAGGGTGAAGGTGCTCGTGCTGTACCTCTGTCTGGTCATGTTGGCTTTGATAGCATGCCTGACCAGCTGGTCAACAAGTCTGTCAACCATGGATTCTGTTTTAACATCCTCTGTGTTGGTGAGTATGTCATGCATGAAATGTTTTTCCTGTCTTACCCCAGGTCATAAGACAACGTATTTGCTTCACTGAGAGCCAAGCTTTTCAAAACAGTTTGCTCTGTATTTGAAGTGCATGAAGATTTTATGCAAACATTTCTTTGCATCAGTTGCCACTGGTTATTATGATGTTGAAGGTTCAGGTAGGAAATTCAGAAATGTCTGTTATTAGTAAAATATCAGTTTAAATTTGATCAAATTACTCATCTGCATAGATGGTAAGGAGACTGTGTACAAGTTGACATCTCCCTGTTGTTTACTGGGCTTGTGATTTTTTTTGAGAATTGTTGCATTCTAGGCTAATAATATTTTATTTGTCTCCATGAACTCATTTACAGGTTTACAAGGTACAGCTAAACGTATTGAATGCCGCACAATATAGTAGTTTTACTTGCTTTATTATTTACTTATTTTTTATGGAGATGTTGTTTCAATGTAATGATAATTTTGGAGATGAGAAGAGCTGTCTAATAATTCACAGTTCTTGTTATTATTTTTTTCAACTCAATGAGGAAATACAGTACTTATAACTGATATTTGGGATTTTGGACAAGGCTATCTGTGTGCAGAAACAGCCAAACATTGTTGTTTGGGATCAGTAAGGCAAGCCTTTTGTTCTTCTGGCTTTTGTTTTTTGGGAATGTTTCACGTATTACATTTCATTTTCTTAATCCTCACAAATGTTGTAAATCTTTTTTGTCCCTCTCCTTTTTTACCACCATTTCCTAGCTTTTATTTGACAATGTCTGTTTTATGCAAGACTGTATGCTGTCTGTTTTTGTGATTTGTGTTTGTTTTGAGGTAATCCGTTTGCACATTTTTGAAGGTTTTAATGCTAAGAAACATCTGGTGGCTGTTTTGTACATTTGGTTTGTATGGTTTTGATTTACCTTCAAACTGTTCCAGTGGGAAGTGGAAAGGGTCAACAAAAATATGTTGTTGGTTTTATTTATTTATTTATTTAAACGATGTTAACAAAAGTAATTTTATACTGTGTGTGTGCTGTTGGACCAAAAGTAAGAAACTTTTCAGATAAATATTAATCACAAGACTTTATTCAGGGAATGTGAAAACAAAGATTTAGAAACCATAACAATCTGTAATTGTATAAACTAAAAAAAACTCCGTACAGTAATGCAAATGATACTTAAGCCAAAGGAACTTTGGTATATATATATATATATATATATATATATATATATATATATATATATATATATATATATATATATATATATATATATATATATATATATATATATATATATATATATATATATATATATATATATATATATATATATATATATATATATATATATATATATATGACCGTCATCCTTACCAAGCAGTCACCTCTGTTCTGTTGTAATTTCCAATGTGTGGGTCTGGATCTGTGCCAAACAAGATACCACATTACTTTAAGCCCAAAAGGTTTCTCCACAGTGATTTAGCCTGTTCTCAGACATAGACAATAACATATGGTTACATCAGTTACTTGACATTTTGAAGGAAATCCTGGACATTTTGGACATATTGAGATATCTGGTAAAAACATGCTTGAAGTGCAGAACAGGCTGTGATGAATAAAAATAGCATTTCTTACAGAGTGAGCTTTGTAACTGAGTCATCTGACAGACACAATGTTAGAACACATCAGCCAATAATGACTTATTACTGCTAATTTTTAGTGATTATAAGCCTTGAATGTCAGTATGTCAAGTTCAATAGATGTTTTGTTTCTGTCTCTTTTTCAGCACCATTTAGAACCTCTTATTGACCTTCTGTGGGTTTTCAAGTATGAGGGGTAAAATGGTGGAAAACATGGCTGTGTATAGGACAGTGTGGTTGAATATACACTATAGGAAAACATAGTTTGTGGCTTCTAGTATCTGGATACAGTTACAGTCACTGAATGATGCATGTCTTTTTCCTTGTTAGGTGAGACTGGTCTGGGAAAATCCACTCTAATGGACACACTGTTCAATACCAAGTTTGAAGGCGAGCCCACCCAACACAACCAGCCAGGAGTCACACTGAAATCCAACACTTATGAACTGCAGGAGAGTAACGTGCGCCTTAAACTCACTGTCGTCAACACAGTGGGCTTTGGGGATCAGATCAATAAAGAAGACAGGTAACTGTTTGGACATTATGGTCATCTGTGCTTCATGCAAAATAATTTTTTTCCCTTTTTTTTCTTTTCTGGTCAAATTATGAATCTGTTAAGGAAATAACCGGCCAATTATTTGACAGTAAAAATAATTGCTAGCAGCTGCTGTTTCTCTTATACATCTCTGTTTTTACCACTTAAAATACAATAAGGTGCATACCCTCTTTGGCAATACACAAATGTGATATTGAGGATAGAAAAGGTAGTAAAAAACTTAAGTTCTAAAATGTTTTTACTGTAGGTAGTAGAGCAATGCAAGACCTAGTAAAGATACAGCTAACGCCGAAACTCTCCCAACATGTATTATGTTGACATGACTGACTTTTGTTTTGGCAGCTACAAGTCCATTGTGGAGTTTATAGATGCTCAATTTGAAGCATATCTTCAGGAAGAGTTGAAAATCAAGCGTACGCTACACAGTTACCATGACACCCGCATCCACGCATGCCTCTACTTCATTGCTCCCACGGGTCACTCGCTTAAATCCCTGGACTTGGTGACAATGAAGAAACTTGACAGCAAGGTGAGCCTCTGTTCACTTTATTAATGTAATGATGGCTTTATAAGTGTATGGGTCAAATTTAGCACTGTTGCTGTGGGAGCTGGAGAGTCATTTGTTCAGAGACCTACTTTGACTTGTGGGCATTTTCCATCAATACCTGATCAATACCGGTTAGTGTTAGGGTTTAATAATGGTGCCTGTATACTAAAAGCACTGCACAGATTTGTTGTAGTTGATTCTCAAATGTAATAGCCGTGGGTTTGACTTGAGGGTTGTCGTGATTTGAATCTCAACTTTCACCTGTTATTATGAAATAAAGGGTGGATGCAACCAAACTTTTATCACTTTCCTGTGTGTCTGTAAGGCTTACCCAGTATGATGTAAGGGCATTTTTTGTTATTTCACAAAAAGTATTCTTTGTTTGAATAGAATGTTCCAATATTTAGAGTAGTTGTAGTAAGAGTAAAATAAACTTTCTAATTTATAAAATAAGCATTGCATCCTCATGGTACTGTAAAAACAGAGTTACTACATGGTACATGTTTGGACATCTGCAGCCACCACCAGTTCAGTCTATCATGCTGCTTTATAATGATGGAGATCTTCCTGTAAAATAATGAATTTACACTCAAATGAATATTAGTTAAGTAGGAAAGTTTGTACAGTGCTGCTATCTATGTATGATTCAATTTATACATTTCCTCTGAAAAGCAGAACATGTTCTAAATATAGATTGTCCACAGTATAGACTCACCATATTGCCCCCTCTTCTGTGTATGGGTTTTCTTGCTGTAAATCCATGTTGCCCTGCAGCAGAATCCTGTTAAATATAATACCTATTGTAATGACCATGTACATATATAGTCTGTGCAAATCCTCTGCTACTGTCTGTGTGTTTGCTGCATTTGATCCATCCACTCATAAACCTTTCTAGGCCATCTGCCTGCATGCAAATTGGCTGTTGTCTTGTAATGGCGTTGGTGTAGGTCAGCTGTGAAATGTAGTCAGCTCGGCGACTGCTGCTTAGTTTTTTTGCGATGTCCTTTTTTCTCAGTAGCTTATTTGCATGGAGCTCCTGGCTTTTGTACAAAGAACCGGCTCCCTGTTTACCAGAGCAGCTGTGCCCTCCGGCGAGAACTAGCAACAGCGTGATCCAGAGCAGAACCCAGTCTGTTTACACGTTCACCTAGGGGGCATTCAGACTCTGCCCTGCCGAAGTGTCCATAGTATGAAGACGGTCACATGACCCTGATTTTCTCTTAGTCAGTGCCTATATGACAGTGACCCTGTGTGTTTTGTCACCTGTTTGATCCACAAGCAGGAGCTCTTTTTTCTGTCTAAATAGCCTGGATAACAAAGAAAGAATAAATGTTTTTGAATTTCTTGAAGTCAGAATCTTGACACAGTTTTCAGAACAGTGGATCTTTCTGGAGCAGGAGATTGATGCCTGCCGTTCTCTTTTTTGCATTTACTATTTTTATCCTTGAGTTTAAGAATGTGTAATTGCCTGCAATGCACCAAGGCCTAATTTGGAGAGATCTTGCAGCTTGAGAGAAGAATATAATTTTAAAAGTTATATGTAAAATGACTGCAACTCCAACATATGCACAACATGTATGTTGTGATTTTTCATATTTGTATAGTTGATATTCATAATCATTTTAGTGCTGCTGAATATGGGTCAGTACAGGGAAATAAGTGCCTAAATAAATGTATGTTGGATTAAACACAGTTCAAATACACCCTTATTGTCTGCATTTGGACTTGCAGATGAAGATAAGGAAAAATTGCTGCTGACAGACATCCTCAAGCTGCTCTATATTTAGCTGCATATCTGCAAGTATTTCTGCACTGTGTCATTTTGGAGGCCTACAGTAAATATCTTTTTTTAATCTACAGGTTAATATAATTCCAATCATTGCCAAGTCGGACGCTATTTCCAAGAGCGAGCTGGCCAAATTCAAGATCAAAATCACCAGTGAACTGGTGAGCAATGGTGTGCAGATCTACCAGTTCCCCACTGATGACGAGTCTGTGGCAGAGATCAACTCTACTATGAATGTAAGACTTACAACAGGCTTTGCATACACACTCATACAATATACTCCATAGTTCAGAACAGAAGTAAGTTCATAGTTGTTATTTTTTTAGACTGAAGGCTCTAAATCCAATGGAATATAAAGGGAAAATATTGTTGACATTTTCTCAACATAAATTCTGGCTCAGCTGGCATAAAAGCATGTGATGTAGAAAGAGGACAAGCATCGTCTGTATCTGCTCAGACTGTTAGGAAGCCACCCCATGCAGGGAGGAGTGTATTCAGAGCAGCATAATCAGCCCGCTCAGTCTGCAGGAAGCTGGCAGTGTGGGAAAGAGCTTGTGTCCACTGACAGATGAGCCACAACTCACTTAGCTGTTTATGAGGTCAAATACATGGAGATGCTTTAACACTCCCTAATGGAGTGTTCAAGGCACTCGCCTTTCAGTGCCTGTTGTAGAGTTTGACCGGAGCTCTATTCTCATATATAATGTCTTTTATCTTACTGTCACAACTGTTAGCACTTTACTGAATAAACTAACTGATAATGGTCTTTCTAAGATAACACCGCTCAGACATTTAACCAGCTGTAAGTAAGAGAATTTCTGACTCCTCATGCACAAATACAATAGCCACATTAGCACTCTTGGATTTACAGAGTGATAAACCATTGCCAAAGTTGATGTGTTTTGAGCAGAATGTGTAGCTCTTTCAGGTGTGGATGGCAGCCTTTTTTGTCTCTCTTTATCAGAGCCATTTGCCTTTTGCTGTGGTGGGGAGCACAGAGGAAGTGAAGATTGGAAACAAGATGGTGAAGGCCCGGCAGTACCCCTGGGGAACAGTGCAGGGTAAGCCTGGGTCACATGCTGTACAGGAAATGAATGTGCTCCTTCCCAGTAGGTCTGCTCCCCTTATACTCCTCTGTAGCAGCCGCAAAATACTTGATAGCCAGTTATATAACTCTATATAGCTGCTGCAACTTCTGTGCATTTGTACATTCTCTTACAACTGGAGCAGTTCTTGCGTTTTCATATATCTCTAACTACATTTGAGTTTATTTCATGTTAACTTAGTTGAACAGTTTAAACAAACAGACTCTCTGTTATATAGTTCTAGTCAGTAGTGCACTATCATAATAGTTTTCTTGGCTCACAGAAGTATCTACAATGACTTCAGATCATCTCTTCAACTTTTTACCGAGTGTGTATTTGTGTCAACTCGTGTATTCAGCGCCTCCAGCTTAAAACTGAAAGTCAGTGTTTAAACCCCATAGATGGTGTTTCATTTGAAATCTACTGTGCTGAATTCCAGCCAAAACGATGAAAAAAAAATAATCGTCATAATGCTCACTGATTGTACTGTATAATATTTCTGGTTGGAGGCTTTATTTCACACGCAGTCAATTTACCCCTGACTATGTGCATGCATGAATGTATCACATGGTCTTTGGGTGTGCCGATGTTTAGTTCAGTGAACTATCCAAATCAGCAGACAAGCTACAGACACAAACACTGCTCTGTTTCAAACCGGAACTTTGAACAGGGGTCTGTGAATTGCACTTGAGTGAATTATAGGATATTCTGTGACTTCTAGGGTTTCTGATTCTTTAAATATTTACATTTGCTGAAAATAATATAAATGGTTCTTTCAGATTGTTAGATTATGGGATTTATAAGGAACTCACCCATGGTTAATGTGTTATGTACAATAAATTATGATTGGCGTAGACAGTTTGGACATGTGCAGAGAAGCTATGCAATGTCAGCAGCAATAGAGCATATTTTAGACAATAACAATGTGTACCAGTTCATTTTTATGCTATAATTAGCCTGTCTTTGCACTGGGAAAAAAAATACTATTTTAAAAACAAGTTTAAAAAAATGAATACAAGATATTTTATTTTGAGTTAAGCCAAAAAAAAAAAAAGTGAAAATTATCTTGGTCAGATTTCTAAAATCCGACTTTCCAGATCTGTAGTCTATAAATCAATTCTTATATCTCACTTTTTAGGTGTTATTTTACTCTCATTTTAACCCTGTAAAACCTGAATAATTGAGACATTGACAGAAAATTCCAGTTCTACCCCCCTGCAAAGAATATATATACAGTATCACTGGGTCTCAATACTCAAATATTGTTATTTTCGAGCAAACAAAAGCATAATATAACACAAACATGTTTATGAAAAATTTTAATTTTGTTTCAAAATTGGCAAAGTTCTGCCTCCTAACAGCACTGAAAGGCCTCTGGTGAATGAATTCCTCCTCCTGGTGGATTATCTGTGTATTGCATGTATCTTATTGTATGCATCAGATTTTTAAAGAAAAAAATATCACACTGATCATTTAGAAGGCTTCAAAACTTATGGTTCAAATATGATACATTTGCTGTTATAGGGTTAAGTGAGATGACATAATTTGTCTAAAAATAAGAAAAATACACTTGGTAAGATTTGGATTTGTCTGCTGCTTCACGTTTGCCAATTCCTTTTCGCCACTATAGTATTCTGTTCAAAGCAACCAGAATCCCACGATAAGAACATTTTAACTCACAACACACAGCGGATGTTGAGATTAATTTACTGCCTCTGTTAATTTGGGTCCAAATCAAACAAACAAACCAATTAAGGCCCCAATAGACCAGTGACATTGATTAGTAAAGTAAAATGACTGTTCTATCGAAGTGGCCTTGTGACTTTAAAGAGCATGATCCAATGGCTTCACTCCCCCGATGGAAAGGGCTGTGCGACAACAAGATAGAGTAGTGAAAACATTCTAAATGTGCTTTGCACTTAAAGTGGTATCGATTTTTCCAGGTGGCTTGAATACATTTTGCCCCTGGCTCCCGTTTTCCATGTTGGTACTAGTGTCTGCGTCTCTTAACTAGGGAACTAGGTAATAAATTGACCAGGGATAAATAAGCCAACTGTAGAAACTGACTCTTTAATGTCATGAGTATCAAATGCCAAATGATGATATGAATAACATACATGTGTTTCTCATAGTGGAAAACGAAAATCACTGTGACTTTGTCAAACTGCGAGAGATGCTGATCAGAGTGAACATGGAGGACCTGCGAGAACAGACACACACACGCCATTACGAACTCTACCGCCGGTGCAAATTGGAGGAGATGGGCTTTAAGGACACAGACCCTGACAGCAAACCCTTTAGGTATGAGGCAAATTCTGTTTCCACGTGTTCTCGGTTCCATTTGATTTATCCTTTTCAAATTACTGGGTTCAGTTCATTGCTAGCTCTATTTAATCATTTCAGGTCAAATTCATTTTATTTGTTAGTGTACGTTACTTGTTTACAGCTCATCTTGCTTTCGTCTTTCTCTCCCCTGTCATCTCTCAGTCTGCAAGAGACATATGAAGCTAAAAGGAATGAGTTCATGGGTGAGCTGCAGAAAAAAGAAGAAGAAATGAGGCAAATGTTTGTTCAGAGAGTCAAAGAGAAGGAGGCTGAACTTAAAGAAGCAGAAAAGGAGGTATCCTCATTATTCTCTAGGGCTGCTTTATTGCAGAATGCATTATTCACAACTAATCTTTTTTTTTTTTAATTATTATTATTATTTTATTTTCTAACTCGAATCTGTCATGTTTTTGTCACATAGCTGCATGAGAAGTTTGACCGTTTGAAGAAACTCCACCAGGATGAGAAAAAGAAACTGGAGGAAAAGAAGAAGACCCTGGATGATGAGCTCAACATGTTCAAACAGAAAAAGACTGCTGCAGAGCTCTTGCAGAACCAAGCCCAACAAGCAGGGGGATCCACCACACTCAAGAGGGACAAAGAGAGGAAAAAGTAAGTATTGTTCTCTTCCCCCCAGTGTCTTTATCCTCACACCACAGGTTCAGGAAACCACCTTCAGTTGTGTGGACTGGAAAGGCTGACTACAAAGAGGAACAAAGAACAAACGAGTACATGGATATTACGACTGTGATTGCAGTTATTGTGCCCTTGGATTTTCTTTAGATTAGAGTGACATAGTTCACTTACAAATTCCTTATGTTCGGTACACTTTGTACAGAACAGCTGCAGATGAAACTCAATTTTGTCCAGTCTCATTAATAGCACCTCTCATTCGTGGCTTTTTTGGTCACATCCTCTCATAATCCACCTGAGAATTGCCCAATTTAATACATTTGTTAGAAAAAGCCTGAAGCCAAGGCGGTGTAGATGGTTCTCAGACTTTTCTCTTTTGTAAGAGGTAGACAAGTGCTCCAGTTTACCCACTGTAATCTAATGGAGAATTTGGTTAACACTAAATTCCACATAATTCACAAGTGTGGAAAAAATAAAATATATCTAGTGTTTGGGAAACTAATGAAACAGAGTAGCTCTGCACATGAATGTAGAAAAGTAGCAGAGTTGGATGAATTTCTGTAAGAAATCATCACTCTGCAATTACATGCTGTTCTTGGCGCAAGATTAAATAAAATGATCAGAATAAGTAGCCTTATTAAATCTGGTAACCATTACTGAAAATTTAAAAAGAAGCTGAAAAATGTTTTAATTTTTCCTCCCTTGACAGTTCATAATTCTATTAGCTGTGTGTTGGAAACTACTTAACAGTTTAATACATCTGTCCTGAAGTGGTCCCGAGACAGTTTTCTGGTTTTAATGTAAAAGATATAATCTCTCCATTTTACCTGTCACATATTTTCTCCTTTTTCTTTTGGTTTATATGCAGAATTCATAACCAATGAATTTAAAAGACTGTTCTTTAAACTATGTGTCATGCTTAGAGGCGGCGTTGATCGCCAGATGTGTTCACGTATGGTTGCAATATGTTATTTACATTGTTGGCCGCTTTCATGTTAGTAATCAATTCCTGGTTTTGTGTTGAAGCTGATGCGACTCCGTGCCTGTTAAAAAGGAAGAAGACACTTGCACTGAGAAGGTTTTGTTTTGTTTTTGCTTAATTTCTTTTATACTATAATTTATTTCTTTCACAGCCACTTGTCTGTATGAGCTCTGCCTGGAACATTCCTCCACCTGTCCAGCAACTGACAATGGGCCACTGATCAAAACCAGTTTTTGAGGCACTTACAAAAATATCTATGTTTAATCTCCAGGCCACAGGCAGTATTTTCTGCCGAGTAGGCCATGGTTTTGATTACTGCTTGTTATTTTGCTGTGAACTTGTCCTTTGAGTGCATGTGTCACCTATGTTGCATCCATAATGTTTTCCAGTTAATTCCTCCCACACTTGCTGCATGCTGCATGAAGCACCTTTTCTGGTAAGACTCCCTTCTTGAGTTACACCACAGTCCGTCTAAAATATAACTAGACAAAAATAGTTGAGTGAGACAAATGTATCAGCTTATTATATGCAAATAGATGTAAAACATTAGAAGTGGTTGAGAGGACTGCAACTACCCGGATTTTTTTTTTTTTTCATATAATCATCTAAATTCATACGATTCTAGCTCGATTACATGAATATGATAAATTAGAAACATGAATATCCACGGAAGCACATCACTGCCACTGAAAAAGTTAAATAAATAATTAAATAAAAAGCCCTGCAAGTCAAAATACTTACTTAAAATTTTTAAATAAAGAGAAATTATAATGGGACAGTATCTCCATAGTTTGACTTACCATCTCATTGTAGTGTCTTACTATCTTAAGTAACGAGAAACATTAAAATAGTTGTAGTGCTAAAATATAAGATAGACTCATTATTTTGAGGTATTAATGGCCTTCAGTATTATTAGACAAGTATCTCCCTATTTTCTGATGGCCAAATCATAGATATTATTTTTTAAGTGTTAAGTAATTGTTTTGATTTACGCAATCTTTTTTTTTTTTTTTTTCCTAATTCAATGGCAGAAAAGGGCCTCCATCGACATCTGTGTTGGTAGACTTACATTAGATCAAGAGAGTAACATCTGTAACAACAGCAGAGTCAGTCGCATCCTTGGGCTGGCAGTGTTTACCGTTCCCTTGCCAGCTTCTAAATCAACCAGTTTATTGGACCTTCAGACGCCCATTTGATGCACTGTCCCATCTGCCTCCCTTAATCCACAACAGTCTTTTTGTGGCTCTCCCAAGTCCTTCCCCACACAACTCGGCTATCACACAAAGAGCCATTCAAGGCTGGACTAAGACTAATGGGTCATAGCAGAGCAACAAAATGCCCCGGGGTCTTTCTCCGTTTATAGAGATGACATGTTTTGTTGATCTCGTAGCCATATGACCACCCACCCCCCACCCCCTCCCTCTTGAGTCAATACAAAAGCGAAATCCACAGAGAAGGATGTTGTTGAGACTCAACCGCTGGGGAGGGTGGAAGAGAACGACGACATCTGTCTGGCAATCTGTAAACTCAAGCAGCTCAGCAGTGTTAAAGTAGATGAAAACAAGCTGCTGTTTGATACCGAGAGGGCGACATTGAGACAAATGACTTAACACTCAAGGGAGGGAGAGCATGTTAAAGAAAAAGAACCATTAATGGGAAATTTAGAGGTCATTCTTCTTAATTTCAAACATGTTGGCACTTGATCTTTGCACACTCGGACTTTCCTTTTCCAGCATGTCGTCTAAATGTCATCTGTTCACTAATGTTGATGTAATGTCACCAATGTCAAACTGTGTGTCCTGATGGTATTTTAACCCAAAGAAAGCATTAACAGCCCTTCTCTTTTATTTCCAGCTTAGGATTCCTGTAGAAAAAGTGCTCCCTTGTGGCCATCCTGCTGTGAATGAGTTCCCACCCCATCATCCTTACAGTCCCCCCCTCCCTTCCCCATCTTCACCCTCACCTGACCCCCATAATCCAATCCTCCACATGTCCTCCCCTGCTATGTGGAAGACCCTGGGCATTGCTCACAGTTTTGACTCCTTTACACATCACTTTTATGTGTTTTATTATTTTTTTTTCATGCTGAATGGTGCTTGTCTTTTATGTGGTTTTGAACAAGCAATTATTTGGCCTGTTTTTTTTTTTTTTTTTTTTAAATATAAATTTGGGGGCGGGGGGCAAAAATGCATTCCACTTTTATTTTTATGTATAATGATTCTTTGCATGTCAGAGTGTGCTTTTAAAATATTAACATACATGACTACTGTTGTGATGGGCAGAAATGTGTTGAGGCTAAAGTGAAACATCGGGTACTGGGACATGCAAGTAGATTTTAGATGACTACTTTTACTTGAGTAGAATTTAAGTAAAGTAAAAATACTTTTACTTAAATTGCAATTTTTTAGTACTTTTTCCACCTCTGGTTTGAGCTGTTGGAGATTACAAGAAAGATAGAAATGAGGATTTAGCTGGCAATATTGAAATCATGTAATGAATAATATATAAACTGACCCATCTTCAACAAAAGGATATTGGCCATCTTACTGAGCCTCTTAAGTAGTAGTTTTATAAAATCAGGTGTAATGGATGATTATCTTGATAATGCTCAAGATAAAGTCAATTGCAATTCCACTAAATATTGCTTTAGTCATTATCTTGGAGTAAGAGTTAATTTAGAGATGTAATGTGTCCCTGTGCTGATGTCATTTCATTTTAGTCTGATGCATGAACATATGTGAGTCTAATCTCTTAGTCACTTCTCCCATACCTCATTCATTGTCATGTGTTATGTGCATACTTGTATTAGCTTTCACATTTGCACTTTCTTTTACACAAATGTGATGTTTTTGAATTTTTTTTATATATATCTATATATATATAATGTCAGTGCAATTGTAACTTTCTTTTTGTTTTTTATTTTTCTCAATATGAAGGCACATTTAAAGTCATGCATCATTTTGTCCAATGTCCTGCAGGGACCAATGTTGTTTGTATCAGTGTTGCGCCTAAAATATATTATCTCTAAAGAAAATAAAGGCCATTTTTCACCAAATGTTACAACTGTGGCCATAATCATTGTGTATGACAGATTAGAAGTTCAGATGGAGAGAAAAGATGGTTCACTTCATGTGAATATTGAGGAGTTCCAGATGCTTTTAAATTTATAACATGATTATTCAAGTCCTCTGGGCAGTAAATGGTGTTTTTACTTTAACAAACAAGACTTCTCAAAAATCAAGTCATCATTAAGGTAAAATGTTGATTTTTTTACTGCTGTTTTGTTGCATCAATTCAATGCTTGCATCATAGTGTTTCAACTGACCTCAGTTTTTCCTCAGTTTTTCACTTTTCATTGTGGTTCCTCGTGACATCAGAGTCAAAACATGGTGAGAGAAGAACCGTTCCCCCCTGGTAATCCTCAGCTCATTGGTCTATGTGTATTCACTTTCCTTTGCAGTAATCCCTGGCTCTGCACTGAGTAGGTCTACAGCCCTCAAGCTTTGCTAAACGACCAACGTTTGTGGGTACTGAGTACCTCAGTTGTGACCAGAACCTTTGTGGACCCCGTCCTTCAGGGTTATTTAACCATTACCTGCTCTGCATTATATTGGTTAATATGTATCTGTGTTTGCTGCTTATCTAACCTCACCTCATGTTGAGCTGTCTAATACTTGCTTTAGTGCATATTGAATTGTTTGTTTTTATTGCTTTTGTATTTACTAACACCTTTGCACTTCCATTCAGATGGATATTACATGCACATAAACTAGCATTTATTGTGATATTAGTATATTATGTTTACAGTTTGGTGCACAGTGCAGACATTCACATATTGTAAAACATCCTGCAGAGTGCATTCATCACATTAAGAACCATACAGCATCATCACCATAGGCAATATCACTTTATTATCTGATGCTTAATGTGTGTAATGTGTATGATCACTAGGGTTTTAGCACTTGATTATGTGTCTGATAATCAAACCTAAATCTTTTTTCTCCCTCGTCTCAGATGCACTTCTAAATGTTTGGCTCAAGCTTGTCTGTGTTTCTGCTTTGACATCTCTAACTGCTGGATTTCTGTCTTTGTCTCTTTAGCTTCTTTTAATCTGTCTTGACCACCTGAAGAGGGGATTGCAGCTTCAGCAAGAACTAAGCAACCTTTACCTCTTCCCATTTTCTTTCACTGTATCAATTTTTATTTTAGTTTTTTCCTCCCATTGCATCTCCCTTGTTGAACATGGCCTTATGTGGACTCGCATGGTATTTCTGACCACCTAATGAAGCTAAGGTTGGGAACTGGGCACAGTTAAATCCACTATTATGTCTTAATTTACTGTATATAAAGAGGCTCTTATGTCAGTTAGTGGACCTCATCAGTGGGCTTCATACATTTACAGGATTCATAGGTGAAACCATTATTTGATTTTTACCTGAATGAAATTTGCAGTGATCTGCACTATGCACACATCTTTTCAACAGGAAATATAATTCCTACTACAAAGCACACATCAGAACAACATGCCACTAGAACATTGTGGCTTGCTGATGGCAAATGTGTCAAGGACAGAAGCACTTAATGCATTATGTATAATGTGTTGTGAATTAGAAGTCATGTTATTTTATTCATTCTAGTTATGTTTGAAATGAAATCTCATGAGTGTTTTTGAAGTATGAAATCACCATATACACAAAAAACAAAAATAATAAGTCATAGTCATGCAGAAGCCAAAGCAATATGTTATTCTTACCACTTCATTTGATGGTGACCTGTTTACATGTCGCTGTTGGATACCATGGAGGTCACATGAAATGGCCTTTTAGACATTGTGCTTTAAAATTCACCAGCCTATTCTATATTTTGCATGCATCTTTATTTCAATGCCGCTGTGATCTTTGACCTTTGACATGCTTGTTTTTATCCCCTTAATAACTCAGTTTATGCAGTCTGTTTCAACTTTGTTGCTGTTTTCTTCAAATGGTGCATATTATTATTATTGTATATTTGCTCTGTCCTATGATTTCAGCTCTCATTTTGCCAAATATTAGTCAAAGATGAAGTTGAACTGAATCCCAGATAGGAGTATTAAAGAATACTCATGCATTTATATAATTTATAAGGATATATTTTGTGTATTGAAGTGAAAACTTGTTGTTTATTACCTATGATCTTTGGACGTGACTCTGAGTGTAAAGTAACATTTTGGTGTCAGGAAATGCCATACATTTTTCTAAGTATCAGTCATCACCTCTTGTAGTCAAAAACTCTCCCACTCTACAAATGATTCAATATCTTACTTAAGTTTGATTCCATTGATGTACATTTTCAATAAAAAAAAATGTGATCCAAACTTAAGCTTTTGTATTTCATTAGTAAAGTTGCATATTTTCTTGTCACGGTTAATTTTCCTCTGTGAACGATAGACTTTTATGGTGTATGCATGTATGTATGTATGGTGAGGAAATTTAGTCATCACTTTATTTTCAGACATTAGACTATACAGTGTAATAAACAACTTTTACCAGAAAAAAATGAAGGTGGGAAAAATTTACATGAATTTAGTTTGTAGGCAGACAAAAAACAGATTATTTAATATTGAGTATTTAAATTGAAAAACTTCTTTAAAAAGATACATTGTCCAATAAATTACGTAACTGCTGTGTTGTACAGCAATACCAACTCGCCAATGAATAACCAACTATTTTGATAATTCCAATTATTTAGTATGAAACATTTTTAAATAACATAATTTACTGGCCCAGCCCTTTAAATTTGAGGAAGCTTTTATAGTTTCTTTATTTCTCAATGAAAATAAAGTAAATATTTTTGGTTTTCTGAACCAACATATTTTGGAGGATGTAATCTTTGGCCTTTTCCACAATTTTATAACTTAAAAGCAAATTTTAAAAAGTTACATATTAGCAATGAAAACAGTCAGTTTGAACCATACTCAGTATCTGAAATGTAAGAAAAAACTAAATAACTAAGGTAATAATTAAGGTAAGATAACATTAATATACACTGACACAAACAATTTTAACAAGTTCTGTAAATTAATGTCTCTACATTAAACACAATAAAAAAAGAAAATGAAAATAGTACAAATTAGATTTCTAATCAAATTAAAATGTCAGTTTTACTGTTAGTAACACAATTTAATGTTGATAATAGAATAACTAGGTTGTTTCTACCTCTTTGTGCACAGAGAAATACCATAAAGTAGGTAATGAAACATATGATAAATGTCTGACTCTTGACACATACCTGCTGTTGGTTCAGTAACATCTATTATAGGGTTAAAATTCAAAGTAGGATTAAAATCAACTCTATCAGTTAATGTAAAAAAGAAATGGGCTGTTTTTTCCCCCACTGTTTTATTTATACTTGATTAGACACAAGCTAAGAATGACAACTATAAGGTTAAGAATAGGCAGTGTAATTATGTGCAAAAAAGTTCAATATGGATATGAACTTGTTTAGATAAAGGGCTTTGGGGAAACTGATTGGATGGCAGTGACATGTTAAGCTATTTATAGTTCCCCTATAGATGCAAAAGACGCAAAAAAAAAAAGGTATTAATTACAAATTCAATAAAGAATGAATGGCAACAAAACCCCAAATTCCTCAAGTAACAAGTAATATGGGATCTGATAAAAAAAAAAATTAAATAATTTTAAATAATAAATATTTCCAGACTAAAATATTCAAAGCCTTGTAACTGCATACAATCACACTTGGTTTAATAATTATTTCCATGATTTCCAACTTAATTACAAGAGCAATTGTTTCCACAGTTTCTGACTTGTGCTGCTGTTAAACCTCATGTAACAGCTGTGTAAGAACACGCTGCATGAACTGTCCACCCGCAAAGCATCGTGGGCCAGTGCGGTGACAGACGCCATGATTTTACTGTAGTTGGACCAGAAAATGGATGCTTCCTGCTAGTCTAGTGGGATATCTGTAGCTCATTAGAGGTTTGTGATTGACTTTCAGGAGGTTTAGTGAAAGAAGCTACGTGAAGGACACAGACACACATATCCGTGTCGTTTAATATCTGGAGTTTGTGAAAGAACACTGAAAGAAACGGCTGTCGCATGCTGAAGAGTTAGTAAACGCTAGCTGGCTAATGCTAGCAGTCAGCAGCACAACAGGGTAGCTAATGCTAGTTGAAAGAGGCTAATAGCCGGTTGAAAATAAATATAATAATATTATTTCTGGCTCAGCTGTAGGACAAACGCATACGTCGGAGCAAAGGCTACACCTTAAGGTGAGAAAGTGACACAGTTAACCAGTATAATATCTATGTTACTCTGAATGTGATGTGTAGTTTGTTATTGCCTTTCGGAGATGCACCTTTTTAGCTGTTGGCCTACTGCGTCACTCTGACAAGGCCCGATGTTGACACGAAATTCACCTGTTTTCTACCATAAACGAATTTAAATCGGACTTAAATTATTGTGATTAATACTTTTTTTTTGCCCCGTTGCTTTAACTGTAATGTACTTGTCGCATGCTGTTTCTGTTGGTGATGCTGGTTGACAGTGGGTGCTTTGAGTCTGTGAGCAGAACAGCATGCTATAGTAAATTCATGTTCAAAATGTTGTTTGTGTGGTTTCATTCATTTGGCTGTCAGACTTACACCCTTGGCCCCATTATCAGGTATGGCCTGGATTTGATTTGGACCGTGCTGGTGATGGCAGAAGGTACTGACACTGGCGAAATGCCCTCCTTCGACCCAAGTCCTACTTCTGAAGCAAAAAAGAGACCTACTTCTTCTGATGGCAGTGAGTTTGTGTTGGTTTTCACATTATAGGTCTCAGGAAATGAAGACACCACATTACATTTGTTAATAAGTGTTGTTTAAATTATTGATTCAAAGTTACACAATGTTTTCAGTTTAACAGTTGGTAGAATTAATTTGAGTTGTACTTGTAGTTAATGTGTGATGTGCAAGACTATATTAAATATGTAATATTGAGAGCAATAACGATATGGCTCTGCAACATCCTCTTGAGGTCCAGCAATATGTATTTCCCATCTGTAAGGGGCAATACTTTAACAGCTTAATGTAAAAAAATAAAACCTGTCCACAGCAAAGGACCTTCCATAAATCATTTGTTCAAAAAAAAAAAAAAAAAGACAAGACAATTGTTTAATGTAGGAAAAAAAGGCCAAAACTTGACTGGATTTCAGGACGATATGACTAAAGCCCCACATTCTGAAGCTAATATGATCCAGAGATAAAAAAAAATAATGTTTTCAGTGCTCTGTTACATAGTTCCTTTTATCTACTTGCGGAAATTTGCATACTGATCCAGCTTGTAATAAAATCAGAATTGATATATAAATTATTCAAATGTACATATAAACACTTTTCAGCTATTGTTAATATAACTCTAGGTTCTACTATGGAGACCATTGTTACTCTGTAGTATAAATAGATAAATTGTGCATTTTGACTTTTCATACTGAACAATCTCCTAGTAACTGAAGTACATTCAGGCTTCTTGTTCTGTCTCGACTGGTCAGAGACCTACTCTACATTTACGCAATTCTGTGTCAAAATTTTACCCTCCTCCATTTTTGTATGTGTTGCTTCAATGCAGATTTCCTTCCTGCATCCATGATCTGTAGAAGAATGTAAAGCATCACCGAGATAAAAAAAAATATCGATTGAAGACTGTACTTTGCAACACAACAAAATAATTAATAGTTTTCCCATTATCTAATGTTATGTTACAAAACCCTATGTAGGAGCATTAGCAGCATAGTGAGTTACTGTATTGTAGCAATCCCCAGTGTTTTAGGTGATGGCCAGTGATACATTGAATTTATTGAAATTTTCTGAGTTTAATCTATTCTCATTAGACCCATTTGGAGGTAAGGGGAAGAAATACAATGTACACAGAAAAAATGGCTGTATTTTTGTTCTGTAATATAGATAGTTTACCTGTTTTTAGAGGCTTCTATGGCACAATGTGTAGTATAACACTGATATGAACCCCTACCTCCTCAATAAGAGGGTAACCCTGTTGACAGCAAATGGTATTTATGGATTAGTATCTGTGCACACCTTTTTTTATTTTATTTTTTTATTTTCATGCATCTTTTGAAATCTCACTTGCAAGATTTTGTTGACTTGGATGAATATGTAAAATAAGATCACCCTGCAGTTTTGACAGGATATTTAGTACATTAAGTACACTACAATAACTAAATACAGCAGTCATGCTTCAGAAATGCCATAATTGTTTTCTAATTGATTTTCTATCAAACTATTTCAGGAGAGGAGCCCATGAGGAAAATGCCTGTGTCAAAATTTGGTTCCAGACCCCGATTTGAGCCTGTACATTTTGTCAGTGGCGGAAGCAGCTGTGGGAGTGGTGCAGATGAGAAGGAGAATGATAAGGAACGCAGGAGGAGTGAGTCGTACAATGTGAGACAGTGGGACTCTGAACACTCATCCTACAGCAGCACCAGTCGAATGCAGGGTTCCTCATCTCTGAGGTCTGCATTTGACAGAGTGCCATCATACAGCTCTGACTCTTGGGGCTCCCATAGAGATAGGGACAGAGACATTTCCTCTGGTAGTACAAGTGGGTTGGGTTATGGTGGCCGTGGCTCGGCCACCAACTTCATGTCAAAAACCCACCAGGACTACACAGCCAAGTATGAGGCCCACTCCTCTCGAAGTTCTGATTCTTATTCTCAGCCCAACAGGTACAACGGGTATGGAAACAGGTCAGGTTGCTGGGACTCAGGTCGTCAGGGTTTGGGCTACAGTCATCAGGACCGGCCATCAGCAAGTAGGCCATTCAGCAGAGTCTACAACAGTCCAGGCAGGAGCAGTCCCACTACTTCTCAATTGGGGGCTTCATCACAACCCCTTCCTATATCTCAGTCAACATTAGATGAGAAGCAGAGACTGATAGCTAATGTAGCATCTGCATTGGTCGTTGCCTTTAGGGACCCTATGTTTATGACTGGAAGTGACTCGCCAAACTATAATTTTATGTTGAGCCGCAGCATCCAAGCCTGTAAGACCAATCCTGAGTATATTTATGTCAACCTGAAAGATATTCCTCAGGCTGACCTACCAAAGAACAGGAAAGTACCAACAGATGGCTACGCCTGTGAACTGAGATGTCAGGGTGTTTATCTTGCTACTGGATACTCAGGCAGCAAAAATGGAGCAAGGGACCGTGCCTCTGAGCAGGCTGTAAAACTCTTCCTAAAACCAGTTGAAGTTCGTGTTGTGCAGCGTAAATACAGACACTCTGTAGTCAATGACATGGTTGTGTGCCAGATGCACTGTCTAACCCCAGCGTTTTTACCTGCACTTCGAAACCCAGAGGATAAACCAACACCAAGCTCTAAAGGGCAGTATGAGCCTGACAAACGGAAACACTGGTCTGAGTTTGTGGTTATGGATAATGCTCATGATGCGATCTGCATACTCAACAATTCTGCAGCTTACAATCGCATGAAAATAGACTACAAGTTCGACCTGCTACCTAACAGTACTTGGCTTTGTAGTGTTTTCCTGCAAGATGAGCTGGTGGCACAGGCAACTGGTACTAAAAAGAGCTCAAAGCACGCAGCAGCCGAGGAGGCGGTACGGAAACTTCGTATGAATCAAGCAGCACGACAGCAGCAGCAGCAGCAGCAACAACTGCATCATCATCATCATCAACAACAGCAGCAGCAACAACAGTCACAATACTTCAGAGGAAATATTCAACCAGATTCTGGACGCTTTGGACAACAGGGTGGCAAAAAGAAGCATCTGAGTGAACTGGTTATCCTTGAGAATTCTGACAACGCTATCTGTATTATTAACGATACTGCTCAGTTTAATAAAGTGAGTGCAGATTACAAATTCACAGTTCTGCCTGATCATCGCTGGAGGTGTGAGGTTTATTTGGAAGGACAGTATGTTGCAGCAGGAATAGGTCCAAAGAAAATTGTGAAGCACATTGCAGCAGAGGAGGCTCTAGCCACCTTGAGACAGACACAGGCAGTGGTTAAATCCAACCTCAGGAAGGAGGGTCATAATGATGCCATATCGCGCTCCCAGATTATGGCTCGCTCTGGTGAGGAGGCCACGAAGCAGGAAATTAAAGAGGACAACATCGGAAACCAACTGCTTCGCAAAATGGGCTGGAAGGGCGGTGGTCTGGGCAGAGATGGGGAAGGCATCGCAGAACCTATCAAAGTCAAGGAGCAGTTCTCCAGAGAAGGACTGGGCATGGACACAGATAAAACTGGAAATCAGCTCAGCAAGCGTGATATTGAGGACATCATTCGTAACTATGCCAGCTCTGACCGTCAGGATGATCTTCGCTTTTCCACTGATCTCACCAATGATGAACGCAAGCAGATCCACCAGATATCTCAGAAATATGGCCTAAGGAGCAAGTCATACGGGCAGGGAAGACAACGGTTCCTGGTTGTAAGCCGCAAAGTACACAAAGACCAGCTCATTGGTCAGCTTTTACAGGAGGGACAGGTGGGACGATATGAGCTTGTCAAACCTCAGGCCTCACATTAATTAGCATGCACAGCAGCAAGAAATCATGTCATTGGCTTGAACTTTCTAACATATCACACACAAGTGTAACTGATACTTGGTAATACTTGTTTGTGACATATGTACAACACACTAATAAAAGACACTTTCAGGTAACCCCTGCAGTTTTTGCATTCCTTTGCCATGAAAAGTACTTGAACTGGTACTTTACAATTTTTCTTAATTGCTTTGGCACATTTCTTGGAAGCTTCTCAAATCTTGATGTACAGTGCATTTATCAACAGTGACTTACGTAGAGGAGCCCAACGCCATAACTCACTTTTAGCTCGTATAAACAGTTAGTGCTCTCCAGTGAGAGTTGGCATTGAGGAAACTGCACTCCAAATGTGTATTTGTTTGGGTAGTATGGTGCTGGACCCCGCAAAGACTTCCTTAATATCTACATTTCATTTACAACTTGATATCATCAGTGGGACACAGATAACACGCCACTTTAAAGTGTCATTTCATCATTGGCTGTCAATCATTCGTTCTGGTCATTTTGTCATATTTTCATCTGTACTATGTTTATTCCAGTAATTGCCAGCAGGGGCTGTTCTGTGTGGAGTTTCATGTTCTTATGGTTGGTGGGTTCTCTTCAGGTATTACAACATCCTCTCACCATCTGAAGACATGCCTTTCAATGGGTTAATTCATCTAATTTGTGTCTCTGCGACCCGTTCTGAGGATTCAGTGGTTCAGGAAAAAAAAAAAGATTAAATGCCATATTTTTTAATGCTTCTGTGACTGAAAAATATTCATATTAAATTTCAATAAGTAAACAAATATACTTGCATTTCCCACCTCACTGGACATCTGTCACTCCTATTTTATCCTCCCTCCATGCAGAAAATAACTCCTAAATTGGATTCAGAATCTGACCAATTTTACAGACCTTAACAAAAACAACTGACATTACTATTAGGGAGAATTGTTGATGCATAACTGCTAAGCATCACAGCAACAGAACTTATACTACAGAGGTGTCCAAATTTGGTCCTTACAGGCCATTATCCTGCATCCTTTAGATATTTCCCTTTTCCAGCACACCTGCAAGCCATTACTGCATTATCAGGTTTCTGCAGAGCATGATGAGTTGATCATTAATTGAACTAGGTGTGCAGGAAGAGGGAAATATTTGAAATATGCAGAATACAGGCACTGAAGGATTGGAAGTTATTGTGAAAAATTGTAAATACTTTTAGTCAATTTCAGTGATGTATCATATTACTTTTTTTTTTTTTTTTTTTAAATCCCTCAGTCAACAAGTATCTAGTGGTTTGGAGGCTTGTATGGACTTAGAAAATATCATTTTAGAATTGTGCCAAAGCAATGTAGAAAAATAGTATGTTTTTATTTTATTTTTTTTACATCCTGCCATTCCGAGTCTTATTTTTATTTCACTTTTGCACAAGATTGTGTTCCATGCTTGTTGGTATTATGTCCTGACACTTCAATTATGAATTTTAAAACAAATTCACTAGTATTTTGTCAATATAAATGGTTTGTTTTGTGGCGATTTGGGGAACCTGGCAGAAAATGCAGCTTTTCACTACATGTTTGTGAACATTGTGATACATTCAAGATCAAATCTAGAGCGGCATTAACATCCAACTGTAACTAGGTGCTCATACCAGTCTCACCGTAGTGATACATCTGTAATCAGCAATACTTGCAATGCTGTTTGCTCTAATAACACCTGCAGATCCTCCAAGAGCTGCATTCATGATTAGAAAATCCTCACATGGAAACTGTAAGCTGTGATCTGTTAAATGTCAGTGTTGGTTTATGTGAGTAGTTAACTTGTCTGCTTGTTTTCACAGCTGTAATAAGTGAATAAATTAAAACTGATAACCTTCATCAGGCTGAATTTGCTTAAGATGGACAGTTTTGTATTGAAAATAAGTCCAGACAACTGATGTATATTTATTTTATTTACAAGAAAATGTACAGTTTGTTACATGGGTTACCAGTGCAAAGTTTTATAATCTGAAAACAGACATCCTATTTAAACAGTATATTCAGCCTATTATGACAGCTGATTTGTAAGATTGTAAAATAGCATACAAATGTCCTCACACAGCCTTTAAATGTCAGCTTTATGAAAGTGCACAAAACAAAGTTAAGTGCCAGGAAAAGGTCTTAAATGTCTTGTATCCGTGTATAATAGGGACATATGTGTTCACCGCTATCTAGAGCAGTTCTTAAAATCAAAGGCATGAAAAAAGACCCCCAAAAGGCATCTGTTGAGTTGACAACTTGTCAAGAGGGATAAAGGTCCATGCCAGGTTATATTTTGTTAAACTGATCCCCATGAAAGGCTTTCAAAAGGCAAAAAAGTAAGTGACCCCACTGAAATAGGTGAAACGCCCATTAATAGTTTTTTTTTGTAAATGTGACTTGTTGGCATCTACACAGCAAACCACACCGCAAGCAATATATAGTAAACTGTCACTGCATGATTCAACCAGTTTACCTTAAAAATAAACGGGTAGAAAAGTGACAACAGAGACTGGCTGTTGCCTTTTTAAAAGAAACAAAAGTTGGGGCATGTAGCAAGTAACCCAGATATAACAAGGTACATTAACTTTTAACAAACATACGCTATTGCCCAACAATAGCATTCGTCAATAGTGAATGCCACAACACAACAGCTTACAAACTTAGCAACAGTTAGGGGACAAATATACTGAGAAGGATTTTAAGATGTGTCATTGTTTTTATGTGAGATCAGTTTTCTTGATCGGTGGTTTCATGGTTCTGGGCTGGACACTGTTCATACTTAAACGATAACAGGGGTCAACAGTCGCGCCAACTCTGTTCAACAATAGCAGAAACCCTCTTCTCGTACTCCCGCTTGTTTTCCTGGTACAGCTGGGCTGCTTGGCTGTTGGCTGGACTGTTTGGGTTTGGCTCATCCAGTAAAGACTTTAAATACACAACCAACAATACATCGGGTTAGGTTTCTAATCAATGTTAACTGGCATCATTACATATACCAGCCTTCACAAGTCATCACAATTCTACATAATCTGACTGTTTACAGTATTTCTTACTTGGCACACTTATTAACTCCCATTAACACCAACAGCTACACTGCCAGCCTTAGTGCTCCTTTCAGACATACTGGTTGTATTTGTACATGCAATATTTTATTTTATTTTTAGAAATCAGATTCCAGTATGAATTGGCCAGAGTCCAATACTGAGCCACAGACATAATAGCAGTGGTCTTCAACAGGTTCATTCAGTTTCCTTCAATAAAAATACTTACATTCCATACACTGAAAATATTTTCTAAATAACAGCAGTGCACTATAACTCTTAACTTTAAGCCTTCTATGTAAGTATTAACGATAATTGTCATCCTTATAGGTGTTCCAAGCTATTTTTTGGATGTATATGATTGCTTGCATTTAAGTATAACATTTAAATGCCGTAAAGGATTATGGCTGAGCACATTTTAACTATTGCTTGTATTTAAATCTCTCCCTCTGGTGCAGAGTAGAGATAAATCTTAATCTAGAGTGAAATAAAATGAATGACTTCTGATATAATAGACTGAGGTAATATTGCCAAAGATCAGATCTGTGTGTTAATTATGGCCACGTATGACTTGGAGCTGAACTGAAGAGTCAATGCAATTTGTTGCACGTGAACAAAAAGGTCACATTTGGGCCACTTTTGCCTCCAGTGTGAACATAGCCTGTGTTACAGATTAATTCAATTACCTGTATTGAAGTTAAGATAGATGAAACATCATAGGTTGGACTCCAACGATTCTGAAGTATATCTAAGCATATGCTTCCATCTGCATACACTGTAAAAGGACATTAAAAAAATACTTTTATTAGATGGCATATCTAGTAGCAGGCCAGTTTTTCCTTGTATAAACAAAGGATAAATGTTGTGACTGTTAAATCACTGCTACTGAACTACAAGTATCCACTCCAGGAAATCAAGCACATACCATTTGGATGAAACATTTTGGAAACAAATCGCACTGTTGGAGGTTTATTTGGATATTCCTCTGTGAATTCAATGGTAAGTTTGAAGGTTCCTAAAAGGAAGAGATGATACCATTACATAAAACGCATGACCAACCACATTGTAATACAGTCAGTTTATAACATACACTTTGTGGATCAATTCTAACTGGTTGTTTTGATGATGATGTAAAAGAATCAAATTCTTTTCACAAGTCAGTAATGTTCTACTAAGACAAATAGGGATTTTTGGACAGCATTCTGTTGCATATGTACTTGAGTTAAAAAAAAACAACTTCTCAGGTATTGGTTTTAATAGGTTAAATAGACTGACGTGTTTCAGAGTCTTTGCCGGGTGACTATCAGATTATAATTGAGAAGATAAATATTTTTTATGCAACAGGTTGGACTCATTTAATGCTTTAAAAAGGACTTACCATCTTCAAAAGGTGTTCCCTCTGGTCTAAAAGACAGAGAGTGGATGACTTAGCAAAAGCCCAATATTTTTACATCCCACATTTTAAAAACTACCACACTATCAAATATAACACATCCAAATATCATGCAAAGAAAAAATATTTCAAAATGAATTAAGTGATTTCTCAAACTCTCAAGTTACTAGAAACCTACAACTACTAAGAAAAAGACCAGCTTACCCAAAAATGACAGCATTCCAAACCATAATGTTGTTTTCTGAGGGGGCCCCACTAACTCCAGCTGGAGGATCCTCTTGGAGCCTAAAAATAGGGTCAATGTCGAAAGAACAGAACAAAATGCTTTTAAAAGTGTAAATAAAAAAAACCCAATTGCTTACCATCTACAAGGCAGGGAAAAACAGAATGTATTTGAATCTTGGTGACCAATTGTTTACCAAAGGAGGACAGAGAGATTACAGATGTCATACTGACAGACACTTAAAGATACACTTTAAGGTAATATTTGTCTTATTGTCTTGGAAAACATACACTAATGCACATATCTAAAAATACCTACAGTACACCTACAGTAAACTTTAAGGTAAATTTGTCAAACATGCCACAATATATATGGTCATTACAACAACGTAAAACAATTTAAAAATATATTTGTACATAATTCCTACAAGCTCATGTTATCAGATTACCAAAAAAACAGAATAACAGTTAATTTTGACAAGAGACCACGAAATCTCTCGTACATCCGCAGTACTCCTTCGTTTACAACCTTCAGTAGATCAGGGATAAGAAACCATGTGCCATGACTGTGTCTGGGGTTTTTTGTGACTGCTTGGCAGATGGTTGCTTATCCTCAGGCTTAGATTAAGCTCCATTTAGGCCCATCTGTATAAGGTCTCTATATCTGTCTGTATTGGAACAATACTCAAATGAAGAAATGTACCAGTTTCTTATCATAATTAGTTAGTTACATCAATGTATCCCAACGTTTCACCCGATTGTGGATTACAACATACACTTAGCAAAATCTTTGCTTAGAAACTACCACTCGAATACAATACGTACTTTTTAGTGTATTGTGGCATATATAGATATGTGTAGTTCCTTTACTAAAATGTGGACAATAGTCTGCGATCCATATTCAGAATATCATCTTAAAATTGCACAATATCTACATTACTGACCTGGGTTACAGTCGCCGGTGTCAGCGATCTACTGCTAAGGTTTAGTTAATATCGTTACCTGCCACTAACCTAACAGTAATTACCTTGTTAATATAACCTATTGCTGACGACAGCTATCATCACTAAAGACAGAAACATCATAGCAAACACCGTGCTTATAATTATTAGTATTATCAGTTAATATCGGTGTAGTATAAAATATCGTTTGGGTAGACGCTAAAAAGCTAGCTTGAGAAGCTAATGGAGGCTTTAGCTAGTTGTCTGTTGTTTTGTTTTCGCTTACCGTTTAAAATCTCTCATCAAACGTCGTCTTGCTGGTGTTGACATTTTCTTTTTACGGAACCCTAAATCTCAAGCATACACCTAAGCGACTCAAGTTTAAGTAAATGTATTTTTAACGGTGTATTATTTTACCATGTAGCTCGCTAGTGAACGATAGCTAGTTTGTCAATTTTTTTGGCTGTCTCTGCTAGTCCGAGGGCGGTACCACTTCGAATAGACAGAGGGTGATAACATCGACTGGGACTCATTTGCTGGGCCATGAAACCAGATAAACACATATAAACAGCATCATTAAACATGAAATATCTCACTGTATCGTGTTATTAGCTCCAATGGGACAAGGTTTGCTGTAAATATAGTTGTTAATGTTTTTTATAGCTCTCACACCCCCGTGTCTATACTTGTATTACTCAGTTGAAAATTACGTCATATGTTTAGCACCCTTATTTAGTGTGTTCGTAACACGATGCAGATTAATGTTTTTAAGACATTATTTTTCTTTTATACTTCCTGTCCTCCTTTTCCCTTTAAATGTGTCATTTGATTCTGTCGATATAAGTACATGTGTATAAAGTGTTTCAGGCACAACCTATGACTAGTATACGCAGGGGGTATTTATGACTGTCGTCATGTATGCGTGTCAACTACACCCAAACACCACTAGATGGTACCTACACCCCAAGATTATCCTTTATATTGTACCTTAAATGTATTCATAAAGGCATGTATATATATGATTGGCGTTCGATGTGGCGTTGATGTTTGCATGTATAATTAAAAAAAAAAAAAAGTACGGACACACTGGAGCAATAAACAAAACGTACAGAAAGGATGATAAAAAAGAATTACGATAAAACAAAATTATTTTTTTTTGAAAACACCGGCAACCGTCCCATATGGTCTAGCGGTTAGGATTCCTGGTTTTCACCCAGGCGGCCCGGGTTCGACTCCCGGTATGGGAACACATCTATTGCTTTTCTAATAAATAAAGTTGCGTTAGCATTAATTTATAATTTCACCAAATGTATAATGAACACATTGCACAATAATCGCACATAATATCACTTGAGTACTGACACTGTATTCTTGAAACATGTGTCACATGTATGCGCTCATCATTTCCAGAGAAACTACTGTAACACTAGACCCCGCCCTTTTAGGAGTTATCCTCAATTGCTCTCATCTCACAAGGGCTTGGACAATCCCGGAAGATGCCCATCTCTACTCATACTTCTAACGTAGCGTTTGATTTATATGAGGTCACACGACTAAAACCAGCCCACTGATAGCGGAAAAAAATATATAAAAACATTTTTTTTCCGTCTGCAACTTCGTTTGTTCCGCGTCGGACGCACTCACCTGTAAAAGTCTGCGCTTACAGAAATAGCACATAAACAATTCCCGTAACTTATCTGTCAGTTTCGCTTGGAAAGCAATTTCTTAAGTGACTACAAACTTAACTGACTTGTAAGTACTAGTCTGGGCACGTTGATAATTACCAGATGAGTTAACAGCTCTTCACTCATCTAACTGATCACTGTTTACTTATTTTATTTATGGAATATGTCTCGTTCTAAAAGCGTTACTGTTGCCAAACTTCGCAGCTGAGCCAATCATTCCCCAGGAAAATGTGACTGCTAGGAATTCCCCACGCATCAGCCCCTGTCGGAGAAAACTGCAACCTTGTGTCAGGAAGAGCAAGAAAGCAGCAGGAGGGTAAACTGGCTGGAGACTGTGTGATAATGGAGCTATAGTACCGTTAGAATGTGCCCTTAACGTCGTCCAGTTTTATGAGGACAGCCACCTACAGCCTGCCCAAAACCAATGATGACAACTTCTACCAGGGTGAGTCCACAGAGTATTTAACCAAGGGTGTTTTAATGTATACCTCTTTCTTTTTAACTGTATTATCCAGCTATGTCTTATTTTGAACATTCCCTTCGAGATTTTGCTGAGCTACGGACACTAAATATGTTATAATAGGTATAGAAACCTACTGGGGCTTTTCTTGTACTATAATTGGGACTGGTAGCAGTTAATGGAAGACTACTCTGCAGAATGCTGGTGCAGTTTGTGTATCAGATGATGTTTTTTTGGGCTGTGAGTGTATAAGACAGTTTTTCAGACTACACCTAAAGAAGCATGACTGGGCTCATGTGAGTGGGAGCCACAGGGATACATGACCTGAGGCTTTTCTTTTGCCTACTACTCCATATTCTACTCTCTGAGCCCTTATTGTATCACTCAGACAGCATGAGACTGCATTGATTGTGTGCGTGTGTGTATATATGTGTGTGTGTACTATTCCTTCCAGCAAGGGGCTTATCACTATAAGTTGTGTTTAATTAGGCCTCTGGTTTATTTTATGTGACAAATAAGTGCTAGTGTGGAGTTTGGTTAACATGGGAAATGTGAATTTTCTCTATTAATATCTCAATAGTTTGAACATTTGCACCTCTTGTATGTGACATGACATATTACAGCCATAAGAACTGAGGCAATCAGAGAATATGTAAAAAAAAAATGACTGAGTTTGTTTAGTAATGTGTAAAGAATTCCCTCAGAATGTGCTATAAACTGTAGATAATTAAGTATTTATCTTTAACTTTATGTCAGCTTGGACTCTAGGAAATGATAGTTATGTATCTCTAGACGATTTGAAGATCTAATCTGTATTGAACTAGTGAAGACAATGCTCTGCAAAAACAGGACAAGTATGTTTCACTTTGTCCTTATTAAAGACTAAATTATAAGCCTTCGTGTTACCTTTTCAATTGCAGCTGCTGCAGGCTGAACATATTTATTAAAATTGTGTTTATAATGTTAAATACACATCATGCTTTTGTAGGACAAATGTAAATTAGTGTTTACTTCTTTTTTTCCTCTTTTGTCTAAAACATTTGACAGAATAGTTGATCAACCCTGTTCTGTGGTAAGTCTAAATGTTTGCCAGATGTTTACATTTTTGGGTTAAGATGCTTGTGTCATGGGACACACAAACAGAATCTGATTGGTCGATTGCAGTTGTTGCCTTCAGAGGAGGCGGTGGTGACGCACAGGGAAGCAGAGAGTTACGAGCTTTAGCTTGTCATTCCCACTAGAGACCAGACCAGCTGGACCCACCTACCCTGTTACCCACCCTACTTCTCTTCCCTTTTAGTCTCCACATAGTGGGAACACTAGTAGAGGCTGGCGGATAATTGGAAACTTCAATCTGCTGAAAGCAATTATCCAGAACAAGACTTTCCAAATATACTTTGCCTCCAGTGTGGAGTCCTTGTTTGTTTCAAACATGTGCTCTTCCTTTAGAAATATCCTGCCATACGTTTGTCCATGCATTTCTCTCTACTCTGCTTTAGCTCTAATACAGTGCAGATTTGGAGTAAATTGTGTGTTCGTGCACACTGGACATTAAACAGAGTATGGTGGAGGCTGATGCAGTTCCTGTAAGCTTTTCTTATCCTGTGACAGTGATGTCACTAGCAGCCTGAGCAGCCAAGCTGAGGAGTGTGATGATGACCAAGGACAATGGAGCGCTGTTCTATGCTGTGCTCATATTAGTGATGAGAGCTCCTCAGACATCAGCCACTTCTTCTTGTTTAAGATCAGCCCAGCCTGCTCTAATGGCCTCCCAGATATTGATTTGACTACACAAAAAAGAACAGGGCTTTTATCCTATTTAGAAAGCAGCACTCCAGTTTCACATCAGCTTTCAAAGTGGCCTTGTAAGAGACACAGGCACAAGGAATGCAACAGCTTCTCATTTTGAAGGTTGTGAATTTTTTTGACAATATGTAGAACCAGCACCATGTAACACAGTTGATGAATATGAGTGTCATTGTTTTACCAAGGGCTTTCATTTGTCCACACATAAAGGAGATGTTTAGTTACATGTTACTTAGTCTTGGTCATTTTAAAAAGAGTTCAACAATTGAGCAATATCTCAGACATCCATTGTCATATGATGAGTTTTACTTCAAGGTGTAAATTAGTGTGTATTGGTGCCTTAGAAATAACCACAAGATGGCAATGTTCATATGCTTTGACAAAACAAACAACCATAATGACAGCTGAAACCTCAAATGACTTGCAAAAATGCAGGAACCTATTGTGAAAAGAGAAATAAAACTGTGTAACTTCCCTTTTTGTTCTGTAGAAAAATACCCCATGTTTGGCTGTTTGCTACTGAAGGCTCAAAGGGGAACTGCTGTTTGTAAAGTTCCTTAATTGTACACAGCCATTTCACCACCTCTCTTTTTGACACCTGAATATCACCTTGTCAGACATGTTTGATTGCTAGGTAGCAGGTACTAAACCGCTGCCATTGGATATGACGTCACAGGGAAAGGAGATACGAGGGAAATTCCACCTGTAACCCCATTCTGCTCTCATGCTGCCTGTGTCACAAGCATGTGACTTAGACGAGTCATAGGGCCTTCAGTTTCTCCATGAATCTCTGCATTGTTGTGATGTAACCGACAGCTACAGTAAAGCTATTTTTGTCATGTTAAACAGGACAGCTTGAGTGTGATGCATCTGTGATGTAATTATTTTGGAAATAAATAAAAAAAAAAACAGTGAGGAGGTGAGCAGTAAATTTTAATACGGAGCATACAAACAACAACTGTAAACTTCTTTTAAAGTTTGGTGATTACAGATTTATAATACAAATGGGAATAAAAGTCTAAAACCTTTACTTTATGGAAAACAAGACGTGTCTGGGTAACTTTGACTGTAAAATCTAAATACATATAAGACAGAAAAATGATATTTTCACACAACCTTAGCCTCATTATAAGATTGTCAGCACGGAGAAACAGTCAAAGTATAATGTGTCTACTTAGCAGGATGTTGCCATCATGAGATTAGTTAACCACATTACATAGATATTTTTATGGCGCTTGCCGAGGCACAACGTGTGGTATGCTGCATCAGTGATGCATGTGTTATTACATTAAGGAGTGGCTTATAACAGCATAGTTCTTGACAAAAATAGAAACTAGCTTTGTCTGCAATTTCAGCACATAATGTTATTAATCGGTGTAATTTTTCATGTCTCTTAGAGCTAATGAGGTAGTGAATGGTCTCTCACGAGTCAGCTCAATGGTGTTGAGCTGTGGCTAAATATATCAAGTATTCTTTCTTCATTCAGCGGATCTAAACTTTCAACACACTATGATATGTGACCAAAATAAGCAATGGGAGAGTTTACAGAATTTGCAGTGTGCTGTGACAGTGTGTTACATCTGCTGTCTGTCTTCACCATCAATCAGGTTTGTGGTTTTTTTTTTTTTTTTTTTTTCTTTTGGGCTAATTTCAAAGTGACAGGCTGTCCTCAGGCTTGTTGAATTATTTAACGGCACACAGTCAATGGGTATTATAATCTAGGCTCTGAGTGACAGAGCAATATTCTCACAGGGGCTCATGGCATTTTATTAATAATGAGCTTGAGATAAACTAGGGTCTTGGATTAAAAAATATTTGCTCTTGGTATGTAATGTAGTAGAACAGACCTGTTAGCTTTGAATTAGCACACACAACACTTGAAAAGATGTGTTATTTTAACACTTCAATTTTTGCACGTTTCTTAGATATTTATGGAGCAATTAATATTTTCTCGAGGTGTTTCACTTGTGATAGCCCACAGAGGTGTGATGATCTGGATTGTTCCGAGCTTATGTGTTTTTAATTTGTTGCTTTGTGGTTTGTGTAGCCATAGAGCTAATACTGCAGCTCTTATTATTTTTAACATGTATCTTTTGTGTGACAGATCATTCTTACCCATTTGGATTTGTCTGAGTTTTATCCCACTTCACTTTTAAATCTTAAGTTACTTGACTGAAATTGCTTTCTTTTTACACTGAACTTTCACACATATGATATGCACCTGCGGTTTGTCACCATAAACACAAGCTATAAACAAGAAAAAAAAAACAACCTTGAATGACAGTTTCTAGAGACATGCACATTTGATTATTTTATGGACTTCAATGTGACTTTGGTCTTGTCTGCCATGACAAATTTGTCAATGCCAAGGAACAAACTCACAGTGCTTCTAAGACATATAGCTCTGGGAAAAAATAAGAAACCACTGCAAAATGATCACTTTTTCTAACTTTACTACTTATAGATATGTGTTGGAGTAAAATGAACATTTTTGTTTTATTCTCTAAACTACAAACAATATTCCTCCCAAATTTCAAATAAAATCTTTAGTATTTCGAGCATGTATTTGCAAAACACGTCACATGGTCAAAATAACCCAAAAAATGCAGGTGTTTTCAGACTCAAACAATGCAAAGAAAACCAATTCGTACTGATTTCTTAACAACACAATACTAATGTTGGTCAATATTCAGTATTTGTTGGAAGAATTGATTTTCAGTGACGGCTTTCGCATGTCTCATCTCTCCTCCATTACTGTTAGATGACTTTATGCAGCTCCTGGCAGAGAAATTCAAAAAGCTCAGCAATATTCAGTGGCTTGTAACCATCCATCCTCCTCCACAAGTTTTCAAAGTGAGTTCAGGTCTGCAGATTGGGCTGACCATGACAGGGTCTTCATCTGGTGGTCTGTCATCCACACCTTTATTGATCTAGGTGAGGCCAGGAGCATTATCCTGATAGAAGAACCAGTCCTCAGAGTTTGGGAACATGGTCAGAAGCAGAAGTCCAGTAGTTTTCAATAGGTATTTTTGGATTGCAGTTACTCTTACAGGACTAATAGCAGTGTTTTTGTCTGTTGTAAGAAGATAGTGATGGTCGCAATAATTGTATTTATACTTTCTTGTTCTTAAAGAAAATACGGGTCAGAGGTTTATTAAGTAAAATAAGGTAAATGGAATGGCTTTCATACATGCAGACATGCTGAATTCAAAGGAAATTGCAGTGGTCTCTTAATTTTTTCCAGAGCTTTATGTGTAATTGTCCACAGTCGGGACATAGAAATGCTATTTGTCCGTTTGCCTGTGCGCCTGTCCGTATAGGAACACTCAAAGTTTTGACAACTTTGATGGAGGATCACCAAATTCACACCACACATGCCTCTCATGAAGACCTTGCTCAAGTTTGATGAGTGACCTTGACCTAGTTTTTAAGGTCACAGAGCAAGAACATGGGAGGAACACTGTACTTTCAATAATTTTTGACAGATTTGATGGAGGATCACCAAATTTACACCACACATGCCTCTCATGAATGCCTTGCTCAAGTTTGATGATGACTTGTACTTTTTGACACATGTTTTTTGTCATTTGTGCAACAGTGGATACAAGGTCTTCAGGCCAACAGCAGGCTATTTTTTTTGGGGGGGGGCGTGATTTCAAGCAGCTCGCTCAAGAAACAGCTGATTTAGCAGCTTCCAGGTAATTTGGTCACATATTCCGTGTAACATTAGGTACACTGAAAATCATCGGTTCAAGGCTTGTGGTTGGTGCATCACTTGCTGCTCAGAGGTTCGAAGTATTCAATCACGTACTGTTGGCTGAGCACACTGAATGCATTGCCTGTATACTTACCTACATAGTCATTGTTAGGTCTGTGCGTTTATGGTCAAACCCCGTCAGCACGGTGAATCATCTTTGAATCCTCTTCCACTCAAGGTGGTCACTATCCAAGGATGATAATGTTTTCATAGAGCTGTGAGTTGTCAGCTCTTTGAACAAACTTCACTGTTGCGCTGGCGCTGTTCTGTCATAACTCACTCTGATGTTTCTAAAATGAAACACCTGCTCCCTGTACTTGACTTGCTTTTTGAACTTTCTCTATTACATTAATGATTTGTCCATCTGATTGAAATGCATTAACATTCTCATGTTTACCTCATTCTGTGCCTCATGTGGTGTGCACTTCTGTCCTGTTAGCGGGTGTCTGACAGCCTCAGTTTAACACTTCCCTATAGCTGAACGGCCCGACCAGCCATCAGATGACCTCCAAGATACACAAACAGTTTTGCCTGTCCTCCGAAGGCTCCCATATCTCACCCTGTCAAGGATTGTTTCAGAGTGTTTGTCAAGTTTTAGTACTCCAACATAATTCTTCAGTGAGTGATCTCAGATTTTTGTCGCTTAGTGGAGGAGTTTGTGTGGTGCAAACCTGTAAGAGGCCTAGATTGAGTGTGAAACAAGTTTAGTGTGGAAGAAAAAAAGGGGAGAGAAATGGAACAAAAGGACCTAGACTTAAATAAGGGCTAAGTTTAACCCATAATACGGAGGCATGAAGGTTTTGGAACACTTTTAAGGGTTTGCTGTCAAAACCTAAATGATGAATGTATTTGCGTATTGTGTTCTATGTGAAACATTAGGAATTGTTATTATGTGCTACTTGTGCATGCATTACTTTTACTAATTCTTTGAAATGATTCTGAAATGTGGACACACAAGAAGATTAAAACCAAGTAATTACTTATCTCGTGTCTTTGGTCAAAACAAAGTCACTGAGACTGGATCACACCAGCTTCTCTTTTCAAGCTGCTGCAGTGCCCTGCCTTGTAATGGGGACATACCACAGAAAATGGGGGCTTTGTATTCTGTGTCTGTTGTGGTTGTTGTCTTTTATGTAGCACCAACACACGAGAGTTACCACTGACCCTATTTTCATTCTTAGGCTGCAGAGGAAAGGTGTGTCCTTTCAGTCATAGCAGGGTCACATGGCCCTATGCTGATCACACATAAAAGCATTTTTGCTCCAGTTAATACACCACTTTTATACAAAAGAAGAGCACAATCCAGTGTGAGAGGCTGGCTTTTTGTATTTGCTCATTGTGGGCTGAATTTAATTTTATCCCAATGACATGTCTTGAAGCAATAGCAATTTAAACATCTTCATTTTATTGCTTTCCCCCAGAGTGTGGATGTGATTCGTTGTGAAAATCTGTGTGAGTTTGCATTTGGCATTACAAAAGATAATTGGATGGTTTATAAAGTGTTCCGAATGAATACAAATGCAAACATTTTTTGTTGTTTTGTTGGGCTGAGGAAACTACAAAATAATAAGAATGCATTATCCACATCATTCTTATGGGGCTTAAAGTTTTTTTTTTTTTTGTTTTGTTTTTTTTTTTAGATTTAAGGCCATGAATGTTCAACACTAAATTCTGGAAACAAGACCATAGATACTTCTCTGGTGTAATGAGAACACATTTTCTCCTACTTTTACTGTTTAATAGGATAACACATCTTGAATAGTGTTTTTTTTTTTTTTTCTAATTCGGTCTCCTTTTTCCCAAGTCGTAACTTAAAACGAATGTGATCTGTATTTTTAAGGGGTGTAGTAATTCTGCAAATCCATGGTTCAGGTTTGTTTGTCTACTTTTTTGTTTGCATGTGAATAAGGACACTCATCTCTTCAAATGGTGTTGTATGTTATGATAGTTTTATGACATTTTCAATCTCCAGTTCACATAACCCTAAACCCTAATCCTCAGTGCACTGTATTTGATGCATCAATTCACGTTGAACAGGGGGTTAATAACAGTGTGAAGATACATATGAAAAGCTTATAATGCATACAGATAACAAGACATTTAAAAGTGATGTGTATATTTACATGAGTCATGATATTACATTGGAATAAGAAGCCACAGGGAGACTTAACGCAAATGATTTAAGTATTATTAAATGTATTACAAAAACCTCATGAAACTTGAAGTATCATATGAAGGTAGATTAACTCAACAACTAATCTCATATTCATAAAGTAAAATAAAATAAAATAAAAACTTGTGTACATATTAAGCTAGTATAGGTGGCATGAAGACATAACATGGAAGATGGAACTGCAGCTTTGGACTGTGGATGTTTGCAGATTTACTATTATTGTCACACCCTAATATTTTTATATGAAGCCTATCATAAAACAAAATGATTATCTAATAAAATGACTCCACCTGACTCTACAGCTCAAACATTTATGGGGATTTTCCTTCACTCTTGTCTCAAAACTCAAAGTAGCTCCCAGTCTAGTACCATATGGCAAACTGACACGGTAACTGACAAACTTGGTTGAAAACTATATATATATATATATATATATATATATATATATATATATATATATATATATATATATATATATATATATATATATATATATATATATATATGGATATATATATATATATATATATATATGGATATATATATATATATATGGATATATATATATATATATATATATATATATATATATATATATATATATATATATATATATATATATATATATATATATATATGGATATATATATATATATATATATATATATATATATATATATATATATATATATATATATATATATATATATATATATATATATATGGATATATATATATATATATATATATATATATATATATATATATATATATATATATGGATATATATATATATATATATATATATATATATATATATATATATATATATATATGGATATATATATATATATATATATATATATATATATATATATATATATATATATATGGATATATATATATATATATATATATATATATATATATATATATATATATGGATATATATATATATATATATATGGATATATATATATATATATATATATATATATATATATATATGGATATATATATATATATATATGGATATATATATATATATATATATGGATATATATATATATATATATATATATATATATATATGGATATATATATATATATATATATATATATATATATATATATGGATATGTTTGTAAAGTGATTCAGATTATCTATAAAACTCAGCTCAAGAATTAACATAGAAATTAAACTTGTTTGTGTACGTGTTGTAGCACATTAACTTCAAAATGTTTATCACAAGTGAAGTGCATCCTCCAAGGCTTTGGGTTTTGGACAATATTTCCAAAGGCTGTGATGAATGGAGCTTGTTTGGTGTAACTTTCCCCTCACAGCAAGGCTATCAATTTGCACTGAAGCAAACAGCTGCTTTCTACTCCGAGCTGAACTACACTGAACCAAGGCCAGGAAGAATTAATGTGATGATGAGAACACTCAGCGGAGATGGAGAGGGTGATTTGAGGGTCCATGACAAACAGACCCTGCTGCAGTTGCAATCGAGTTTATTGAGTTCATTTTTCAAATATCAATCTCTCTGTCCAATGATAGTTTATGTTTGTTATTTCCTCTTTGAAAACCAGGTTTGAATAAGATTTTTTAACTAAAACGACAAGGGGCCTTTCAGCGAAGAACACATAATTTGATGTTTAGATGAGTGTGATGACACACTGTGCTCGCCGCACACCACAGACCATTCCTTCCTGTTTGCAAAAGTGTCATTTCTGATAAAGATTCTTATCAAGACTCGGTTGCATCTATGCAAACTGAAACTAACAAGATAAGTAAACTACCAGTGTCACACATCAGATCTGTGACACTGTTCTTATTAACTCAAAAAGCCCAAACCATGAGTAAAACAGCTTGAATTTAAATTCCGAGTGCAACGGATCCCAGCTAGCTTAAACTTACATGTGATAATTGTTCACGACAGGAGACTTGCCATCCTGATGATCAATGAATCTTGATGGCAAGGAGGAGGAAATCATTTGTGAGCTACTGCAGTGAAGCTCATGCTGCACTCTCACACCTAAATATCAACTTTATAGTTTCATTTCTTTATGCCTCCCACTGGTAGAAGTAGTTTTATGGGGCTTTCTTCTGCAGGGTGAATAACTCCCCCACAAGTCAGCAGCTTAACTGGCTCACCGACACCATTAATAGACATGAAGAGCTGTGAACTTTATTTCTGAATTGGCATACTGATTTTAATCACCATGCCTGAATTGCTCCATATTGTATGTTCAAAGTCTAAACTGTGCATACCTGTCTGACTGTTTACTCACCTCCACTCCTCCTCTGCAGGAGAAACCCGTCTGTCATCTTTCATGGTGTTTAAGGTGTGGCCCTGTGGTTGGACCTTTTCATTCTCCCCTCCCCCACTGCAGTTCTATCCAATCCCTGCCATACCTGCCGCTCACCTGAAAGCATTTGCATTTGGGGCCGGTACTGATCGCTGATTGGTCAGGTGAAAGCTGCCTGCCTCCAGGCTTCACTACCAATGGCGACAGTGCTTCGTGACTCATAGGGAGAGGACAAGTTGCTTCACTACACTTCTCCTTTTTCTGTTTCAGCAGCCATTGCATTGTGTGGGTTTTTTTTTTTTTTTTTTTTTTTTTTTTGGGCCTCAGTTTTGTTTTGCCGCTGTGAGAAAAAGGTGTGGGTCTGACCAGTAGTCCACACCTTCAGACTGCTTTTGCCCCCTTTGTACGCACCTTGGATTATTCCCATTTCACCTTTTGTTGTCTTTTTTTTTTCTTGATTTTCATTGGTTACTGAGATCTACGCTTGTTCAATCGCTATTATGGACGCTGTCATCTGAATCGTGTATCTTTAAGGTTTGTAATGTAATTATCCTCCACCTCATCAACACGTTTTACCTATTTGGATGTTGTTAGTAGTTGAAACAAAAGACTTGGAATGTTTTACGGAAAATATTCTTTACATTATTAAAAAAAAATCCTTGAATCAGTATTACAGTATGTTTATTTTTTTTGGAATCATAGCTACAGAAGACGGTAAGGTTACAATAACTAATAGTTTTCAATTTATTTTCTTTATGTTACATATTCAAAGTTAAGAGTCTTAGTTTTGTTTTCTGTTCTGTTTACCCGCTCAAACATGTCATGGGATGCAGCTTTACGCTCTTGTTCAATGATTACAGGCGTTGCATACGATGAACTTCTCCGTTTGAAATACATGTGAAAGTATTCTCAAATTCTGTTGACAATTTTATGGCTGGACAATATGTGAGATCACCTTATCAATTTGAAGTGTTTATTTAGTAATTCTGTAAGACTGTTATAAGTGGCTTTTCTGCTAATAAGTGTGATTATTGTGGTATTTTTATGAATTGTTGCCTTATATGGCGTGTTGAAGCAAGGGCGTTAACAATGTTTTGCAAGCCCCTAAACCAAGCCCACACGTATTTTTGTTGGTGTAGCAATTACAAAGCATGTCAAATTGAAATTGTGACTGATTTTAGACCCTATACAACAAGTGGGAAATCTGCATCAGTTGGGAAATAACTGCTGTGGTTTAGCTGTTGATGTCCTCAGTCTTGAGCATGAATGCAGTCATGCAGTGCTGCAGGCATTATAATCTTCAGTTCATCAGAACAGAATGTTGTTCATCTTGTAATGTAGAACATCAGCTCTTGTTTCCTTTCACAGGGAAGTTTGAGCCACAGTACATTGCTTCCCCTTTTTGTGTCTGTTTGAGTTGACCTTCCTTAAAGTTTTTTTTTTTTTTTTTTTTACCCATAACCAGTTAAATCATCCTGCATAATGTACATAATCTAAAACTTGCTCAGTGTTGTAAGGATAAATGCACACATCCTGTTTCACCAGAAATGTACTCTGCAGTTTGTGGGCCATACATGACACTGTGCACATACTGTGTTGCTGAGCAAACATGGGTACAGTTTGATCAGCATCCAGATCTCACACCCACTTTTTATTGAATCTGTCCTCAGCTACAGCTGCAGTAAACTACACAGAGCCTGTGGTTTTATGGCACACTCATAGCAGGCCTCACATTTTCATCCAATTATGGTCAGACTTTTTTAATAAGGTTATATGCAAAATTCCAAAGCTTGTGATTGTTTCATCTGTTTGGCATTCAGAATTGATTCTGTTGAGGTAATGTCTGACGTAACTTGCCACTGAGGCCCAAGGCAGGCAGATTACTTTAAAAATAGTCAATTAAAAGTTGTTTATTTTGAAGTTTCTGGGCTATTTTTAGATTTGGACGAATTCATTAACCCTAACCCTGGAGGACAATTATTTATTTGTGTCTGTGTGTTATGTGCAGTTGCAACAGCACATGAACCCCTCAGTGAATAGCTCTGTTGTGTTGAGCAGGTATGAGTTTGCATTTGACCTGACTTTTTAATCATACTCTGCGCCCACCCTGATTTGGATTGTAAATGAGGCCCTCCTGACTCAGAAGCTGAACTTGTACAGTAGGTGCCGTTTAAGTGCAGCTTTGTGCATCTTATTCAGAAGATATAGAGGCTGATGAAGAAAGAAGAGGGGGTGGACAATAGTGTCAAGTTGGCTCTTCTTTCAATACAAAGTCAACAAGTCTTAGCCTGTAATTAGATCATTAGACTTGGGCAAGATGATGGAGGCGTTTTAAGAGGACAGTGTTGGGGTGGGGTTTAGTACCACAGTCCCAGCATGCCGAGTTATGTAAAAATGGTGGATTTATTTAGTTTCATGTTACATGCATAAGCTTCCAATAGAATAAACACAAAGACAACTTTGTATGTTCAGGTACAAACTGAGTATTATGGCTGTTCTCCAAAGAGGATAAACACAAAACCATCTTCATTTTCATGTAATTAAGTACAAATATATATATTTTTTTTCATTAAATGAAAAAAATCTCAAGTCACTCTTTACAATTTCATATAAACCATGAATTAAAACTCAGTATATATGACATCTTTATTCATCTTGCTCATGTTTAATTTGCTTTGTAGTTGTATTTTTAAAGTAAGGATGTAGCTGTACTATTCTGACTATTATAATGGTGGTTTTTAATATGTCAAAAGAAGTATTATTGTGTTAAGTTGGTAAAAAAAAAGGGATGTCACTTGTATTATGGTTTGGTTATTGCTAGTTCAGCCATCTTAGTTTAAATGAGTGTGGAAATGTACTCTCATAATGAAAGCAGTCATACACTGGTTTATCTATCACCATTGCTGTTAATGAACTTGGTTGGAAAAGGTTACTGTGGGAGTTACTGTCATTGGTGGATGGTCTGCTCGGCTGTTTCCATGTCAGTTTCTCGATTTCTTTTTCCTCAGTTCCTTTCCATTGTAATTAAATTATTTTCTGTAGTGAATAGAAGTGTAAGGGTTTGAGAACTGTGTTTGTGACTGGACGTTTGAACTCCTGTGACCAGTTAGGGAAATCTGGGCGGGGAAAGTTAATGTGTAACTTTCTCTTCTGCTTTAACAGCTACCGTCAAGGTGCCACTGAGCAAGGCATATATATATATATATATATATACATACATATATATATATATATATATATATATATATATATATATATATATATATATATATATATATATATATATATATATATATATATATATATATATATATATATATATATATATATATATATATATATATATATATATCAGTGTTAATGTATTGTGATTACACTTGTAAAATACTTTGTGGACAAATACATCGATTGGAAAAATTACCTCTCAGTGTTGCAACTGTTTCATACTCAGAGCATGCTGAGACTGGCAGCTCATCGTTGGGCTGTACACGTCGAACCAAAGCTGTGATTTTCACATCTGAACATAAAATCTACACTCTGCAAGTTGATAAGGATTTTTTTCCCCAATACAAGTAATTTCCCATTTGTGGGAAGAATTAATTTATTCTATTCTATTCTATTCTATTCTATTCTATTCTATTCTATTCTATTTCATTTTATTTCAATCCTGAAAAATTGCATTAATTTTTCTATGCATCAGAATAGCCTTGGCCTTAAGACTTATTTTCAGAGAAGTGAAAAGAATATGATACACCACAGGCTTTTAGAGTGATTTTATATTCCAAAGTATTAGATGGTTGGCTTCAGACCTTAAGAGATTTTCAAATGTACGTCAATGAATAATGAGGGAAAAACACTTTGAATACATATACACACATGTATTATGAACATATTACACATACACCAAAATCTCTTTCTTTCCCAACGTCTGGATTTTTATTTTTTTTTTTGCCTCAAATCCAACTTAAACTGTGATGGATGTGTACTCCTACTCTTCTAAGGTATTGCAGCAGAAGGCCTCGGACGTGGGCAGGTGTGTGTAACTCTCATCCTCCAGGCTGGAATTGGTAAAAGACATGAGTGTGGTGTTCACAGAAACAGAGAGCAAAAAAAAGGGAGTGCAGGAGAGATGATATGTGGAATATCAGGTCACACCTTCTGATAAAACTCATAGTTATGTAACTTAAACATGCTGGTAAGGGCACAGATTCTTTGCTTGTAAAGTACTAGGAGCAAGAGTCTCCAAATAGCGTAGCTCTTTAGGGCTGCATGTTGATCATAACTTCGATGCAGCTCTGTGTGTTGTGTCGTAAAACATGGAGGATGTGTGACTTGTATCATAAATAATAAAGCATTAGACTGACAATTGCATTAGCATTACTGAGCCTTCAGTAAGATTAAGATAACAAATTTTTAGCTGGATTTTACTGAGCATAATAGTTTTTGTGTGAACTATTGCCCAGAAAATATTGATGTGTCCTGATAAACATGTTTCTGTCACAGAGATAGAGATGTACGGGTGGAGTTCAGTGTAAAGTGCAACTTTGTGTGTGCCAGGTTAAAGCAGAACTTCATGAAACAATTCCATTGCGCCCCTATTTTAGTTTGTATCTGTGATCGATTTGATTGAGACATCAGTGACTGCGGTGTTTGGTGAATATGGGAATATTTTACTTGTATGTATTTTCTTACATGTTCACAGCAGTATATTATGCAGAGGTCTAAAAAGACACATTCACAGTGTGGTGTTTTTCTTTCCAATTATGGGTTCCACCCTGCATGAGGTAACATGGTTCAAAAAAGCCTCCCAGCTTGTGAGATGCATATGTATATATAAAAGTGACATCCTCAGTGAAATAACTTTAAGTTGGTGTGCATTACTCTCACCCACCCTTATGCTAATTTAAGCATCCTGATGGCTTTAATAGTATCATTCGGTGCAAAGAAACATTCTGACCAAAGCACACAGGGAAATTGATTTCCCACATGGTTTTTGGAGTCTTTGTCCCAGACACCCAGCTGCAGCAGTGTCTGTGTCTGGAAGCTTCAGCAGGCAGTCATATGGAAAACTGGCCATGCTTGTAATGACTCCAGCGCTGAGACTCAACTGATCTGTTGAACTCGTGTGTAGAGGCCAGAGTAAAAGTTTATTTATTTCTCCATTAATATGGTTTTGTTGTGTAACCTTGGCTTTTTTTTTTTTCTTTGATACTTCTTGTTATTCAAATGTCACTTTATTTCCCTCATCACCCTGTCCTCAGTGCTTGTGAGATATTGGTTGACCGCTCCTTTTAGAGCCTCGCCATTTAATTTAGCTCCAAATGACCCTTTAAAAAGGCATATTCTGAAACGCAGTGTTGCCCTTTTGTGAAAACGTGTCAGGCCATGTGGCTGATGTGGTAGACAATGTTTGAGAAACAAATGCTTAACCACAGCCCTGACAACTCAACATCTACACCGTTTGGAAACTTTTACTCTTAATTTCCACTGTTAGTCTTTATTCTTGCTGCTGGTACTTAATTACTACAGATTTTTTTCTGTACCATTGTCTATTAAATTAAATATAAGAGTAAACTGAATGTGCAACTTTTACTCACATTTTATCTCAAAGGAACACTGTGACATTAGAAATATACTTAATCTGTAGTTAAAACCAGCAGATGGTTCGGTTAATTCAGCATAAATACAGTGGGAACTGGCTAGCATAGCTCTAATACAGAGATAACATCACATATTTAATCTCTCTTTAATCAGTACAGAAGCCAAAGTGTACAAACATCAACTTTCTTTTCCACAATGGGTTATTTCTCATAGTATGTGTATGCAGGTCAGATTGAACAGTTTGATGTTAAACAGATAATGAAACTGGATCTAATCTACTGGTGAATATACACGATGTTGAAAATATTGAAAGATGCCTTCAAAGATTTTACAGAGTGCTGGTTATTAGGGCTCCCTCATTCATTCACATCAACACATTTTATTTCACTCTTTATTCAGTATTGTATTGAAGTACTTATTGTGAGGTTCTGTAACTTTGTTTTGGTGATTCATGATTCTTCTCAAAGAGCATTTTGGTCCTTTTTCTCTTAAGTTACACTGACCTTGCTTGTACAAAATAGTTTTAACAGTTGTTTTCACCACTCACTTATTTGATCTCTTCCAAAACAACAGTTTTTCCATAAAGGCAGAAGCAGTTTCAAAAGGCATTTAGTCGAGCTCAGTCCTCAACATGTGTCCTTGCAAACACATTGGGTTTTTTGCAGAACAGAATGAGGCCCACCTGCTCTCTCTTTTCGTATACCAGAGCCTACTTTACAAGCCCTCTGCCTCTGCTTGTTCCTAAGCAACAGCCACTCCTTGTTTACCTTTGCGTTTTTGCATTGTGATTCTCTTCAGAACAACATAACCTCAGCCCCTTGGGAGAGTGATTGTCAGACTTCTTTATTCAAAGTAGTATTGGAGCAGAGGTTATCGTGTCGGTAAATGTGTTATTAACAGATGTGTATCCCTCCAAGGGCAGTGTGTGTATAGCCACTGTTATTAAAGGAATATACTTATCTCTTGCTTTTTATTACTGGTACCAGTATGTTTAAGTACAGTGTATTTATTTTGTGATACAACACATCTCTTTACCAGATACTTTTTATTGTCCTCATCTCCTGCACCCAAGGTACACCTCCCTCATCTATCATAAAAAAAATGTGCTTCATAAAGCCTTCTCAAATATTGACCAGCCTGAGCAGACAGTCTTTCTGTTTTCTGCACATGGCTCCAAAGTTTCTCCAAATACATGAAATCAACTTTAGATCTGTGTTTGCTGCAATGAGAATGAAGTTGAGTTAAGCGAGCCCACGTTAGCGTTAATAGCATTCATTTTAGAAAGTTTCACTTGTATACTGCAGTCGGCAAGTTGTTTTTTTTTTTTTTTTAAACTTGATAATATGAAGTGGCAAAGGTGTAAGTAAGTCATGCAACCCAAACATTTTTCACGACTTCACACATTACATTTGAGGCCTGTTAAGTCAATCACACAGCTCGATTGTTTTATTTTTTTCCCCCTCTTTATTCTATTTCATTTATATACCTGACATCGTGAAATGACTCAGCATTTTTGTCTTTTGAATGGGGCACACGTTTACTGTCTTCAAGATTAGATAAAAACATTGACCGGTGATACCTTATACCACACTGACCCAGTATCCAATTGTGTGAAATCTGATAAGCGCTCTTGAAGGGGGCTAAGCTGTGTCGGTGTGAGGGGTCCTATCTGTGAAGCTTTACAGGGGATCAGATGTGAAGAGCTGATTTAGTCATTATTAGCCATTAAACCAAAGGTTGAGCTGCTGGAATCTTCAAAACAGCCTAGCCAACTAAGCAAACTGTATGTTTTTATGGTTTTTAAAGCCCTGAGTATAATAAACTGTAGTGTAATGTGCTGCATGCAGGCTGAGAGGTCATGTCTGTGTGTTTTTCTAGCTTTTTTGTCAGTATTTAAAAGGCCGTGACCCAGAAGTATATGACAGTAGAAAAAAATCTGATTATTTCATCTCTATTCCCTCTCTAGGCATGATGTTTTGCTGCATGCCTGACTATGGGTGGACACATCAGCTTGCTTATGTCCAGACCTGTTTGGTATGCAGCCTCCTCTGTAACAGCCGGGTCCCCTGTTCCCAGGCTTGACTCAGACTTGGAGCCCTGATATTTCAGTCTTCAGTCTTCGGTGCTACATTGAACAAAAAAAAAAACCAAAAAAAAAAGCTGGGGTGGAAACTATGTTGGCAAAGCTAATTTAAAAGCTCTTCTGTCAATGGAATTTGTCCCTGCAACAAAATTGTGGAAAGTTGCATAATGTGGGATGGCTACTACACTATCAGTAGTGAAAATGGCACGTTGATTTATAAGTTAAAAAGCAAATCAAGCATGTCTTCCCTCACCTTGTTTTTATTGAAGGTCTGTTTCATGTGCTAGTGGTATTTTCGGCATATGATATCTATTCTTAATACTGCAATTCCACCTATGCTGTGACATGTTCATATTGGTATGAATGTAAACATACAGAGATGAGTACGTCATGAATAAGAGATTTCAGAAAGCAGTATACTAGGTTGTGAAAAAATATGACTTGAGGAAACATCCCCACCATTAATTGTTAAAAAAGATGATTGTTAATTGTGTTTTTGTTCTATGCATTTACATAGCATTTTTGCATAGGCTATGTAAATGGAATTGTAAGATTATGTATGTGGGGGACTTGCATATTGTTTTAAATGGGGAGACCAGAGTTTTCCAGTCTAGTCATGCATCAAATTGCTCCCACACAGCAGCCAAAACAACATCAGAGTCTGGATGAAGTATCTGAAATATTTGTACAAGAAAGAAATCAGCAAGGCAGTGAGGTAACTGACTCACACGCAGAGACTTGTGTGTTTTTTATCCTGTGCTTTTCCACTTTTTACTCAGATTCACTGAGATTCTCAAACTCAAGAAAAACTTCCTCAGTATTGAAAACTAAAACTGGGTTTATTATTGCAGCAAGATTTTGATATTTTTGAGCCATGGTGCTAGGATGTGTTCTCACATTTGAATTCTCTAGACCTGGACTCAAACTGTCAGGGATAATAAAGTAGTTTAAACTGGCATCTTATTATTTAACTTAATTGGATCTTCTGTAAACAGACTGAACTTACTTGAACAGGTGGTGTCTTATACTACATTACTTTAACTGTGCTATGCAGTGATGCGCGGGTTGATGTATAAACAACCTGCAACCGACTGTTTCCTTTAAGTAACCCGCCCGCAAGAAACATATTTGAAAAGGAGGGACCAGACCTGCTACTCAATGGTCTTAATGAACATCACATGACCTTACTCGCATACCTGCATTTATTTCTGTGTTAAAATACAGATGTCATTGCTTGTTATATAATATGTTTAGAAAATATTTTTGTCCTGCTTTATCATTCAAACGTTATCAATGCGCAGCAGCTAAACCGGGGGTCGACAACCTGTAACACCCAAAGAGACATTTGAATCCAGTTTCCACAGAAAATAAGGACCCGCCCATCATCTTTAAAAATCTCACTGAATGTGTCCTAAACCTTACTTTTTTTGTTTGTATGTTACCGGAGCTTCCACTCTCTCAACTTTATTTTCTCTCTTGCTCCCTCCATACCGTACGTACGCATACGTATGTCACCATCATGGAAATTCAGTCAATAAAGCCTATGTATTAATAATACAACATTTTCACTTAATATTTAAATTACAATAATTTACCAGGTTATTTTAATGTTTATCTCAAATGACAAACGAATATCATTAAAAAAAAATTTTTCAATGACCTGAAAATGCAGATGACTGCGGGTGACCACAGGCGCCCGCTCACTTCGGGTCAGCCCGCAGATCACTGGTGCTATATGATGTAAACCATTCACAGGAGCTTGTATTTTAAATTTATTTTATTGTTTAGTATAAACATGTACAATAAAATAAAAATTATTCAAGCTCACATTTAACTTGGCGTACACAAAGACAAGCACTATGGCAGGTGATACATCACTTCATATTAAACTGACTAATTGATGTAGAAAATGAGCCCAAGAAGATATCGTCACATTACCATTTTGCAAACTGGAAATAGTAAAAATTCTTGACTGCTGCATATCTTACTAAAACACTCAACTACATGTTGATAGTTGTCTGTTGATAAATGTTTTTTGCAGTTTTTGGCCCCTGCAGTAGACGATCATGTTCGAGACTACCAAACAGGAGTTCTGGTTTTTAATTATATAGCCCCTGGTTCTTTTGAAAGAAAATGTTTTCACTGTTATAGATGTATGGTACTTGTTCTAGATATGTGCTACTTGATAAAGTAAAGGTGCTTTGGTAGAACTTCACTGGCTAGTAGATGTCTTCTAGCATGTGTAAGCTCTGATGTTTCATCTCATGCTTGAGAGTGCAGATGTCTTTTCTAAAACTTTGCTGCAATTTCCTGTTCTGTTTTCACAACTTCAGTGGTTCTTCCTATCTCTGACATGTGGCCTGTTGCTACATTATAGAAATAGACCGCTGGGGGGTAGTTTTGACAAATGGGCTGCAGCTGATACATTACAATATACTTATTTATAACAAATCCTAGATGCAGATTCCTTACACATCTGGTAAGACAACAATAATGAAGTCAAAATGGAAATTAATTAGTCTGGTTTGGGGTTTATTGAGATTTGTACGTTTATTATTCCGGGCTTGTCACTTATTCGTAATAACTAGAAGCAGAAGTAAATTCAACAGATGGAACTTGATAATAAATGGCTCATATGTGTTTTCAGGCAGCTATTCTCAGTGGCTCATAAAAAAAAGTTTGCGGGGTGTTGTAGTCGAACGCAGGGTTAAGTTTCTTGTCTTAATTGTGACCTAAAACTGAATGCTATGACAGGAACTTTGTCGGTTCTTCTGAGAATTTTTATAAACCAACGGTGGGGCCTTCTCAGGGAAGTGTGTGTGTTGAGATGGGTGGGGGTTAGTACTGCTGTCTGTGTTTGCACGCTTGTGTCAGCATTGTGGGGACGAGATGTCTGAAAATGGCAGGTGTGGCTTTAAGAGCTCTATTGTAATCCTTTTGAATTTGCCGTGTTTGTCACTGAACAACACAAGCAATGCAGGCTTGAAGTTGTCAGAAAGTGAGAGAGAGCATGTACTGCACCTCATTTGCAAGTTTTAAAGTGTCTTACAAGTACGATTTGATATGTTTTTGAAAAATAAATCAGAATGATGTCACTTTTAGGGTAAAAGCTGTAGCACCATGCAAATCTATGTCACATTGCCAGACTTGACTATTATCTAAATATCAAACAGGCAAGTAAAGTTTGTTTTACGTCACCTAGGTAGATATTTGAAGTTAATCTGACATGCTTGTAAAAAAAAACAAAAAAAAAAAACATGTGGCCTGTGACACAAGAGCCCTATCTATGAGTGTAATAGCATGTTGTTTAAGAAGGAAGGAGGGGGAGTTTCGAACTTTCCACTCTTTCACAGAAGACGAAATTTTGTTCTGAGTGTGGTTTAACAGACAGGAAGCAGCAGAAACCCACTGCTTGGTGATGCTGTTCTTGTGACTGCAAGATTCACAGGTCAGTTTGTGGGTGTTTTTCTACCCAGTTTGAAAATATGTCACTGCTATTTCTAGCTATCTGTATTTCTCCCCCAAAACAAGTCATTCTGATACACTGTACTGTGATGAAGGGCACGTTACAGAGCTGTATATATAGGACAGAGAGCAATCAGCAGTCTCAGGAGGATACATGCTTGTCAGATACATGATGAAAAATTCACCAAATGAGAACTTTAATCCGGTCTCAGGAGACATTGTAAAACTTTCCTCTTTGTTCTCCACTTTGTGTTAGTAAAACCATGGCAAATGTTATTCCTCATAGTGTGTGTGTGTTTTTTTTTTGTTGTTGTTTTTTTTACCACAAACATCTGTTGTCAAATGAAACGCCACAGGTCCGTCTTCCAGAGCCAGAAGCAGAGTGGAAAAGTACAAGGTTCGCAGGAGATGAGATTAAATTCCATTCTCCTCCTAACAGCCCATGCTTGAGGTGACGTTTTCCTTTCAGTCTTCATTTGGCCCTGGCACGGCACAGCCAAATGCCTCCTAGTGCAGCAGGACAGACATAGTGAGTGTTGGCTGGGATGTAGTATTGTCGTCTCAGTGTTTGTGGTATCTTTCTGCTCTGCAGCTGCGTGCTATTAACCAGTGTCTGTGCCTTCCTCTGTGCCTGCTTCATTTTATCAGCACACGCTTGGTGTGGCCTGAGGATTGCCCTGAAAGCACTCCTTTATTCAGCTCAATAAAGTTGACTTTGAAACATGGTGAGACATGTTGAATTGTGCAACACTGGGTGGTGAGTAAAATGTAGAAGGCACAAAATATACTGTATACAAAACAGTTTTTATAATGCTGACAAAGTGTTGCAGCACAGGGGTTTTAAATTGTAGGATAGTGAGCCTCCCCTGAAAGAACTCTGAAGCAGTTCCCCCTCCCCAACAATAATTTTTAGAAACTTCTTTCTTTCGCCTCTTTTTTTTTTACGTCTTAAACATCTTTATTTTCATCTCTAGGTATATGTGTTGTCTTTGTGTTTAGAATTGAATAGAATGCCTTTATTGTCATTGTACATATGTACAACAAAATTAAGAGACAACTTTATTTTTTTATAACATACTTTAACATCTATGTATGTATGTATGTATGTATGTATGTATGTTAACATCTCTTTTAACAGATCTTAACATTTCTGTGTACTTTCAACGGCTAAACACATTTTCACATCTGAATATGGTTTTAACATTTGTCTCCAATATTTTTTACATTTGTGTGTTTTATAACATCCATAATTCATTAAGATTCATATATATATATATATATATATATATATATATATATATATATATATATATATATATATATATATATATATATATAAACAACTTTATCTCAGTAATGCACTGTGGGGGCAGAGCATAGTCAGGGCCAATCCATTAAAAGCCAAATTTAAAATAATCAGGCTTCCTCTGTTTGTTGATTGCCCCAGACTCTGTGTCCTCTCTCACTTTCACTTTAGGTGTGATTTTGGGATGTTCCCAAAAGCTAACCATGTTTACACATTTTTTGTCTTTTTTATTCAGGCTTATTTTTTTCTCATGTCACGCCTCCCCTGAAGAAGTCTGGCACCCACGAGGGAAGGCCCGCCTCATTATTTGAAAACCCCTGTTGTAGCAGCAGTTTAACCTATCCTGTGTTTTTATCAAGTATTGATGCAACTCCTTAATCATTGTCTGCTTAACTCTGTCGAATTACGAATATTTTTTTTTCTGCAGTATGACCCCATCTACTTGTTGCATCTTTAAACATCGTTAAAAATATTTGTTGCACATAAACCTAAGCATATTAAATGGTCACTTTCCTAAAAAAATAATAAGAAAAACCTAAAAATGTTGCTAGTTTACTTTTGTTCATATTTTTGATACTTTGTCACATGGTTTTCAACTCTAAAGGTTGAGTCCCAAATTAATCACTCCTCTTTTTGGTTAAAAAGTACTTTATACACACACAGACAGACACACACACAGACACACTCACGCACACACCCTTTCTTTGACATTTCAGTAAAATTTGCCCTAAAGGAGACCGCTGTCCAGAAATGATGAGCAAGATCCTCTGATGCCCACATGGGCTATCACAGAGCTCCAGGAATGAGTTTGAGCTTCATATCACTGAGTCATTTCCTGTACAGGAACCCAGTGGATCCTGCAAAAACAGCATGTTTGTGCTGACAACCATTCAATAACATGGTGGTGGTAAGCCCACACATTTTTTTTAACAATTTTGCTGATCAGAGTTTCACTGCAAAGCGGAATTGGGAAAACTAAACCTGTGTTGGATTTTAGATTTTTCCAAGTAAAAGTTTTTGTGGGTCCTGAAATGTGTTTCTCAGCTTTGTGATCAATAGAGAAGAATCAGTGCTTGTTTCAGTGTGTAATCTATCCAGGTATAGTTACTGCAAAGTCTCATGATTAATGTGCATTTTGTTTTCTACCACTATCCGTAGCATCTGTATGTGTGTGTGTGTGAAAACATTTCAAATACCATGAATACCATACACTCTCTGACACATTTTAAGTCCTGCGGTGACCGCCATATTGCATGCAGCCCTTTATCCTGCAAAACAGTGTCACCTGAAGAAATCAGCGTTTTTTTGTAACCTGAGCTGAAAATGGCTGTCAAGCAAAGTTTGTTCTGGTCTTTTCCTTCTATCTCACTATATTTGCACTCACCACATGCTGGGTGAGTCATTGCATAGTCATTCAATTGGCTTAAATTACCTCCTTTCATGGTCAACAATGAGTTCAGCTGAAGAGACTAAAGCGGGGGAAGTGGGGCCTTCTGGGAATGCTCCATTTGTTCATGAATCCTGACTCTAATTGGTTGTTATTGCGACTGGCAGTCACCATACTGTAGGGGCGGAGTAGGCTAGTGTTTGCTTCGTTCTCCTCCTCCTCCTCAGCATGCTGCACACCAGGCTGCCAAACATATCGGACATACGCAGAGGAGTAGAGTGGATCAATTGAAATTGTCCCATTGCTTTAGCCACATGATGGTGACCATGATGGAGCTGCTATCTTACTATATTGACATCTACAACATATTTAGAGTTGCAGCTTGATAATGACTCTAACGATTGTTTATTACTTCAATTGATTAGTGAACTTAGCATATTGGACAACTATATTTATCATTTTTTCTGAGACTAAGTCTTCAACCTGCTTGTTCCATGACAATATGAGATAATAAAGACATATATCTCCCTACATTTGAGTTTTTACCAAGTTATTTTATTAAAGCTCAATTAGGTTGTGAAATTATTGTTGCATTTAGCAGCTGGAGAGCCAGATGTTTCCCCTTGGTGTCGAAAAAGTAGTTAAATTGAGAATGAATATTGGATTTAAAATCATAGAGTGGACAGAAATCTAATGTGATACTTATGCTAATGTAGCTCCATGCCTTCTTGATGTATAAATAGATGCTGTTTTTACTGTAACACCCATTAAAAATTTAGAAGGTGTTAATGTACCATCTGCTCTTTTAGTCTTTGATCTGTAATCTTTTGAGGGGTCAGAATCACTTCAAACTGGATGAAGTTACAGAACGCTTCTTATCGACTGAAGGAGTAAAGTATCAGTGCAAATTACTATACAGGACTTTTTGCAGTCATTGAGTTTTTCACAACACAGAGAATGTGTTTAATCCACTCTTCATGCTTTGTCCCATACACCTCCTGGCCACCAGGATGCCCCGCCTGGAAACAACACTAAAATACTCAAGTCTCTCAAAAGAAGTCCCCACCCAGTGCGTGTCACAGGCAGTCTATTTGCTCTATGGACTATTATGCATTGACTAACATCCCAGTAAAATCCCTCCCTTTGCTGCTCTCCTCCTCTTCTTCTGCTGCTCTGACGTAATAAGTGCAGTTACAACCCTTTCCCTGTGTTGGGACAAGGCAGCTGCTGTCATGTGCTCGGGGATAATGTGCAGGCTGCATCTGACTAATGGCTGGCTCCCTTGTATCCCTGTCTGCTGTTAGTGCTGTGCCAACTGGGCCATTCAGATCAATGAAGCACTGACAGGAGGGATATAGAAAATACACATAGACAAACAACACAGTCAGATGCATTGTAGTGTACCGCAGACAAACATATACTGTCACTTTATGCCAGTAAAAGATGCTGATTAAAAAGCATGAAGGAGGATAAAAGGCGGTGTGTTTGAATCTATTTTTAGTATTTTAATCGTATATTTCCTCACACTTGATAATAAGAATTCATATATATATATATATATATATATATATATATATATATATATATATATATATATATATATATATATATATATATATATATATATATATATATATATACATATTTGAGAGCACATATTTTATTACTAATAAAGGGGGACTGATAACATATATTCTGTTGGAATAATTTTGTTTTCAGACACATTCTTCTTTCTTATTTGTATTTATACACATTTGCAATCATCTTTGTCCAACATTAAACAAAATGTGTCATTTTAATCCGAAGGCAATTGCTACTGGCATTAACCTGCAAGATCAGGTATATTTGACCAGATGTCAGATATAAAAACAAACACCTGATAATTGTAAAACGTGAATAGTTCATCCAATACTTGGCATATTCTTATTTAATAACCCAATAATAGCTGGTTGTTGTTATTTGTTCATGCTTTACTAATATCCATATCTTTTGGGTACACAGGCTGATATTTTCTGGCTAATAGATCAGTGATCATAAATCAACCCAAACTGGCCTCTCTAAAGTAGAAACAAAGCTCCTTTGTTGCAGAGAGGGCCTGGTGGTTGGGTTTTATGTGCCATCTCAGATCTGGGAATAGCCAGCCAGTGCTGGGCAGAGCATTTTCAGAATGATCCCATTTGATACAGACCACTGCACGTCTACTTCATCGACTTCTCAGAGAGCTGATAAAGGCCATCAGCATTGTGTGTGGTCCATTTGAAATCACAAATGGGGCATTGTAAAATGGGTAGGTGTATGTCCAACCGCAGCTTCCTTTGTTTTTGTTTTCTCTAAAATGATTTATACATCTTTCTCCATTTGGAAACCATATTTTTTTCCATTTTTTTTCTCCTCGAGTCTAGTAATGGCTTGTCAAAATCCCCAGTGAACATGCCAAGAAGAACAGGACACTGAGCGCTCCAGACAGATGGTAGCATCCAGCTCTGGCAGAGGTGGCCATGGACACTGCCCAGGCGAGACAGCAAGAGGGATTGACTCAAGTGAAATACTAGACTTCAGATTTGTTTCCCCACCTCCCTTCTATCTGTGCTCCCACAGTGATGCTTTCCAGGCCTTGGCCACATGTTACTATTCTGTCACAATGCTTTGCAGAAAGATAAACTGAATGGCAAAATTTGTTTGGCCTCTGTGCTCCACAGGCTGTTATATCCCCTTTAAACTACAAACAGGCGTGGTATACGACTTTATCTGTCACTCAGGCATTTCAGGGCAAATAAGCTCCACCCTGCTGCAGAAGGAAATGAGAGATGGTGTGGGTTGTGGGCTGAGTGTACTAAACCTCACCATCTCTTACTTCTCTTCTGCTGCCAGTGCTTTGGTCTCTGAGAGGGACAGAGGTGGGGGGTGTTGTAGCCCTGGGGTCTTGTCCATTTATACTTCAACCCAACATCAGCCCCTCCCATATTTATCCCTGCAACCTGCCTTTGGGTATCAGGTTGTTGTGGCACACCTTAACACACACACACACACACACACACACACACACACAGACACACACTAATAAGCGTGAGACCACCAGTTTCCATCCCCCTCTGCTTGACATCACAGTAACTCCCTGAGGGTCAGCACAGAGGGGCTTCCAGAGCTTCATCACACGAGTGATCTCTTGCCTGTGTGTGTGAACAGACAGGGTTGGTTTCAGACCCTTTCTGTCAAATCTCCCACGCATGTGATCATAATGTTAACCCCCTGAGGTTTATGAGAGAGATGTGTCTAACAAATGAGGACAGACATGAGACAATGAGGCGTTCATGATTCTACTACTGACCATATGCTGACTTTTGTTACTGTTTCACTCGTGCTGAATGTAAGTTTATTATTGTCTGTGCTTTAATCATCAAAGACCTAAAATCAGCAGCAAAAAGTGTGTTCTACTCCAATTATCTTCTGCAACTTATTCCATTAATACATAGAAATAATCCAGGTAAAATGCAGTTACTCAGCTTTTCATGGACATTCACTGATTCTGTAGCAAACATAGAATCTCTGTAATTTCTGCAATATTGGTTCATCAATAAAACCTACATAATCTGACAAATCACAATGTTTGTAGATGCTTGTTTATTGTTCATTTAATGATATATTTTCCAGATTATTTCCATTTTTCCTCAATTTTCTCTGACAACATCTATCTATATGACCAGTGATTGAAGTATAGAAAAAATACCTGCGATTCATCATTAAGTCACCACAGAAGTTTTATGTCTTTAACCATTAAAGCATGGATTTGTTAAGAATGTATAAACGAGTGGAGGAAATTAACATGTTGAGGAGAATACATTTTTACATTATCAATGAGTATAGTGTTTATATATAGTGTTTTTGTTTATACGGTCTTAGTTTGTGATTTATTTTAGTCCCTTGACTCTTTTCCAATTGTAAGACTCAGAAAGCATAGAAGAATGTTGCTTGATCTGTTGTTTTTCTAACACTATGAATCAAAACACAAACCAGATATATGCTAACGTCTTATCTGAAACAGTGAAATCATTTGAATGATGGATACTAATTTTTAATCTCGGTTAGATTTCAGTACCACAAGCAGTCACTTGTCCAGCATTACCTTCGCTTGTCCTTTCATCTTGTTGCTCTGTGAAATTATACTGATCTATTATGTCTCCTGATCTGTGTCTTGTAGGTGTAGATGCTCCAGGCTCAGTGGGACCCAGCCTTAGTGTCAGAGGGACGGGGCCCCTCCCACCTGAGACACAGTGCTCCCCTGAAACCCGGCTCCTGATCTCTCTCTTGAAGGCGCTGTGCTCTCGGCCCTGTTCATCAACGACGGACAGAGAAGCTATTTTGTGAAGTGAAGCCGCGTCACACGAGCCACAATCATAGCTGGGATATTTTAGGCTCCGCCCTGCTCTGAACTCCACTGCCATGACGACAGCAGTGCAACCGAGTGAACTGGTGTTTGAATTTGCAAGCAACGGGATGGATGAAATCAGTCAGGTAACGATTACACTGATGTAACACTATCAGCACATTTCAATCTTCAGTTCTTCTGTTCTATGTTGCTGATCTCATCATTGGGTCACAAGTCACAGTCTTAGATGTCATTTGGTGATTTGTGTTCTTCCACATGACACAGATGCAAGCAGGAAAGTATAACACTGGAGGAGAGAAAACATGACACAGAATGGGATAATTATGAATAGGAATCAAATGTGATGACAAAATAATCACCTGTAATCAAGTATAGAAGTTGTGTCTTTACTGTCTTTACAAAACATTTACTGTATCGTGATATATACTGTTGCTGTGATAATAAAACATGTAAATCCTGTGATAGAAGATTTGGCCATATACCCCTACTTCAGACCACTGAGCACTGTAACACTCGATTATTCTCAGAGGACAAACAAAACTTTTAAATCACATGGTGTTAAGGATTAGCTGTGGGTCCAAGCCTGTGATGTTTAACTTCGAAAGCATGTTAAGTAAAGGAGGATGGAGCAGGTCTGGGAAGCATCGTGCGGGCTGCTGGGAACACAGAAGTGGAAAAACTGAAAAACCTGAAGAGAGGTTAGGGTGCGTGGGAGGGGAGGGTGGGGCTTAGCCCTGAATGTGTTTATGGCAAGGCAAGGGTGACTGTGTGTACATATTATGTGAATCTGTCCCTATGTGTCTTTTCATTACCCGGTCAGGTGTGCAGTTATTTCATCCCCACACCCGTGTCAGAATCCTGTGGAGCAGGCTTGATTGTAAGTGTGGATGTGTGTCTTTGTGTACTGGTATCTGTATGTGTGTATCTACAGTGACAAGTTGTCACTGGATCCCTGAATAGCACTGGTTCAGGCCTAACCTGACAGACCAGTTACAAGGTTGCTTGGAAGGGATGGGATAATTCAGCTTAAAGGTCTTGCATTGTTCCAGTGCTGTCGTTTTGTTCCTTGCGGCACCCACTCAGCCTGTTATGCAAGCACTGTGCCCCTATTTACCAAGTCCTGGAAATACCCCCAAGAAGGAAGAACAAACTAATGCTCTACTGCAGTGGCCATTTTGTTCCTTCTGGCTGGTGTAGATATTTATTTTGGCCACAAAAAAGCTATTGGCACATGTTGTAATCATAGAGTACACTTTGTAATCATTAGCTTTGCTGTATTGGTTTTTAAGTCAATAAGTAGCTCCCAAAAGCATATCAAGTAATTTGTGCAGAATGACACATAGGTTTGTAATATTTACATCTTACAATGGACAGCCAAAAATCTGCACCCTGCTACTCTGAAATAAGAATTAAAAAAATATTTGTACATGTCAAAATGTGGACAACCATACATTAAAAAATACATAAATAAACCGTGATCTTTAAAAGTGATTATATCTATATAATATGACATCCCAAGCTGCTGGCTGCTTCAAATGTTAAGATTATTCGGATTTAAAAAGTGTACAGACAGTTGGATTTGGCTGAACAGGTAACAGAAAGTAGCATGTGGGGGAAATAGCCTGCACAGATGCTGTTGCTTTCAAAAGCAGAATAGGGAACTCAGAGATGCAAATTAGCCTGATTCTTATCTAACTAGTTTCCCTACTAGAAACACTATTCAAGTCAACAAAGAGGAAGGAGTCAAACTCTTTATAAGCTTTAAAATCATTTGTCAAACTCTGTGACATTTGGGCATCAATCATCATGAGAATTCGGCTCTTCAGCATTTTACTCTTAGACAAGATTTTTTGAATCACTTTGGTCACTAACTTAGTGCAGCACACTTTTCTAATGCCTCATTTCCACTAGTATCAGCTTGGCTCAACTCTACTGGACTTGGCTCGCTTTGGTGCGTTTCCATGACCCAGTACCATGGTACCCAGTACTAGATTTATGATATTGCCTCCGCTGAGGTTCCAAGCAGTCCCAAGGTCCCAAGTCATACTATAGCAGGATGTGTAAGCAGCACAGACACTGATTGGTTGAGTTTTCTGCATCATTGCATTATCAATGTGCAGCCTACTATTAAAAAAAAACTAGATTCTGAATAATGTCAGTCCACAAAACTGCACCAGGGTTGGTCATGGAGGCTGAGACATTTTTGTCTTTAATGACTGATGAAAAAAATCCAACGTGAGCTTGATGGGGCAATGCACAACAAGGAAGTTTATCAGGTGGGACTTACGTGCGCCTCACAATGACGTCCAGGTACTATAGTATCTGTATGGAAACCTTCTCAAGGAATAATATGTGGCACCCGAGTTGAGCCGATACCATGTAGTGGAAACGTGACATAGTAATTGTCACAAGAACATGACAATGCAGCACTATTTTAAAGGTGTTCCCAGTAAAAACAGGATCAAGTTAACATCAAAACAACAGTGGAGACAGCAACTTCAGGCGTCTTGTGCTGTGTCAGCAAACTATGTGAGATTTAGACCTTGTGTATTTGATGGGAGGGGGTGGGAGGTGCTGCTTTTTCAGGAGCTTAGTAGACCAATAGTCAAAATGTCTACACACACACACACACACACACACACACACACTTGACTCTCACTCAAGGATACGAAGCATCATTAAGTTCAGACGAGAAGATTTGGTGTCTTCACTTTGTAGTTATCTGATAATATGTCTACCAGAGTCTCCCATTTATGGGAAACATTCAGTGTATGTCAGTGAGACATAGATAGTGTCTGTAGTCAAAGCAAGACTCAGGGTTTTTATTAGTCCCATTAGACCTTGTGTTTTTTCTTAGCTCTTTTGAAATGACATAAGAAGTTTGTAATGGATGAGAAAATTATGACAAGCATCTTGCACAAGGATTTGTTCGACGCAGACTTTGACTGTAGATTATATATGTCTAATTAAGATATAAACAGTTATATAATCACCGGGCTAACTATTTATCACTATGTCTAAATAATTACCTGGTCTGTTAGTTTACTGGTTAAAATGTAGCTGAAATGGGAGGGTCATCATGGACTACAACCCCCCCCTTTCCTACCCTCACAGCTCCAGGCCCAGACACCTGGCATGCCCTAGAGGTCCAAACCAACAATGGGCACTTGTGCAAAGAGACAGATAAGTCTTTATTCGTGTCCCTCCTGCTGCACCTTTTCACTTTTCCCCCTTTTATAAGCTCATGACAGAAGGAATGATTGGTGAAGAATTAAATAGATGATCACATTCCATGACGAATGCAAATGTGTGCAAGGATACAACAGTATACCTAACATATTCTCAACCTACTTTTTGTGAAGTGTATTGAGAAGCTGATCAGATATTTCATACGGAGCCCTATCTGCACATCAGATGTTACAAGACAGTGGATCTAGGATCACATTTTTAAAAGCATTTGCCCATAACAACCCACCACTGACATAGTTAACAATATTTTAAAGTTATTTTTGAAGTGTATTTTGCTGCCATCTCCTGGTAGTCTACTGACTCTTGTGGTGTTCTTCCAAAATAAATAAAAGTTTTTTTGTTTTTTTTAATTTAATTTAAACACCATATTTGTGGTAAATGTGAGGTTCTATATATAATTGTATTATTATTCAATCTATTTTGGCTCCATGTTGAAGTGTGCTGTTTTTCATTTATTTTTCCATTTTCTCTGAAATAAACAACAATAGACACAGCTGTCACTCTGGGCTACTAAAGCTAGAAAAATATGAAAAAAGAGGGTTTAGAAGACTCTATGACCCACTTATCCAGATGACTGAATTAGTCCCAGTATTCCTCCCTCTGACACAAACCATCCACCCAGTGAGCACTCTTGACACTGTCTGTGTTTGAAGCACTTTCAAATATGTTGAGTTTCCAAGTCACTCTCATGTTTCTCCTCAGTGGTCTGGTCCAAACTCAGGTAATTCCCTCTGTCCCCTTGCTCCTTCCTGCTTCTGGTCATGTCAAGGTTGAAATGAGACGGCGAGGTTTGAATTCCCACAGTGGATTTAGACCATGATGAAGGGGATGCTTGCCTGCAATTCATGATTGATCCATTAACATTCATTTGGGTTTATATAATTTCTGAGCATAAGATTAACTTCTCAGGAGAAGTGGGCTAAATCAAACAGCTGGTTCCTGTCTTCTCCAGCAGGTCCCTGTAGACTGCTGCAACACCACAGAAATGAGCTCTCCTCCATGCTATGCACCTCCATATTAGCAGAAATGGAATATGAATCCACGGTTTTTGCAAGGCAATAAAAGTAACAAAGCAAATCAGGTTATTTAACTTTAATCTGTTGTAAACTGGGAGTTTATATTGCATTTATGACTTTTAGTGTTAGATCTAATACTGTTGTTTATTGAATATACATGCATGTATGCTATCCTGACTGTGTGTAACAACCTGACCAAGAACCTCTTGTTCCTTTTTGTTTTGTCTCTTTTCAGCTGGATGACCCTTCTGTATTTCCAGCAGTGATTGTTGAACAGGTGCCTGCAGCCGATCTGTTGCAGGTCTACTCAGGCCTGGAGTCCGATGAGGTGACTAATGGCATAATGGTGGACACCACTCTCCATGTGGTGGAGGAACCTTCCATGTTGGTGGGAGGTGTGGACCTCACAGGTAATGCTTACCAGTACTGTGTATTTTTGTAAACTGATAATGAGACAATCACATTATAATCATAAAGGATTTGCAAAAGTTTGGAGTTAATTACAGATTAAAGACCCAGTGGTAATTTTATATCTGTTGATAAATAAATTTTTCTCTCTATTTAACCGTTCTTAAATGATTTCCCACCCTTTATTATTATATTGTCCTCACTTTAAATCATGTATTTATCCACATTTCATATCCTATGCTTAATTTAGATGTTCATGAAAGCGCAGAGGTAGGAGAGCGTTTGCATCAAACAAGATGTTTTCAGCAAATATATCAATAACTGAACATAAACCAAATGTCTTTGTTCACTATCATTTGTAAAACTCCATGGTTTTTACTGTTAAATCAATGTTGTCGAAGATTATGGTGTTTCCATATTCATTATCGAGCCTCTGAATGTCCAAGTGGGTCATATCTGAAGACCATGAAAACATGACAAACTGTTAATTACATGTATTGATAGAATTAGTAGATCAACAACAATTAAAGTCGATAGTTTTCTTCACCGGTTGATGTTTGGATCTTTATGGGTCAGTTATTTATTTTCTGTTAACTATTGACTTGTCGGCATAAATATTTGACTCTTAAACCCTTGAACAAGTTTAATTATGAAATGAATCCACAGGCAAACAAATAAGAGTTATGGTGATTATGTTTGCCAGTTTTAATAAAGGACTTTTCTCTAGCTCATCACTTTTTCCTATGACTAGGGTTAGTTATTAATTATCTGGTAAATTATTGTATTTGTTTTTACATTATGAGTAGAGATGGTAATATTAAGTGTGAATCTTAGCTGTTGCATATGTACTTTTTAAAAAAAATATTATTTTAAGAATTTAAGACTCATCGTTTTACCTCTGCAATATGTTTATGCATTGCATTACTAATTTTGGCTCCTGTTAACATCAGAGATGTATTCTTGTAACCCTACAATGAAACAAATTCAGCAAAAAATAATTATGTTATTTTTAAACTCTTGTAAATGCCCGAGACATAAAACGGAGCCTAGTTGTCATGGCAGCCATTTAACTGGAGACCCCAAGGTCCTCAACATACAATTAGTACCAAAGTCTTGGAATATATTTACCTACAAGGATCTCATGGTCATGAATTTGTTTCTGTGTGGTGAATAGAAACAACAGTATCTGGCGCTGAGGACAGCATGGAGACAAATGAAGCTGCAGCAGCTCTTCTAAACATGGAGTCACCAAACAACATTTTGGATGAGAAGCGTATGAGTAAGATATTTTAGACTATTTCACACTGGTGGTATTTCAACAGGAGATCATTTCATTTTTTTTTTATCCAACACTAATCATATTTGAAGGACAAGACACTTCGTTTTTAATATGGAATGGATTTAGGGTTTTTTTTTTTTTTTTTTTTACTTTATTAGATCATTCAGAGTAGAAATGAAAAGTTAATATGAAGAGAGAGTATGTGGTCCCCCATCTAAAGTATATACAGTATATTTGACAGCATGAAAATGCCCAAAGAGACACATTATGTGTGATGTATTGATGATTTTTGTCCAATTCTGTCTCTTCCTCTTGTACAGTTCATACTTATGGAACTCTGCTGGAGTCAGACCTCACATACACCCCTCTAAGGCCAGACCAGATTGACAACAGTGGCCTTGACATGTCCTTAGATGAAGACACGTCATCGATGGACGAGGTTCCCCAGAAGTGCCCCTTGAAACCTCAGAAGAAAACCAAAGGTACTATTGTGGTCCTCATGTTGCTTGGTAGAATGTAGAGAATGTAGTCATTTTTCTCACAGTACAATTTCAGTGTTGTAAGTAATTAGATGATTTCATTGTGACCCTCCACCTCATAATACACTACCCCTGAATTTGAATCATAGTGCGGAAGCCGCGGGCAGTGCGTCCCTGCTCCCCAATCACCACCCCTAACCTGCCACTCAGGAAAAAGAGCAAAGAGGGCAAAGGTAAGCCTCGCTAACTAGTACTCTTCTCTTTAATGAGCCAATAAAAATCAAGGTCTTTCCTCCTCTTGTGTATGCTATTTTTCCTCTTGTGGAGTGTGCAAACAGCAGTCCTCAACCCCTGCAGTCCAGCAGGGTTGAATCTGGGTGAGTTAATGGATGAGAGGATTTCAGAGTGCTGTGTTTCACAGGGAAACAGAAGTGATTGCAGGCTGGAGGGCACATTGTTTCTCTACTGATACAACTAGACTAGTGCCGCACGATGTGAACCCTCATTGCACCATACAGTGTGACACAATGAGGAGGGGGCTGGGTACGGCAGGTTCAGCTGCACACATATACATCACCCTGTCATGGTGTCTGGGATTCAAGTGACTACTGGGAGTGTTGCTGTTTTTAACCACTTCTGGCCAAAGCATCACACAAATTAGAGTAATGCACTTCCAGACTTGCTATAATTAATTTCCCTCATAGGCACATACACAATAGAAAAAGAGAGAAAGTCAACAATTGTTATAAGGAAAGGGTAGATTTTAGAATAACCCTATAGCTGTTACTTAACTTTTTAATGGAGGCTTTGTTGACAAACTGGATATGTATGTCCATCACATATTAAAATGTAATGATGGAAAAATAACATGACTTTGTTTTTTCTTCTCCAATTTGCAGGCAACACCATCTACCTATGGGAATTCCTTCTTGCCTTACTGCAGGATAAAAACACCTGTCCCAAATACATCAAGTGGACACAACGGGAGAAAGGCATCTTTAAACTGGTGGACTCCAAGGCTGTTTCAAAGCTTTGGGGCAAACACAAGAACAAGCCTGACATGAACTATGAGACCATGGGAAGAGCTCTCAGGTAAGAATAACATATTAGTAAGCAGTCTATTAAAAGTTTTTACCTGCAGTCATTATGTCCTAGTGTGCTCTAAACCCTGCAGACAAGATTCCACAGATGTTTTCATAATGGCATGTTGAAATGGCATGGTGTTCCATTTGAATGACGATGTGTTAAGCACTTCTTTATGTACTTACTTACTCTTCTAGGTACTACTATCAGCGAGGTATCCTGGCGAAAGTAGAAGGGCAGCGTCTGGTTTACCAGTTCAAGGAGATGCCGCCTGATCTGGTGGTGATTGAAGATGAAGATGCAGGCTCTGACGCCAACGTTGGTTATGGAAACCAAAGGTCCACCAATGGACGACCTCTGGTCCGCGGACCATCCAGAAAAAACCATCACGTCTCAATGAAACAGATGAAGAAAGAGCCTAATGATGAATATCTGTACCAGGAAGTGAACGGAGGCCAGACAGACCAGCTCTTGCAACCTGTTCACATGTTGCAAACCAGTCAGGGGTCTGTCCAAGATCCGGCTCATGCTATGAGGTAAGTGAGGCATATTGCTCACTGTGTTATAACCAAGAAATTGCAGAACAGCCAAAGTACAGCACATAATGTGCCAGGGATCACTGACTATTTTTAGACTTAATCCCCTTGATCATAATAATTTAATAAAATCTCTATGTAGTTTCTTTTGTACTTTAAATAAAATACAATGTACAAGTTTGTCTTATGAGTGTTAAATGTCAGTATTTCACTGAATGGTCTGTTGGGCTCTCTTCCAAACACTAGCTAAGCCCTTTTGAAGGAAGGTTTAAGAGGTTAATAAGTTGTCTTTATTTGATGTTTAAAGGAAAGCACAACTAAAATTAAGTACTGACACATGTTCACACATATGCACAGACATGTACTTGCCCTTGAAATCCACATAATATGATTGACTCAATCCTTTTTCCAGTAGTATCACTGTTAACCTTTTATTATTGGTGATTTGTAACGGACATTGATAGCAGTTTTAAAATAGTATGACAGAATTTTATTTTTATGCCCCCCCCCCAGAAACATCGATTATCTCTGTGTGGTTGCACAGAGCAAACCCAAGCACTATATTTTCCAGCAGCCCTTCAGTTAATACTGCCATTGTGAAGCTGATGATTTGCGTGATCCAACTATTTGTAGTGGATTTCATTATATTGTACAGGTTATTGTTTCCAAAGTCTCTACTTTCAGTGCATTATCAGTCATCTGCATTTTTTATGAGCTGTTAAACATTGTCTGCTGTTGGAAAACAAGGAGAATAATGATTTCTGCAGCACTACTGACAATGTTGTTTGTTATATTAATAGGGGCATTAGTTCTGCTGGTTAAGATTATAAATGTGCTCTGTGTAAGTTCCTCGGTTGGGTTCCATTAAAAAATAATCCTTATCTATATTTACAAAGACACAAACTGAATATTTGAGTACAATACTTCTGTCAAAGAAGATGAAGAAACACGATTACATATTCTGTTTAACACTTTTCTAAGTAGGTTTGTTTTTATAATTTCAGAACTATCGGTGTTCCTGCATCAGTCCCTATGGTCATGACATCACCTGCCTCTCTTCAGTCTATGCCCCTCACTGTTCTGGCCAATGGGGACTCCAACGGTTCTTCACCCCCTCGGGTTATACTCCAAACGATGCCCTCTACCACAGCTGGTGGTAAGGATGTGCTTACCATTCAGACAGCCTCACTAACAGGTGGGACCAATAGCCTGCAGGATGGCCTCCCGCAGCAGCTCCTTGTCACCAGCCTGGGCTCCTCTCCGGTTTCCTCCTCCACCTCAGCCTGCACTTCCCCTCCAGGAGTCATTAGTTCCACTGCTGCGAACATCAATGGTCTCCCCCGTTTGGTCACCATCAACACAACCTGCGGGCAAACCATGGTGGCACAGCAACCCGGCACTGTAATTGCTACTGTGCTCAAATCCAGTGACCTGTCTGGGTTACAGGTCAAAGAGGAGATGCTGGACCCCAGCTACTTCCAGTCGATGGTGAACGGTGATCCATCACTGGCGGCGAATACGTTTGCGAGGGAAGAGATCGAGGCTGGAGAAGCAGAGCTGCATTATAGGACTGTGATCATTGATACCAGTCAAAACGAGGGCCATGACGTTGGAAGCGAGACTATAATTAATGGACATGCCTCTCATAGCAGCAGCCCGAGTGAGGGTCTGACCCCTGTGGAGGAGTTGGAAGTACATGGGGAGATGTCTCTGCAGCCAGAACAGGGAATCAAAGCCCTGCAAGAATTGCCACTGTCTGTGCAACTGCCTGCAAACTTTATCCAGATTAAGACAGAGCCTGCAGAGGCCTAAAGGCTGCAGGACTTTTCCACACAAGCTGAACCAAAAACATCCATTGAATCCATTTGAACTATTAATGTTTCCTTTTTTTACCACAATAATCTGATCAAAGATCAGAGCAAGGGATCTGTGTTGCTCTTAAAGGTCGGTCAGTTCAGCCTCAGGATTTATTGTTTACTCACATATTTTGTGACCATGTGCCTAATTTTTAGAAATTAAGGGATTGTTTTGGTTTTTAATAAGTAATAATCCAGATCTGGGATTACATTCTGTAGATACCAACCCCAACACATACTGACACACCAAACAAACACACACATGCACATACACTTTTCCCACTAGGAGAACAGCCATTACATGAACCAGGGATCCCTGTCTACCAAATGTGCCAGTTAGTAATTTCCTCACCTGCTTCTCATTGAACTTTTAAGTTTAAAGAGGCTTCACTCTTTGTAGGTGAATACAGCAAACCAAAACGGGGGACTGAATGCCAAATGGTGCAATGAAATCAGACTTCTGAGAGCATGCAGAGGGTGTGTGTGTGTGTTTAAACCAGACAGAGTTTCTCTTCCCATGGATGAGTGGTGCATTCTGTGTCATGATGTCCAGTCTGGTGAAAAAACACTTTTCAGAGTTTAATTGAAGAGTGCCTTACAGGAAGCTCAAACAGCTCAAGACTCTTGGAAATGCCTGGGATTAAAATGGACTAAATGGCTTTTTAGACTTTAAGACTTTCAAGAACTTATTTTTCATTTATTTTCATATAAACAACAAAAAAAGATATTCATTTTCCCTCTACTTCTATTAGCCTTAAAACACTGTGTTACTATGGAAATGGGCATTTTCTGTCCACCAAGGACAGTCCAACATCAAAACTGTTTGTATAGAGAGAGCTGCAGACTGGAGGCACAGCAAGATAGTGAGGTACAAATGGAGAGAAAGAATATGCCAGATAAAACAGATTTTATCAGTCATTGCCACAGAGGCTTGTACCTCCAAGATTTAAATCCTGTTTATATGAAATGGAATATATATGGATCTATATATATATACACACACAGTATATATACATATATAGGTATTGAGATTAAATTTTAAGGCCACAGCAAATTTATTTATTTTGTGAATTTCTAAATTCTTTATAAAAAGGCACATTTGTCTTCTTTTTACACATGTAAACATGAGGGAAATGTTAAGAATATGAACGTGATACCATGAAGCTTATTTGGTAGTTTTGTTTTTTTAAGGATTGACCATTTTCATTTGTATAGCATCCCATATAATCAGCTCTGGTTTTGAACTTCACTGTTCATTACTCTAATGTTGTATTCTTCTCCATCTTCTTGTAGATATCTTCTTTCGTGTGTTTGATTTAAACATGAATGTGCTCTAATTTCTCTTTTTCAGCGGACATATCTCTGCTTTTTTCAACAGTCAAGTAGGAGTTTTTTATTGAGAAATATTATGTTCATTATAAACTTGCATAAACCTTCAACTATCAGATGTATCAATCGGTATGCCTTTGAAATATTATCTCTTTTTGTCTCATCTCTTCTTCCCTCTCTTGTCCTCTCATTTCCTTTCCCCTTGTTTCTCCTCCTCTCCTGCTCTGGGGTCAGTTGAGTTTGTGTCGTCTTCATTCGCTGTCCCACTTTGTTAAGGACCTTTCAGGCCAGCCATCTGATTGGCCCTCTGGTCCTACCAGGGATGAACCCATATTGATCCTGAGTGGTATCACAGCTAAATTGGTTGTATTTTCCCTGGACTGTTGCTGCAGAGTGAGGACATTCAGACATACTGACCTCCATCCGTACTGGCACCTAAGGACAGGAGTTAAATGCTGCTTTTTAATCCCCTATCAGCCAAAGGGCTCTGGGTCTGCAAAGACACTCTGAATGTATACATAGAGTTTAAGTACACGGTAATGCAAATTTATGACAATCAATAGCTACACTGGGTTACATTTGCATTAGAAATTGTCAGACCCTGAGTGGGGATTAGCTGCTTTCTGCTTGTCAAAGCCTGAGCTATGTCCGCTGCTTATGTTTTGTTGCAGTTACTGTCATGGGTTGTCAGTAACCTTCCATATGCTGAATATAGAATAGATTTTTAAGAAAAAGTCAATGTACTAATTAAAACCAAATCATCTTCACTGAATTTCCTCTTTTTTTCATGTTTTGTTACAAAGTGCTTTTGAATTTGTGAGCCGAAGTTGATTTATAAATGTCACGCAGGACATTTTGAGAAATTAAAAAGCAAGCAAAATTAAACCCCCAAAACAAACGATTCAAACAGGTTACTTGGTCAATTAATTTCCAACTGTCGGAATAATGAAACTGAAGTACTTTACCTTTGAAAGTCATATTGTGGGGAGGTGCAGCTTTAGGGGACATTCGACCACATGGCATTTGTAAAGAAGGAAAAAGCAAAAGTAGAAACTGGACTGGAGCCATTAGCAGGCCAGAGACTGATTGGACTGTACTTAAGAGCTCTGCTTCTCCTGTGGCTGTGGGTGGATGAATACATTAGCATGTGACATGCCCAGAGCTGAAGACAACCGTGTGTGTCCCCACAGCTTGCGGAGTGAAAGATCTGTATATGTGTGTTTAGGCTGTGGCTGGCAAGTGGAAGGGTTACAGTGACTTGGATAGATTAGAGCATGTGTTAGGTTGATGTGTTTGTGTGTGTTTAGGAGGAAGCAAGGTGCGGTGGGAGTATTGGCATGGATTTTCTGTGTGTGTGAATATTCAGGGTTGGAGAGAGGGGAGGTGGTGGTTGCGGGGGGGGGGGGGGGGGGGTGTTGAGGAAGCTGTCTGGCAGCAGGGTTTGCCTACTGTGCCTAGTTCTGCCTACACCCACATGCACAGCTGTGCACTACACAATCCAATCTCGCTATAGGGTTAAAGACACACACATGAATACACACACACACAAAAAAACAGGGCACAAGTTCACCTCCAGTCACAGTCACCACTACACACTTCCTCACTCTGCCAAACATCCTCTGAAGCCTTTACAGATGGGAAAGTTGTCTGAAATTAGTCAGGAATCATTGTACAAGCTACGCATTCTGCAACAAACAACCCTCCATTACATCTAAACAGACACATTGCTTTTCTGTTCAGCATTTCATCGATTGCCTGCCATATGGTAAGCAGAGTTTGTTATGGATTACTAAAATAATGAAAGGCTACTAGCAGCCGTTATGTCTGTGCTGTTCCTTGGTTAGTGAATCAGAGACCCTGAAGATGGAGCGAGGGCCGGGTCCTGGGAGAGGAGGACTATTTCTGTGTCGCCTGCAGCCACTGACACAATGCAAGTGTTTACTGCTGTGCCATGCTGCCTCTCACAGTGGGAGCAGTTGAAGGATGACAGCTGACATTATTGTGCCTCCAGCCTGTAGAAGGAACAGTACAGGGAGAGCTTATTTAACCATCAGGTCACCAGACTGACTGGAACATTACAGAGAAAGGAAGGAGTTGATCAGTCCAGTGTCATGCTTGTATTCAGTCGGTTAACTAGACAACCTGCTGCCAAGGTTAGATTTAATCAGACCACTCTAGGATTTGATGGGTTTTTTTTAAAAGAATTGAGAGGAAATGGACTGCAGTTCTTGCTCAATTAGGAAAAAAAAGGAGAGAAAAAAAAGTGAAGAATGTCAAAAGCATGAACTTTTATGGTGTGGAGATGTTGACTTTAGAAGTAGTACTCTTGTCTCTCCATAAGATGGCACTAGTAATACATGTGTGCTGCCAGTGCTGGAGTCTCAGTCTGGATTGCAGAGAGTGTTCCTTCAGGTCACTAATCTAAATACAGACACTTCTCATACATGTACATTGGTTTTCAGTCTCCCCTGCGCCACAATAGCACCTAATAGATCTAAACGACTGAGTGATATTTAAAATTAAAATAAGCAGCTGGAATTTTTCCAGTGTATTTGATAAGTAACAAAATAAATTAATTCGCTGGAGCGTCAGTGATAGTGGCCATTCCTCAGGCTGGGTAGGCAAAATCCTTTGAACCACACTAACCTAGTAGACACTCACCATCTCTGTTTATCCTGCCGAGGTCTCTCTTCATCAAAATAGTGATAAACAAGTGCTGGAGGGGTTTCTTAGAGAGAGTATAAAATGCATGAGAAAATTGCACAGGCCTTCATTTGCAAAAGGATATTTTTTCATTCAGATCAAGGTGGGAGGAGTTTTCTGTCAAAAGCTACAGATTAGCTTCATACATAATGTAGATGGGGCTGTGCTTCTTCTTATATGACGATGAATCATAAATCAACTCTTTTTATCTAAATGTATTGCTTCTGACAAAAATAGTCTGACTTTAAGTTGTTCAACATTTTACATTTTTTTTTAAGACAAAATCAACCTCTTACACAGTGTGTGTGGAAATAAACTCTGTTTGCTTGCTCTCTCTACAAATTTGCAGTGGAGTATAAATTCAAAAATTAAATATTCCTTTAAGTAAGCTAAATTAAATCTCTTAACATCACATTATTTACACCATAGCACACTACGTATATGGAAACTAAGCCCAAACGCAAACATCTCTAAAGGCTGTCGATTTTTGCTGTAGATTAGAAAGCACAATTTGTTGTATCCAGATGCCTTCAGTGGCTTGAAGAAATTGGTGCATTAATTTTCCTCAACACATACATGAAACATTAGTGTATAATCAGCCCCCCCCACCACCACCCACCACCCACCTTTCCTGACCTGAATATCACTGGCAGCATCTTTACAGCTCCCTGTCATATGATGACGATTTTAATTGCCACATGTCTGCACTTTTAAGTTTGACTTTCATGGTTAATATTGAACTTGTGTCCCAACAGGCATGAGGAGCTCTCAGGGAACCAACTGTAATATCTGTATCAGCCTCTCCAGTCAGGGTGAGCCATCCCATTCAAAGCAAGTCTCAAGGCTTCCATGGCAATTTACTCTCACGACTACACAAAAGAGTCTTCAGAGTCCTCAGAGACCTTGCCAGATAGACAACTAACGGCTAACAGCATCTTACGAAAAATAACACTTTATACTATTTCATAACATGGTGAGTGGGGAAAAAAAAAAGTCGAAGATGGCAACAACATGCATCAGTTTTAATAAACATTTGACTATTTGATGTGATAAGGGAGAAATAGTGAGAAATGAATTATATAAACACTGATTTTATGAACTTTTCAGAACTGCCTCAGGGACTTTCCAGCACACTTGTCAGTTTATTTGAAGTATGTTTGCAATTATTGCATTTGTTAACTCATGCCACTATTTTTTACTTGACGTGTTGCTTTGGGCCATTGACATTATTGATTTAAAAATAATAATATGGTTGCAATGTGAACTCCATTTATGAGCATATCCATAAAACATTTACATACTGTAATATGTTTTGCCCTCTTGTTCAGAAAACCTATTTCACTGCCAAATATCATTGATATCACTAACATTGTTATCAAACTGAGTCAGATTTACTTACTGTATGAGATCCTTTTGTGTTACTGTAAACAAAGCTTACGCAGCAGAATCTCAGTGGATTTAAAAAAAAAAAAAAAAACAGTTAAAAAAATACATATGTGTAATATTCACTGCTAGGACACCCTTAATTTTGTGCTAAATGTTTCTGCTAATGAGCAGAGAATAATGAAGATGAGAGAAAAGATGCTCAAATTCTATGTTTTTCGTGAGTCACATTTAAACAGCTTTCACACAAACACCCCAGGGTATTTAGTATCTGTCACAGGAATGATATCATTTCACATGATAGGACAACTGAAATTATTCATACAATGAAATTTTAATTGAAAGAATCAGGAAATAGATATACATAAGACTTCAAAGCAGACTGTGACAGAACTGCCTTTTTGTCTTTCTCTTTAACATTTGCACATCTCACATAAATCGAATACTCTTGAGCATTTATGCACCTTTTATTTCTGATGACAGAACATCAATTACAAATGCAGATCTTGCTTGCTTATCTGTTAGATGCAGAGTTATTTCAGCTTGACAGATTGAGATGTGGTGTTACAGATTAAATTGCCTCAGGAAAGAAGAAACAGTTTAAACAGTAGCACTATTTAAAGCATTTTGTGGATTGCGACAACTGGGAAAACAATGGCGGATATCACAACCACATCAAAAATGACAGCTGAGGTCTGTGCATCTTTAATTATACTTCAAAAAAATAACTAAAACAGAGAAAGATACATATTTGGTGAAATGTAGAATAAAGTAGCACCATTCTGAATTTCATATATATATGTTAAAGCTGTCACTTACTTTTTAACTGGATGCACATTCTCACATTGAGTAGTATATAGCTATAAAACATTTCATTTGATACTTTAAAGTAAAAAAAAATAAAATAAGGGAGAGCTTAGACTGACAGTGCTTAGGTGTTTGTTTTTTTTTATTTGTTTGTTTTCTGTATAAAAGATGTGTCAGTGGTGGCAACACAGACTAAATTGCAGCCATCCCAATGGGTCAAATTGCAAGGGTTGCAAATGGGTAGATAAGCAAAGAAAATTAGACCGCTGTAAACAACTAATGCCTTTTAAGAAAGAATCAAAATGCTTCAAACCCCAATTAGGCTGTTGAGACTGACTAATGCTCAATGGACCCACTTTCTGATTGGAAAATAATTGCGTGCAGTGGCCTGCTTTGGTCTCACAAGTGGTCTGGAATATTTATCACAGGAGAGTCGCACCTACAATGACAAAACCATCTTCCTCAGATCCTCCCCAGCATACGAGCAATCCACCAGTTGCAAGGCATGACAATCTGACAGATGACCCGACCTCCTTGGTAGTAGTATGGCCAAGGGTTGAAACCACCCAGGGGCTCGTGGTAGCGGCGGCAGAAGCGGTAACCACGGCGACAGTGCTGGCAGCAGATGCCGCGCTCATCCAGGCGGTTATCCAGTTCAATTCCAACATCTCTCTGTAGAGGACACAGGGTCGGACAGGGTTACAATCGCACACATGACAAACGCCAGTTGTCCTAAGGCAAGGGCAGGGGAAGAAGAGGAGAAAAGGGTGTGAATTGATGAGCCTATTTTTGTTGCTGGTCAGTGAAGTATATGTAAAAACCAAACAAGAATGAAAAGATCAGGATTGATGTCTGTGAAAATGCAAAGTTGTGCTGTGTTTGATGACCGTGACAAAATGATCAAGATACTGGTGAGAGCAAGCTAGCTTGATTTAAGCTCCGGGAGAATAAAACATGATATAATACCCTTGACCTTTCTATTATGCCAGAAGAAGCTGCACTGCAGGCTGCACAATGCTCCATCTCTGATTCCAGTACGCACAGCCTCTCTTATAGTGGTGTCTTCAATCAAAGGGAGTCTAACATTGGTAGTTACTAGCATAATTACACTATTTCTTTCATCTTTGACCTCTTAAGTCCCTTGACTGAAGCCCACACTCTGCACCAAAATGGCTGCCCCTCCTCCAATAGGGCATTCAAATTAGAGCTCCCCACGCCTTGGCGCCCTCCTCCTGACCTTGACTTTAAGTGCGTGGCACATTCCTAAAGCAATTAGCAGAGTAATGATCGCCTAACAAGGATTCTTTCATTTGCTCTTGCTGGCTGCCTCTGAATTTATAGAGGGGCCAAATGAAACCCAAACGAAAGGTAAATTGGGTAGAATTAATGGCCCTTGGAATTTTCCATTGTGCTGGTTGGTTCATGCCCCCGTAGACTCGTGGGGGCTGAGTGCCATGCCTTTGATCAAGAACAACTCCAAATGGGGTTCGGAGAAGTGCCACTTAACTCACCGTGCGAGTTGAGGCAGCAACTGCCCTCAGTCTGCATTTGACCACATTTCAATCTCTTTTAGTAAATGAATCCTCCGAGACAATCCGGCGCTGTCTCGTTAAACTGCTCAGATCTGAGAGTCAACGGCCTGCGTTGACTTCACATCCACAACAAACTGGTATAATTCTTTGCAAGCGCTTACAATGACTCAGCTACGTGCAATAGTGCAGAACAAAACACATCCGCAGTTGGGAATAGAAAATGTGTGGGAATTGTTTAAGAGGACAGGGCCCGTAGGAACACATGGCTGAGTCCCTCCACTCCCCTGCTACATTAAGGATGGGAATTAGGGCTTTCTTTCATCTGCTCTCAACGTACGTTGGTAGTCCATCACAGTATTTTAAAATCGTTTTATTTGTTTTTCTTTGTGTAGCATGCTGTGGACTAAAATTAATGATAAATTCACGAAACATGACTCTTAAACAAGAAAATCATAATCAGGCATGGCATTTGATGTGAAATATGATAAATGAAGTAAAATTACATACAAGGAAAACATACTTAAAACATAGAAGGGGTGAGGCAGATGTTATCTAGGATAGCAGGGCTTGATTTATTGCTATGACAAGTACAGGTACGCTTTTAATGATTTATTGTTTCAGTCAAGTTTCAGGTCATCAGCTCCCAGGCAACAATCTGTTATGGAAACAACACGAAAGCTGTCAATGGACCAACGATAATCTTATCTGCTCCTCACAGCCCAAACCATGATGTTACCAAATCCTGAGCTCCACCTTGGAAAATGAACAAAATATTTTATTCAAATGAAGGTGCGTTTATCAACACAAACAGCCAATAGGCAGCATTGTACCTTAAAAACAATTAATCAGAGCTATCCTTTTAAAACGGAGGGTACATATTATTCACCCTGGCTTTGAGTGCCGTCTCTTGTGGGATGTCGTGGTGATAAGAATGGTTCACCTTGGGAAATCTGAGGCAGTCACTCACAAACAAGCAGCATTAATGAAGAGTAAAAGCCATTACCCCCTTGCTGCATCTGATTTCATCACACAGTCAGGCTCACATATACACATGCAAACACATCACACATACACACACTCAGACACCTCTGTGCATAATATGAGGCATTGGATATGAATGAGTCTGCAGAGTAGAAAACTGTGTCAGTCATTCAATAAGATGTAACGAATCAAAGCACAACTTCTCTAATCTCCACACTTGTTGGTGTTATTTCACACACACTGATCACCGCTCTTCATGAGCTTGAAGCACATGCCTGGATGTTTTATTAAATCTCATAGCAGAGCTCATCACATTCATTCCAGGATCAAAACAGCAGCGATAACGTTTCTGTTTCATACCCCGCTTTGAATTCAAAAGGTTTTTTTTTTTTTTTATAGACACACAGGGCAGTGCAATATATGAAATGCAGCTTGTCGTGATCAGATTTGAATCTTTCCCTGCTCTACAGTGAGGAAGAATGACAATGAAATTGGATGTAATTGAATAAGCAGATAGTCATGTATTTCAGTAAACTCTGCTGGTTTACCTATGTGATAAGGAGCTTTAGCTTCAGTGTAAAGATTCCTCTGGAGGCACAGACTGTTTCTGCATTCACATATTTCAATTCCATCAGCTTTCTGCAGCTCAGTTATGCATAAACCGCCTGCTTGTCTGACCCTGAACATGGCTTTATAGGGCTTGTATAGACGATGTAATACATAGTTCAATTGTAACCTGCCAACCAATTAGACAGGAACAAAAACACACTAGGCATGTCATGTCCTGGGTGTGACTTTTCTCTCTGGTATGATCAGTTCATGTTGGAAGCACATACTTCCTATATAGGTCAAGGACAGTGGTAGCATCCCTTCAGCCTTGTCAGATGGTAGTTATTCAGTTTGAAATTTCCAGGGCCACCTCTGATACACACTGCTCTCTGACATGGCAGCCATGGCAAAGGTCAGCTTCATATATCTGCCGGGCTGTGTCACAAAGACTCAAACGATTAGTCTTCTTTACAAACTGTGTGGAGACACGACACTGAAACTCAGACTTGAGGTGTCATGGTAGATGAAATAAATGCATATTTGTATGTGTGTGTGTGTGTGTGTGTGTGTTTACTAGGGTGATAAATTAAAGCATGGAGTTAGAAGGAGAAATAGTGTGAGTAACAGTTAAGCAATGTGTGTGCTTGGATCTACTGCTTTTCTGACTGTGTGCACATTTACATGAGCTCTGGATAAAAGAAAAAAAATTGGATAACACATGTGGCATCCCACTGGCATGCATGAGAGTTCAGACTCCCAATTACAGGCTGCTGCCCGCCCTCTGCTTGGTCACAAAGGCCTTTGTTATCTCTGGACCCACAAACAGAGCCTGGATGTGCTGTTGGAATGAACTGCCATGGTATGCATTACTCAGCTGATAGAGGCAGAACGTTTCAAAAGGAGAACAGAGTTTTTCATCCCCTGGTATGTTTTAATTGCATAGCACCGCATCTCCTGCCACTGACGATGAGGGAGAAGACAGAGAAGCTGGGAGAAATTGAGGAGTTGAGCAGGAGGTGTTTCTGGGACGGGCCTGATAAATGTCAGCATTATAGGACGTCTCATTTTTCTGTGTGTCTCTCACCATTTCTTACAGCTTTGAAGAGGCGACGAGCCCAACTCATTATCCCTGAATTTAGCTTTAGTGGCTATTCACCTGTAAGTACTGGATGTGTGTGTGCATGTGTGTCTAGTATCTTTGCACCTGTGTATGTTTCAGTTAAGACATATTTCATGTCTAATTCTTGTGTCTATGTGTGTGCACAATTCCTTTGTAATATATTTCAGCTTTTGATTTTCCTTTGGAGTCAGGGATAATTAATCATAAAGGATTGAATGGTTTACATGTAGAGTACCTAAATATGCCACTTGGCCTTCGTAGTCATTTCATGTTCTTTGATAATTAAAGTTTTATTAATACATGTTACTTATCTATGCAGGAATGAGTGACCTTGAAAGTGGTCCTATGTACAGAGCTTTCTACTGCCTCAGAAAAGAGGATGTGAAAGAAGACACTAACGGGTGCTGTCGGCATAAGTTGCTGCCTTTGAAAAACCCGACATTCCTCTCAATTAATGGAGAGACATTAAGGGAGTCTTCAATGAACTGGCCTTACTTAAACAGATATATAGAGCAATTGCTATGCCCTCTGGTGCACAAAGTCAGTTTTAACATCAATTAGTGAGCGATTTATATGCAGAAAGAGTTGGGGCAAAGCGAAGCTGATTGAAGTGACTCTACTGTATGTCATGGTGTGGTCCTTGGTTGAAACCCACTTACATAGTCATTCACACCAAGGTGATCCTGGACTTCACGGGTGAATCGCTGACCTGTGACCTCTGCGTCAGGTGTGTCCACATTTTCCAGTTCAGTGTCTGAAAGTTAAAGAAAGAAGATACTTATACATTGTGAACGTTTGCTCCATTGTTTAAAAAAAAAAAAAAAAAAACACAGGAAAGGTTTAACATTAAATTTGGGCTTGTAGACTAATTTTTCCAGTGGCAACATTCCACATAAATACACTGACATTTTTTCCTAGCTTTTTCCTTGGTGTGTCATACAATGGAGCTGCTGACACTAAAAACAAATCACTTACCATACCTTCTAATTAATGAAGTTTATTTATCCCACAAATATCTAAAAAGTAAATGTTTAATTGACCATCAGTCTTCTTCAAAACAAAGAGTTTAGCCAGTGCTGGCTAGCTGTCCCCACAGACCTACATATGGCCTGCAGGAATGCCCTCCAGCAGGAGTGTTAATAGTGTGCGTTTAGAGGCAGAGATGCCCCCTGCTCTCACCGCTTAGGGGGGAGGGATGGATCCAGTGGATGGGCAGCTCCTGGCAAATCTCCCAGATCTTGGAGTTGAAGAGGAAGGCTGGGTTAACGATGGGCTCCTCGGCAGGAACCCACACTTGGGAGTCCTCCACCTTTATATCTGTGGCCTCGGCCTCATCCACTTGCTAGAAAACACAAACCGCACACCAATATTGCATGTCATAGCTGGGAAAAAATGTCAGGGCCACACACAAAAGGGTAAGTCCAGTGGTCTGCATGTGCACTCGCCTCCCTGGAGCGATGTAGCAGCTGAAGCCTGGTGGTTTTTATCTATCACCTTTTTGTCCGCTGAGAGGGTGGCAACTCCTGACTCCTGACTCCAACTGCCCCTACTCCCCTCTCTTTCTCTCTCACCCTCTTCTCAAGCCTCTGGCACACGCTTTCTATTATACATCATTGAAATTCACAGACAGTGATGATTTGACTTTTAAATGACTTTAGAAGTGGTCTTCATTACTCTGAGTGTGGCTGCAATATCGTTTAATGTGACAGACACAATAAAACCTTGCATTCTCCTACCCACCACCCACCCCCCCTTTTCTCCCTCCCTCCCTCCTTCGCTTCCTCCCTCCCCCTCCACCACAATGCTTCGCTTGGCACCCAGCACTATCTGTGGGCTTAATTTGTTGATACTGTAATTCATGAGCTGTAAAGTAAACTATTATTGCTTAATGATAGGGACTACATGTCAGTGTTGTCTAATAGAGACATATGAAGAGGATTTGGTAATGCTCTCCCCTAACAGTGCAGATATTTATTTTCTTCATGTATATGTAAATACACACACAAACAAACTCCTCTTCCCATTCGCTTGTTAATTAGCTACCCAGAACAGAAAAACAGTTCACTTGACTAATGTTTTTACAAGGTGATTTTCTCCCAGTCTAAAGCTTAATTGCACATTAGTTAAGCTTGACGTGGAATCCTGGGGCTATAGTGGGAGCAAGAATAATTTATATTGGGTCGTGCCCCCTCCCTCTCTTGTTCGCCCCTGTCACTCTAGCTTGAATTAGAATACACTTTCCATGCCACTTCTTGTTTGTCATCAAGCAATGCAGTAGTGACCTGCAGAGAGCAAAAAAAACCAAAAAAACAGCGCATTCTTTCACTTCAAATATTGTGTCTGGGCAATGGAGGTGTTTAGCCAAGCTTTTGACACACTTTCCCTCACTTTTAAGTGCCAGCCAGTAGACTAATGATGACTCGAAGGACTGGTGTAGTGTGGTGATGTTAAGCGGAGGGGTGCTCTGGCACAGAGATGGTGCACTCACCGTTCCTGTGGCTGCAGAAATTAAAATCAAACTCAAGAAACACAAACGGCACTCTCTAATTGGACCTCTTAACCACTGAAGCCAACTGAGTCTTCTCTGGAAAGTAAATGGAGGTCACGACACGGGGCTCACAACATGACTTTGACTTCACAGTTGAGAAACGACTCCAATAACTTGTAGGAGGGAGCGCCTGGGGGGAAGTGGTAAAGGTCAGCATTTTAGCATGGGGCAGGGATTTCTAAATGCCAGTTGACAAGCACAAAGACAACATGATTACAGTTCTCCAGTTTATACACTCTTCTGAAAGGCTTTTCTATTTTGCTATTGACAAATGATATATTATTAGAACACAAGCAACTTTTTTTTATCAAGTATTGGACCTTGGGAATGATGATAATTTGTTTTTTGTGTCTGCCGCTGGTATATGTATGCTTTCTGCCCACAGTGCACAACTTAATTATACATCAGTTGTGCTGTAGTTAATGAATTTACCCTCTCATGCCACTATGTCCCAAGGGGGGAAACACTGTCTACATGACACATTGTTTAAAGTGGCGCTATGTTTGCTAGGGATCAACAAAGAGTTTCATGATACCCAGGAGCTTTCACATCCTGCACATGACCCACTCATTTTTGTTTAAGGCAAGGTACCTAGCAGTGAATCTTAGTTGACACATGTGAGAGTTGCTCAAGGGCACTTAAGCTCAATGCATCAGCAAGTACCAGGACTGAAGTTTTAGTTTTCAGTTGCTGAGGTCTCTGGTCACCCTGCAATTCACTGAGCTCATATCTTCATGCAAACAAATATGAGACAAAATAAACAGTTCTTGCAGGATTGTTCACATCCTCTGTTGTGGTGGTGTTCCGCTGCTCACTGTTTTTCTGTTTGCTGTTGTTTTCTGAGTGGGAGGTTTTGGGTTGCTGGGTGAGCTTTGGTCATCCATATTAAGTGGCTGTTTAATGGAGCCAGCAGCAACCACTGACAATGTTAAGGGCTATGAGGGAGGCGGGTGGCGATTTCCGTGTCAGACTGGGGGAACTGGAATGAAGCTCAGGGATTACTCCCTCAGACATTTCATGGAGGAGACAAATTGAAAAAGGAGGAAAAAATCCTGGCAAACAATTCATGTTTGTCACCTGGTTCTCCCTCATAGGGAATGCATTTTCTTATCAGCTGCTTGCAGTTTTTCCACAATTTTTTCCATTGTTTTTCTTCTCTGCTCTAAAGCCTGTCGTGGGTGCTCTGAGCCCTTTCTCCTAAAAGCTTGCAACTGGTTTAACTGCAAACTATTAGTGCTTGGCTTTAACCCCTGTGAGCTTCATGTGTTTCACCACCTGAGGAGGAACTTGCTTATCTCCTTCAGGGTCACATAAGGCTGGAGTCTCAGATCAGGGGCTGCAGTCGACTGTGAGGACACTCTTTGTGGGGGTCATAAGAAAAGGTCACTGCACTCTGTGGAATAAGAACACTCGAAGCACTGTAGGGATGTTCATGGCAGTATTCACCAAAAAAAAAAAATCACATTTGTATGGTATATTACAGACATGAATTAAACACTGAAGTAGTCAATACTTAAATCCACCATTATATGATGGGAGGAGTTTACTGTATCTCCCGTGATGTATCCCCTGCAGGAAAGGAATAATTCCATTTCCTGTAAAATCAGCACCTTTTAATCTAATTTTATGAATATATGGATCATGGTCACTTTCACACAGGCTGAAAAAAAACCCCTTTCACATTACACTTTAAGGTGGTGCAGTGGTTAACACTCGTGCCTCACAGTAAGAAGCTCCCTGGTTTGATTCCCACACCAGACCTTTCTGTGTGGAGTTTGCAAGTTCTCCCCGTGCCTATGTGGGTTTTCTCCCACCATCCAAACACATGCACTGATTGTTTAATGTAAATTGCACATAGGTGTGAATGTTATAAAAAAAAAAGAAAGAAAATTTAATCAATACTTTGACAAGTTCAAACCCTTCTTCCAAGAAATGATTTGAATGTGCAAGAAAATGCTGAAAGAAAGAAATGCCACGTGAATGTTGTTATTGTTATGTTTGCCTCGAATATTCAGTCATGTAATACAAAATCTGCCTGGAGCAGTTGAAGCGCGATGTATATACAGTATGTAATGAGTCACTTGGTAAAGGTTGGATAAAGGTCAAAAGTGACAAGGAGCATTAAGTGTTGATATGTTCATATATAAAGGTGCATTGTGTAACATGGCATCACTTGAGCTAGTTTCAAATGAAAACAAAAAATGATGAGTTACATTTATTGTGAAGCGATAATACACATACAACTCTAGAGTACTTATGAATATAATATTCCATTTTTGCAGTCATATCCAGCTGTTATACAGTGCAAACTATACTCTTTTGGACTTAACCAAAGTCATTAGGGACCTCCTACATGAAAGTCACTTTATACATCAACAATGTTCATATAGTACAAAACTTGAGGAATTTGTTTCTACCACCACCTCCCACCCAAAATAAATAAATAAACAAATAAGTAAATTAAGTCATACAAAACTTCAAAAATAATATAATTACTCGTAAATTAATTATATTTGTAGAAGACAGGGTTGTATTAGTATTAAAAAAATAATGTAAACATGGCTTCCAAACACATTTTGATACAATTTCGATAGAACTTGGAACCAGATTAACTTTTTTGCTCATGGCAGTTTTAAAAAAAGGTTTCCGTAAGTGTTGGTGTAAACCCTAGTCATTTTCCTGGCCTTAGATAATTCACTTTGGAGCTGTGAATTAAGCCAATTAGGCTTCACAGTGTTCAAAAAAGACAGAAATGGCATGGGCATATGGTGCTGCCTTGGCAATTAGAATCTGTACTCTGGATCAGACATGATGAAGATGAGAGGAAAAAACAAAACAGCGTTTGGTTTTTGGGTGTAACAGCTTGTGTTCTTAAAGTTAAAACTGAGCCTGGGTTTTGCTTGGACTGACAATTGGCTTATTCTGTTTTTAAAACGAAGCAGTGAGCGGCGAGTGTCAGATATGTGCCAGCTACTTCTTCCCGGCTACAATGTGAAATGTAAATGAGAGCATGCTAGCAGTAGAGACATTTGAAAAAGGGATTTTCTCTTTGAACATACGGCCCACTCAGTGAATTGCACTGTGACACTGAAAAATTGGGAATTTTGATTGATTGAATTTCTTCCATTTCTTTTGCTGAAGTTCACATACAACTAACTATAAGACCCAGAGAAGTGAAATAAATCACTCAAAACTTGGAGAGGAGCCTCGTGAATTTTACAAAGAAAACATCTCTTAAAAAATACCATTTTAATGGCTTACCTCTCACTCAGACCTCTCTTGCACCCTTCCCCCTTTAGGCTATTTGGATAGAGCCTTTGGAGGAGATGATTAAAAATTAATATTGGCTCAAGATTGACAGCAAACACTATTTGATGTGAGCCACAAAGAGGCTATGAGTTTGTGGGCAGTTTTCTGATGGTTTCACAGAGACCGCAAGCCCCAGTTTATTCTTCAGTGAGCGGGGCGGGGGAGATGGGATAAGATGGACAGGCTGAGGATTTGTGTGGTGCTTACAGTGCTCTACTCTGGTTATCTCTGTACAATATGCATGACAGCTTCTGTTGGACTACAGAGAGTCGGAGGTACAGACAGCTGAGGGAGGAGGCGTACCAGTAACTCCGTGTCCTCAGCCTCCACCTCTGTCACTGTGGGTAGTTTTCGAGTTTGGGTCCTGATGTAGCACCTCTGATGTTTGGCAAAACGGATCCCAGTGATTCCCTTTGAAAAAAAGAGAAAGATATGAAAGGATACTTAGATATTCAGATATATGTATCATTCATTAGCTTTCTGTGATGTGGATATCCCATAAGCACCAGGGCGTTTTAAAACGCTCAGCTTTTTCCTGATAATCAAAGCTCTTAAAAAAGTCAGAGAAGTTAAAACATAATGAGTAAGAAGAGGTGTGTTTTGATCCCCCCCCCCCCCCTATTTTTTCCACTATGCTATAAAAATGATGACCACTTGGCCCTTGCAAAATAATTCTTGCTTTCAAGCTGAATGGGGGAAAAGAAAAAAACAAAACTCAGGGTGTTCCACCATGGCTGTATAATACTTCATAGCAGGATGTATCACACAAGAGAGCCAAGTGACATTGTTGAGAATGAAGTGTTTTCTACAGAGACTGCCCCCATTGAATTAGCCAGTCATAGGTCCCTGTCACTCTCTTAATCTGCGCAGTCAAGTGTGGAGTCACTCTCTTCAGCTCCACTGATGATCCTCCACCATGTGGACTGGAGCTCTTCTCAGTCTGACACACAGAGCCTCAATAGGCAAGAAAGATCTGTTAATTCTCTCCCAGTGCCATTCTCTGTTAATCTAAGATATTCAGCCGGAATGAGTCTCAAAGATATTCAGTAGATCAGATTGTATCCAATTTATTTTCTGCAGAGGAGAGCTGCTCATTCAGCATACTGTATTAGAACAGACGGCAGGATCTACATCTGCCACGGCTGCTTTAAAATTGTATCAACTGAAAATTGTTAGAGCTGTACCATGAAAATGGCCTTGATTCAATCTAAATTTAATTACAGTAACATGGTGATTGCTATGACATCTCCTTTGAATACGTTAACTTGACCATGTGAGTGCTGTTTCTACATTTTCAGTGGTGCTGTCAGTCTGAAAACCAGATACCAGCCACACCAGACATGATACAAAGTGATGCCTGTCATAATCTACTGCATGTAATTTCATCTGTGTGGAAAAAGGATGGAGCCATAATAGTCTCAAGCACAAAAGCATAATGTTTATGCCGGGCTTTATTGTGATGAGTCTCTTTTTAATTTGGGTCTACTGTATTGGTGAGCTGCAGCAAAAGATGAGAGGACAATGTTGTGATGGGATACAATGATTACAGAGGTTGGTCAACCATAAAATGAAGAAAGACACATTAATACATGGATGAGAAATGGAGAAGTGATGTCATTTTTAGAGACAATGTGAAGATATCCACTTGGTTTATCCATGTGCAAGATCCTCATCTGTATCTGTGCAAAGCTGAATGGAAAATATAGCACGTATCATTCAAGGTTTGTGGATAAAGATTTGAAGTCATGTCAGAGGGTGTTATCGAGTTGAAGCCTTGAAAACACTAACAATTCTCTTTGTTCCAAGAGTATATCTGAGCTCTTAAACATTGAAATGTATAATTAAAATTGCAGTGTATCATGCGTTTCATCTAAAAAACACCAAGAACAGTCATCGCATTAGATTATGACATAATTAGTAGTTCAGAAGTTATTTATAACCTGCATCAATCCTAAAATAACTCTTCTATAATTTTTTGTTATCACCTGGGAAGCGCTGTAAGATCACTAAAATACAACCAGCAGGCTAGGTGTCATGCTTAACATCTGTTGTAGTTTTCCTGTACATTTCAATAATGCTCAAAACAAGTTTTGGGCGGATGAATGCTGGAGGGGATTTCTGTAACTTCCGTTTTATTTGCTGTGAGAAAAGGATGTAGCAGAGTGTAGAACAGGAGAAACAAAGGTTAGTTTGTTTTTTTCCTCCCTTCTCTTTAAATTCCCCTCAGACCGACACATCCTCTCCCCACTAAACTCTATTTAAAAGGAGAAAAACCCCTACTGTATAGGGCTTGAGAAGTATAAATACACAAGCCACTAATATATTCCTTGTATAAGCACAACAAAAATTTATGCTAACATTGTTTTGCTGACTGGATAAACCTTTTCTTGTTATTTAAATAAAGTAAATTGTTGCTGGTAATTAGATTTTCAGACCTTTTCAGCAGAATGAAAACATTTATACACAACAGTTATTTTGGTTATGGTATGTTTTGGTTTAAACACAAAACCATTTAGTAAGGTTAAGAAACTATGTACTATACCACACAATAATGTTTTTCCTCTGCGGTTCAGTGATGCTATAATTTGTGGTTATTGAACTCTGAATTTCAGATAAGGTTAGGGCCAATTTTCCTAAATGTAGCTTTGTTTATTTGTATCTATTATGAATTAATGTAAAATTACTCTAGTGGTTCTCTCTCAGGATGGATTTTCTCAATTTTTTTTACCCCCTCTTTCCCATTATAAACGAGTATTGCCCAGAAACAATGGTAAGTGGATTTTGCCTGTGGTCCACAGTCCTGGTGGCATAATCCCCTCATTTTCCATTCCTCGCACAGCCCTTGGGCTCAATGGAGATTGTTTCAGAGGTGGCTCTGGTTTGTGTAATAACATGCAACCTTTTTTGTTTTGTATTAAAAAAAAAAAAATCACATCTTACATCAACGTGCAACTACCACTTAGTATAAGCTATTGTACATTTTGTATGGGCTTTGTTTCCTTCTAAAATCACAATAAGGTTTGAATTACTCTGCTCCCTGACTAGTTTCTTACTCTTCTGTGTTGGAGCACTGAATCAAACAAATCTCCTTGGGGGGATATGCTCCACTAACAGGAAGTGGAACAAGCAACAGGCATATGTGTTTGCATGTGTGTATGGGAGGGTGAAAGAAGGAAACACAAACTGTTCTGGGTGAAAGAAAAGAAAGAAATAGTGAGATTGATTGCTGAGGTTAAAGCTTTCCAGTACAGTGCTGTTTCCATCATACAACCATTTTAGATTCACAAAGACCATTGTTGGAAAAACAATCACAACTCAGTGTAGGTTTTTATTTGGGATGAGATTTATCCTGTAACGTTCAGGCTCACAACCCAACATTTCACAGTAAATAATGGCACAAGAAGAAGTTCATTCATTACCCAGTCAAGCAGTAAGCTCCGTACACCGAGGTGCAGCATGTGTAACTTCCTGCACACTTGAGCAGGATTTAGGAATGAAAGGTAAAGTTAATGAGTTCAGTAGTGGAAAAAGGTGTGAGATACATATAGAGATGGGTCTATTAATGGTGTTTGTCTTTTTGGTGCAAAGAAGTTACTGTATCAAATTAGTCGAGAGGAAAATTAACCTTTCTACGCTGCATTACACCTGTTTAGTTTTACAAGTTTATGTTCACACAAGCTAAAAATATGTGCACATATGATTTCCATTATTTTATTCAGTGATAACTATTACTGTCTGCATTTTGCCTTTCATGGCTCCATCACTTTTATAGCTTTTCTACAGTGGGTGACAAAAAGTGATTTGAGTAAAGGATAAACGATGTCAACTACACTTTAGAAAAGGGCAGCATGTGAAGATAATAATCTGACACTGTCGAAGAAAAACACAATTACAGCATTGGTTTTTCACCTAGTTGTAGTACCTTACAGATCTTTGTTTAACCTTATAACCTATACTTACATTTTTGAAGTCATGCACCTCAAGTACTTCCTCGCTCCCATTTCCCATTCTGAAGATTTCAATGTGTTGACCTGGGTCAATCTCCATCATGCTGTCAGTCTCTACTCCATCCACAACAGCTTTGTACTGATGGTCATACACCTGCAACAAACACACAAACCTGGCTGTGATTCAACATCAATATGTTGAACTTATTCAACTTAAAAATCACAAAACATATTCTAAACTAAGCAAATGTTTGAGTCCATCCCCAATGGGATATTTAACTTCTGTGTACCAAACAGGTTACCTTGAGCTTGTTATTTTACATTTTCTTCATACAGACAATTCTGTCTAATCGAACTTTCAGGGACAAATGGAAAAAAATAGAAAAGAAAAAGCTTTTGAAACAGAAAAAATATTTAGGTATAGAAAAACAGCTACAGCTACAAAATGCAGCAAATGTCTAAAACTTCCATTTAACTGCACAGTCTTTAGTTCAATGGTCATGGAAAATGTCAAATTTGAAGTTGGAAGTTGGAAGCTTTTGTGTTGATAAGAAATTACATGTGTGGGAGAAAATGCCACTTACCAAGAATGTATTCAAACTATATCTAACCTCTTCTCTTTGTTAAATTGAATAGAGGTTATTGATCTCCACATTAGCCTGTTATCTACATCAATATGAAACACTGTAACTGCCATTTGGATATGGAAACAAACTGAGGTCAGTGATAATAATCGTACAGGTGTGTAATATATTTTGTACTATTAGAGCATATATTGATAAGAGTTAACTACGAGCAAAAATAAAGACCCTTTCAACACCCCCCTGTACTGTAAAAGCTTTCTCTCCACTGTTGCCTTAAAGCAGTGTTGTTTATCACAACTGCTTGCTTATGTACTGTTCTCGGACACGCATGGATAACTCTTAAAATTCCCTGTCTGAAAAATGATTCATGCCCACCAGCTGAAAATATGCTATTAATATTTATGTGAGGGTTGTGTTATGATGAGAAATATATTGCTGAGTTCATCTTCATCTGTCTCAGTGGCAAATCAAACTTCGCCAATGAGACGCGTGATTAATGAATACACTCGGATGGGAGTCCGTCAGGATTTATATCCCTCATCAGAAACATCTGAACGTCCTCTAATGCAAAATTAGCTTTTACTTTATACTCTTTTGCATGTTCGCCTTTAACATGTTGTGTATCTGCTGGTTCCTATGCGAAATGAAATACTCTGGATCCAATATAGCTCTGACTTTTTCCTATTTTGTGGGAGAACAGAGTAATAATGATCAAATGGGGGTATAATTCTTAATAGAAGATCACTGTTAGAATGGCACTGGCCTATAAATCACCATTAACATGGGTCACAGTAGCCTTGGTTCCAAAGAGAAGAAGAAGTTGAAATCGTCAGGAGAAGCCAAATTAAGATGAGCTTGAAATTTAAGTGTCAATTGAGCAGTTATGGATAAAATTGGGGCTATTAAACAGTCTGCAAGTCTGTGTGGTGAATTAAAGTTCTATTTGAACATTTCTTTTATATTAACATAAAGGTGGAATGGGGGAATAGAATCTGGAGGCTTATTGATTTATACTAAAACAGTGAATTACATTTTCAGCAGGCTATCACTTTTGATGAAAATCCAGCAGTGAGAATCTCCCCACCGCACCAGGTTGAAATAGATAATAATGTATTACAACAGTTTGACTTCAACTGGCTCAATATCCAAAGCTGCTGCTGTGCACCACAAATGGCATGCTGAAAATAGAAATGAATAGCCTCTGTATGGTCCCCTTTCATACTTATAGATATTTCACAGCATTAGGGAACTTGCAGAGTGATTTATGCTGCAATAAGGAGGAGGTTATACAACACAACATAATATTTTGCCTCATCATAACAACAGTTGTTTCTGCACTGATTCACATTCTTCTCATTGCTGTAGCAGTAAATAGTCCATATGTTTGAAATTATGCAATGGGAGATTTTTTAAAAAGACTTGTTTCCCATAATTTACTTATCTTGTTCCATTTCTAAATAGTAATTCACAGAAACTGTCAGCAGGCTGCAAAACCTTTAAAAAGGGACTTTGAAAGTTAATTACCTTCCTGTATGACACTGAACAGGCAGATAAAAGGGCAGCACATGGGAAAGGCTCCAATTTATGTTACATTCTTGGTAGAAGAACACTGAAAAGCTGACTACTCTGGTCACTAAGACTCCGGGTACATTTGAAAGTGTCAAACAATTATACTGCTCTGACATTAAAGCTGCATGGGCAACAATTCTACTTAAAATATACAAATCATGTATTTTCATGGTAAAAAAAAAAATACTCAGGGATTTTAGATTCCAGGAGCTTTTCTGGATATCAGCATAATCCTCATCTTCATATGGTCATTGAGCAAATTCTTCCTGATGAAAAATGCTGTTAGATGGAATTCAAATCAGCAAAATTCTCCTAAGTAGCCACAGAATTAAACATGAAAAATGCATTCTTTATTTTACCTTCTAACTCCATTGACAAAAAGGGTATTGTGTTGGGAAAATTACAATGGGACCAAAGATATAAATGTTAAAGTAATGTTTCATATAAAATGTAACATTCTTGGGAGTTTAAAGCCTATGCTCCAAATGCAGGTCGGCACAGTTTGGGATGCCCCTAGGTCTGGTGGGGGGTTG